>OZ012735.1:122401962-122989462 GCA_963859935.3 Lathyrus sativus
TCCAAATTACGGTCCTCCCGTTACCACAAGGTCGTAGAAACAACATTCTGCACTTAGAAGGCCATTCAATACATCTTCAGCTTCTCGAAATGGTTAAAGATTTTACCATACCAATCTTGTGTCCCGTATCTTACTCCCTTTAGTAATCTCCAGAAGTCACCATCCACTCTTTATATACTTAACCTCGGAGTCTATTGTCGTAGCACCCACACCAAACGTGAGTCTCAACTACTCGATTAATTTAACTCTTTGACCATCCAAACACACATACAACATGGGTTCTCAATCTCGGACCAGTTCCCAAAATTAAGTCTTTCACAACCCCACTTCACATCCTGGCCCTGTAACACTTATCTTGTCAGGATAACTTCCAGACATCCATAACTAATCGGAAATTACCAACCTCCCACTTTCATTAGCACTCAAAATCTCATCAAAATTCAACATCTCGACATTGTCCTGCGTCGACTTCTCAGAACAATCCTTAAGCATTTGGCTTCACTCCAAACAATTCACTGCACACACCATCTAAGCTCGCAAGACACGTCTATCCCATCCAACATAATCCCAACTACTATCAATAAGAGATCAAGGGTGATCAGTTCCTCAATTTGCCGATAGACAGTCAAAAATCATGATGGAGTATAAACCATCTTTACCAAACTATAATAGCGTTTAACTACACACCGAGCTACAACTCCACTCTTGCAGCATCCTGGAGAATCACAAGCTTCTCCCCACTTCGACCATTCCCACTTCTGCTGACGAAGACTAGATAACAAACACGTACCAACAGTGTTTCACACACATGTCGCGTACAAGGGAACAACCAACAAACACAACTTGGCCGGACGGACCGACCTGCTCTATATCACTTAATGTAACACCCCCTTTCTATACCCCTAAATAACACAATTAAATCATTTAGGCACGAATTAAAAATTCCATCAGAGTATATTTATTTCATGGTATAAAAGAAGTGCGTCACATTACTCAAGAAACGACAACATGAATATTAATGTTTATAAAGAAATAATTCAAAAGGGGTAAATCTCAACTAAAAGAAATAAACGCATGGTTCTTAAAACAATCATATTCATGTTTTCTGTTAAAGCGGAAGACTAAAACATTGAATTACTTAAGACATGATAAAATACAAGTACACGCCATTAGGTTATTCATAACATCAATCATAGTTTACCAAACATCATCAACTATTACATATATATAATGTATCACGAAGATACTCTACAAGCCTAGCTACCCGACGTTACATATCAGAGCGACCGACTCAAGAGAAAAGGAGCTATACTCCAAAATACACCTCCAGCAATCCTAATCTGCAATGCCTCATAGAGCATCATAAAACAACAGAAGGGTGAGAAACATTACCATAATAACAATGCATATAATCATATATATAAACAATCATAAGATACATGTATGCCACATTTTTCAATCAATTCACACACTCACCACTCCCACATCAACATATCATATATATATATATATATATATATATATATATATATATATATATATATATATATATATATATATATATATATATATATATATATATATATATACATATATATATATATATATATATATATATATATATATATATATATATATATATATATATATATATATACATATATATATATATATATATATATATACATATATATATATATATATATATATATATATATATATATATATATATATATATATATATATATATATATATATATATATATATATATATATATATATATATATATATATATATATATATATATATATATATATATATATATATACATATATATATATATATATATATATATATATATATATATATATATATATATATATATATATATATATATATATATATATATATATATATATATATATATATATATATATATATATTATGTTTCATTTACCGCAAATCATATAAGCATATACAATCATACTTCTATAATTCACATCATTTTCACCTAAACATTTACAACATGTTTATTCCATTGCTAATTCACATAAATATCTACATTCATGTTTATTTCACCAATGCCTCATATGAAGATGACAACATGCAACTCATAGAGACCGACACACGACTCTATGCAGATGCAAATGCGGTACCGACTCATTTCAGCAGGTTCAATTTTGAAGAACCAAAAATAACCATCGCTCACACCCCACAAGGGCACACGAGGTTTTGCAGATTCTCTGAGGAATCAATATAACCATCGCAACATATGAGGTTCTGCAAATCCTCCGAGGGATCAAAAATAACCATCGCTCACACCCCACAAGGGCACACGAGGTTCTACAGATTCTCTGAGGAATCAATATAACCATCGCAACATACGAGGTTCTGCAAATCCTTCGAGGGATCAATAAATAACCATCGCTAACACCCCACAAAGGCACACGAGGTTCTGCAGATTCTCTGAGGAATCAGACACACAAGAATGCATACCATGATGCTTCACATGCAATATGACTCATGACACTCTTGAAATGCACACATGTTTACAAACATACTCATGCATTCATCATGTTAATCTCATATATTCATTATGCACTCACAATATTTAAACATGGTTCACATTTACAATCATCATACATCACATACGAGCAATATGCACTTGCAAATATCGTGCCAAACGGAAATAAACTCAATCACATCCATCATGCATTTTCTATCAATTTAAACAATGCGTCACATATGCCAAAGGGCCACATATTCACAATCAATTCATAATCTAGGATTCACGCCATACGGCTACCCAGAGCACACATAACAGCATATAATTAGTCATCTCAGACAAGGAATGATCGCAACCAAACCACACAATCAATCCACGAATGGAAAGCACAAGAAAAGAAAACATGCTGTTGTGTTCGCTAACCTTCGCCTGGCGAACCTTCGCTACCCGTTCGCCTAGCGAACTTGCCAGAAAAGACCACTGGGATTTATTCTGGAATTACTCGCTAGTACTCGCTAGCACACTCGCCTGGTGAACCTTCGCCACACTCATTCGCCTGGCGAACTTGCCAACGAAGACAGGGTATTTGGTTCTGACTTGATTCGCTACCGTTCGCTGGGCTTCGCCTGGCGAAGCCTCGCTGCCATTCGCCTGGCGAACCTGCGAGATCAGAACTTTCATGGTTGTTCAAAATCCCAAACCTCACAAAACCAACCGATTTAATCCAAATCAGTTCCAGTAGCACAACCCACTCATCACCCGACTTTACTACACCGCCTATTCCAAATTCTAACCGATAAAACTCAATTTCTACCGATTAAATCCACTTCCGACCTAAAATGGAAAAATGTAGGAAACCCCCAACAAATCCAAACACACACATGCATAATCATACACATTGATTAAGATAGTAAGATTTCACACCCTTACCTTGATTAATCGGAAGCTAGAAGTCGTTCTTGAGCTTTTCCAAGCTTTTCCTTCTTTTTCCTTCTACTTTCTCTTCTTCCTCCACTTTCCTTTCATGTTTTCTATTTTTCATTGTCGTTCCTCTTCCCCGTGTATATATATATATATATATATATATATATATATATATATATATATATATATATATATATATATATATATATATATATATATATATATATATATATATATATATATATATATATATATATATATATATATATATATATATATATATATATATATATATATATATATATATATATATATATATATATATATATATATATATATATATATATATATATATATCCTTCCCTTCTATTTCTCTCCAATATATTTCTTCTCTTAAAATATTTGTCAATTCATTTTCTTATAAAATATCTCATCTTGACATTGGTTAGAAAACATCTGATAAATCCTCATGATTCTACCAAATAGAGTAAATCAGTTAAATCCAATAATTCACTTAAACCATACAAACCAACTAACTAGTACAATTAATTAGTTATTAAAAATCAGGTTGTTACATTTGCCCTAAGTTTCCTTGGTTGCTGCCATGCTCTTCTTATCTTCATCGTGTTTGAATGAATTCTTATGTGTGCTTTAAATTTGTTAAGTTCTCCCCAAGTGATGGAACTTGTTAGTTCGTATCCAGTTTCCTTATTACCCCCTTATTCCAAAGAAAAGTCTTTCTATTGACTTCATTGTCATAGATAGCTCATTACCCCTTCCCCTTGACTTGGTTAAGTCATCAGGTCCTTTAACTTAGTTAAGTTAGAACCTATATCCATTAGACTTTGCTTTAAGTCTAAAGACCTACCCTTTTTAGGAGTATCCTTCAATTAGAACTTTAAGTTAGAGTTTGTTAACTGTATGTAAGGATCATTATCATGATTACTTGGTTCCCCCTGGCTTTTGTCAAAGTCAATCTCTTTGAGTGTTTAACTTAGATCTAGAGAGTTTTTTCAAACTCTATACAAGAATTAATGTGCTTGTTCCCTTTGGATGCTTGACCATAGTCAAGTATTCCCCAAGCTTAGAGAAGAGAACTACGGTTGCTCTGATTCCATCCTAGTAAGGATACGTAGGCCTAAGATATGATATCTTTGTAAGCAAACTTAGAACTATCCTTAGGTATTTATAACTTTTACCTTAACCTTGATCCCATAACCCTAGCAAACAACTTAGATAACTTAGCACACACACACACACACACACAAAAGGTTCCTTTAGAGTACTACAAATGTCTAGGATGTGAGATACCTACCCTGGGCATAACCAACCCCCGATCCCCGAATCTTTAGCATTGTTGTTACATTGCGCAGAAGGTTTTTCTTTCTTTAACCTTTCCTTTGGATAAATCAAAGTTCGGTGGTGAATTTCAATGAATTAAGATTCAAGTTAATCAATAGCTTGATATCCAACTCTCACCGCAACACTCCTTAAGTTGACGCTCTCTATCCTAACTGGCTCTGGACAGACGTAAAGCGGCACTGAGCTCTTTCATCTCGGCTTCTAACATCTCTCTGAGCTCCTTATTCTTTTTAGTTGCAAGATAATTCCAATGCTCATTTTCTCGCCATTTGCCTCGAGCATAGCCCAAATTCTCTTTCAGAGATCCCAAGTGGCTACCAGCTTGGTTAATACACACTTTGGTCTTCTTTCGCTTGCGTTCTTCCTTATCAACCTTTTCCTTTACTGCTTCAAGCTAATTGTTCTTTCTCTCAATCTCATATTTCATATTATTTTTCTCATTAGTTACATCTTGAAGCTTTGATTGTAATTCGTTATTTTCCTTTCCTAGCTATGTTATTTTGGCTCTGAGCTCTCCCACTTCTTCGAATGGTACAGGCACAGGTTGTAGAGTGGTAGGTCTAGGAGGAGCATTAATAGAGAAGGGGAGCTTGACCATCTTGACCCTCTCCAGAACCCATGGCTGATACGGAACTCTAGATACACCATCCCTCTTCCTCAGTTCATACCCTTTGGTATGGATCTTCTGCCAGGAGCATACAATCTTGTAAAGGAGTAAATGATCTTTAGTACCCCTGTCATGAAGAAGCATTTCTTCCAAGTCTTTGTCCTCAGGCTTTTCCAACATAAGGTATTCAAACTGTCGTATAGCTAGTATAAGATTGTAGCTTATACAACCTTTAGACCCAATTAATGGTATGTTGCAGAAGCTCACACAACTCATAATAATCTCATCAACTTCCAGCCTGTTGTGATACCATGTGATATTCGTTTCAGAGAGGGACACTAGCAACTGAGCCCATTCCCCACTGTTCAAATTAGGGATAATGGTGTGGCGATTGAACACATGAGAAGTAATCCACTTGTAGAGGATAGGACGGAAGAGTGTCATCATTGAATCCTTTCTTTCATGGCGAAGATGTAAATTATAGAAGATATCAACCAAGAGTGGGTATACTGGGCTTTGTCCTTTCTTCCAAAATGCCCAAAATACACTAACGGAAGCAGAATTAATGAATTCTTCAAAAGTAGGGAAAAATACCAACCCATATATAAGGAGAGCCAATACGTTCACCAGAGCATCCCACTGTTTATTCTTCAACAACCTCATTACTTTTTTTACAGAATAGTGCTTCAAAAACCAAAGAAATCTTCTCTCTTTTTCCAACCAGCTTTGGCCGCTAAAATAGAAATTTGGAGAGCTTCAGTTAGTTCATCTACCTCGGATGTCTGACCAATCATGGTGTAGGGTGCCCTACCCTTTACAGAGAAACCCAAAAATATTTCAAATTCTTCAATGGCATGAGTCAAGTAGAAATCTTAGAATAGAAAACTTCTCATTGGTGGGTCATAGAACTGTGCTAAGGTTGTGATGGTGGGGATTTGAACTTCGACTACAAGGAGATCGAGAACTTCACCGAATCTTCCCACTAGAGTATTCTTGAAAATAAGAGGCACCTCATTCAAACAATTCATCACCACACTGATACCTGGCTTGGATGCCTTCAACTGTAGAGTCTTCCTTTTTCCTGAACTCATGGCTATTGTGAATGCAAGTCAACCTGCATATATAAATGGTTCCTTGAAAATACAAGTTTTTTGTGTAAATCATGATGTATATTTAAATGATTGTGAATGCAAAAGATGTTGGATCCAGGTTATCACAAGTATCTCCCAACCCTCCTAAAAGGTAAGTTTTAAGGGTAGTTCTAGATTCTTTAACCAAAAGCCCACTCACGGGATAGTTTATATGTTGATGGATAAGGTTCTCAAGGTCATAAACACGGATTGCATCAACATCATGCAAGAAGCTAGCTACATTATGACGGTAATACAAAAAGGTCTCTCCTGAGCGGAGTCCTCATGCTAGGCCCACGAGGAGCGAGTCTTCGGAGACTAACACTACACAAATTCCTAGATAGAAATTGGTTCTTATAGTGGTTCACAGAGTCACGGACCCTTCATGAATCGAGTTGTGCGATAGACTAGCTACGTTAAAATAAGATCTACGAAAAGGTCTCCTCTAGGGGAAGCTTTTAGGCTAGGCACACAAGGAGCGAGTCCTTGGGAATTAACACTAATTACTTCTAAAATCTACACTAAGTGTTCCCTCTTCTTTTTCCAATACTCGGGTGTAGAGCCTTACTTGTGATATTGTCCCATAATCCAACAGGAAGATATAATAAATAACATATAATAAAGGAAAGCAGTGAAAGCAAGTAAATAAGCAATAGGAGAAAACAATTAAAAAGGAAACAAGCAAGCAAAGTTAGCATTCTCGAATCAAGTTAAATTAGGCTTAACTCTCTCTTCCATAGGGCAATGCAAATCCCTGGCAAAGTTGCCATCTATCGTACCTCGAAAAATACAATCCTCGCGATGGACGCGGAAAAACATTCGAACAGAGTCGCCACAGAACTTTATTTATTCCAAGGAAGGAATAGTAAAATATCGATAAAACCCTTCAAAAGATAAGACATGGTCGTCGCAACCAAATTCTAGGTTTAGGAGTCAATTATGCAAAGGGAAGGTATTAGCACCCTCTATGTCCGTTTTACTCAATGGTAACCTTTTGATTCGATTCGAGAAAAGAGTTAGCTAGGTTGTTTGTTTTCTTCTAAGGAATTTGCTACTAAGGGGAGAACGGGTGGTTTTAGGATAGGGTGCTCGCCAAGGATTGGGGCCCTTATGCCTACGTATCCCCTCGTGCAATGGGAAAGTCAGAGCATCGTGGTACTACAGTTGGTTGGTGTATTTTATGAACGAGCGTTTAGGTCGCACTTTAACTGCTAAATGTTGGGTTGTCTGCTCGCTAGGTGAGGCTGAAGCACGAGTTTATATGCGCAGAAGAAGGGACTAAACAATGTTCTTTGTGAAAAGTTGTTTGAATAGATTAAAGTGTATTAGGGATTTGATTGAGAAAAAGAGTTTGATTTGAGTAGGTTTTAGGGTTTCGGTCGCACGGGAGTGAGAGAATGAAGTTTGATTGGTTAAGTATTTTAAGGGAGAATGACGATTATTCGATAAACAAGGTGTCAGCCTCACAACCAATTAATCGAGGAATTATAAGGATGCTAGATCCCAACGACACCTTTTTCATTCAATTAATTAAGAAATCATGTTTGTTGGATAGTGAACGGTTGTGTCCAAGGCGTGCACTCAAAGAACGGTCACTCAAGAATCCAAGGAATATGAGACTCCATGAACTCATTTCTTTCGTAATTTAATTAAGAAAAAGATTTGAGTAGATTAGCATATTTTGATTAGACGTGTTAGGTATTTTAATCGAATTGAGTTTTTAGAAATGAAAGATCGAAACAATCACAACCCAAGGTGTGCGCCTCAGGAGCGACCATTCAAGGACCCAAGGAGTGCTAGACCCCAAGAATCCACTACCTTCATTATTTAATTAAGAAAAGTTTATATGTGTTAATCAAAATGGATATGATTTGGATTAGGTTAGATGTTTTGAAGAAAATTAGGGTTTGCATGGATTAAAAGTTAGAAATGAAAGACAGAACGAACACCACCCAAGGCGTGCGCCTCCAGAGCATTCGTTCAAGGATCCAAGGAGTGCTAGACCCCAAGACCCACCACTTCCATTGATTAATTAACAAAAAAGTTTTAGAAGCATTAAACAAGATGGATCAATATTTTAATCAAAAATTGATGTTAATTTAAAGTCAAAACTTAATCATCATTAGAACTAAAAATCAAAGTTTTAATCAAAATTAGTATTAGAAGTTAATAGAAAAACAAGATTAAACTCAAAGTCAAAAAATTAATCTAAAACTAAAGATTAAAGTCAATTAAAGCTTAAATTCTAATAATATCTACTTAAATTCAAGATTAATTTCTAAAGAAACTTCCAATCTAATTATCCTAATTCAAATATCCAAAATTAATTATCTAAAATCAAAACCAAAACGATTAATCAATTATCTCAATTCAGTTAAACAAAATCAATTAACAAAAACAATTAAACAAAATATCTTTAAGTTAATTCGCTAGGCGAACAAGTTATTCACACTACGAATTTGACAGCTCAACAGCATGTCTATAAGTAGTTTGTGCCACTTTTTTCCAAAATATCTTTTCTTTTGTACTTTTCATAGTTTTGTATTTTCAGCACAAAAACCCTAGTTTCTCCATTTTAATCATCTCTTAGCCATCTTTCACAAAAAGAAGGTGGATTCTCATCCAATCTCGATTATTCGACTCAGATGTTGATCAACCTTCTTCCGAAACATGTTGCTCAAGCTATCATGGAAATGGGTGGCTAAAATCTCTTTTGTGTCAAGGTTAAAGGTAGCTAGTTCTGAATTTATGTATTCTTCTTAATCTTTTGTATGTGATCAAGGCTTTGATCAATATAGATGAAGTTAGTTGCTATCTTTTGTTATATCTATGGTTTGGATTGCTTTAGACATGAACTTTTCAAGTCTTGACCTAATTTCTTCATTTATCAACTATACAAACTCTAGACATAGATTTAGAAGTTGATATTCACATTGTATTGATCTTAATGATTATTGTTTCAAGTGTTATTTAGAGAGATCATTTAACGATCGAAACAATAACATTCAAAATCTCTTTAGAGATGAACGTTTTTGCGAGGATACGCGATTATATTGGTTAGAACTAAGTTCACATAATTGACTGATTGGATACGTTTAAGACGTATTAGTAAACCCTAATCTTAGCATGTTTTTTATCAAACTAAAACCAAATTTTACCATGCTTTATTTCTTGCAAACTCATGTTACAAAATAGAAACCAATTTAAAACCCCCCTTCTTAAATCACTAAACCATTGAATGGCAAGCATCAAATATTCTCATCAATCCCTGTAGATACGATAAAACACTTCCAACATATATTTATAACAAATTGGCGCTGTTGCCGGGGATTGTGAGTAGAATATTGCGAGCATTGCAATAGTTTAGTGACTTTAAGATTTGTGTATTGTGAATCTCTTATCTCTATAATTCTTTGTGCTTTTTTATCTGTTTAGCTTGTGTGCAGAATTCGTTTATGCAAGGAAAAGTCCGGCCTGAAGACCTCTTTTTCGATCTTGAGATTGAAAGAACTGCTCGCCAACTCAACAGTCGCACAAGGCGGAGACGGCAACAAGCTAGGGAAAGACAAGAGCGCGGGGAATCTTCTTCATCCACTCCACCTGATTCACAAATCATGGCAGCTCCACCACCACCACCTCCAGATTCAATTCCATGTACAAATAGTCCAAGGCACACCGCTCAGTTTACGCGCAATCTCCAAAATAGAAGGCAAGATGAGATGAAAACGGGAATCCTTGCACTCATTTATCAAAATCCTTTCACGAGGTTAGATCATGAGGACCCGTTTACACATCTTAACAAATTCTATGAGATTACGGGTGCAACTGGAATATCAAAAGTTGATGAAGAATCACTGTTTAGGAGGCTATTTCCTCATTCTTTGATCAGGAAAGCGAATGAATGGTATCTTGATCAGTCTACAACAGTAATGACAGATTGGAATTTATTGGAAGAAAAGTTTCTTGAACGGTTCTTTCCACATAACTAGTTCATGGAAGCAAAGAAGGCTATCGCTGTATTTTCACAAGGAGGAAATGAATCCCTCAACGAGGCTTGGGAGAGATTCAAGTCAATGTTGAGAAAATGTAAAGGACATGGTTTTGATGAACTTACGTAAGTTCACATTTTCTGCAATGGTCTTCTCTCAGTTCACAAGATCTTATTGGATGCTACGTGAGAGGTTCTTTGATATCTAAAAATGCCGAAGAAGTAATTGCAATCATTGACAAGATGGCACTTAATGATCACCAAGGAAATCATAATCGTGGAGTAACTCAAAAAAAGCCAGGAGTGCTAGAGTTAGGTATGAATGATGCTATTCTTGCTCAGAACAAACTTCTATCACATCAAGTGGAGCTTTTAACTCAACAAATGTCAAAGCTTCCACAAAATAATCAAAGAGATGCAAGAAGTTCCTACCAAAGCTCAAGTGGCAAGTTACAAATTGTGTAAAGGCGACCATCCTACCGGGTATTGTCCTCCGGTAGTGGAAGAAGTTAACTATGCCGGAAATTAAAATCAGGGATACCAACTGAGGCCACCTTACCAACAAGCAAATCAAGGGTATCAAAGACCAAATCATGGGTATCAACAACCTTGGAGGCCGCAAGAAGTCGGAACTTCAAATCGTTAACAATACCAAAATTACACTCAACCTCCACAAACTTAATGTGCACCTTCCAAGATGGAAGAAACTCTTACTCAATTTATGCAAATGTCAATGTCAAGTCAAAAGAACATTGACGCAGCTATAAAGAATCTAGAGACACAAGTGGGTCAATTATCAAAACAATTGGCCGATCAACAAAAAGGGCCATTTACTACTACCGCTCTTCCAAATCCTAAGGAGCATTGCAAGGCGATTCTCACAAGAAGTGGTAGAGAGATTGACATGGGTGTAAGTGAGGAGGTAGTAGAGGAATAAGTTGTAGTTGAAAAATAAAAAGAAAATGTTGAGAAAGAATTAGAAAAAAATGTTGAGGGAGAATTAGTTGAAAAAGAAAGAGCGAAAAAGAGTGAGGATGAAGAGAAAAATAAGAGAGAAGAAAAAGTATAAAAAATCTAGGAAAGGAAAAGAACAAGTGAGCACTATTCTGATTCAAAATTTTCCATATCCACATGCTCCATCACGAAAAGATAGTGTGAGGCACTATGCTCGGCTCATGGACATATTCAAGCAATTGCAAATCAATATTCCATTTTCCGAAGCATTGGAACAAATGCCCAAATATGCGAAATTCATGAAGGATATCCTTACAAAGAAAAAGAGGTATACGGATTAAGAAACTATCATGGTGGATTCTACTTGTAGCGCAATCATTCAACGTACTCTCTTAAGGAAAGAAAGTGATCAGGGACAAGTCACTTTACCGGTTACAATTGGAAACACTTATGTTAGCAATAGGTTGATCAATTTAAGCTCTAATATCAATTTGATACCCTTGTCTATTATGAAACGGTTGGGATACATGGAGTTGAAGTCCACTCAAATGACATTGCAACTTGCCAAAAAATCTACCACTCACCCTCATGGTGTAGTAGAAGACGTGTTGGTAAAGGTTGACAAATTTTTGTTTTCAATCGACTTTGTGGTGATTGATATGGAGGAAGATGAAGACTCTCCCTTGATTATTGGGTGACCTTTTATGAAGACCGCACGCATGGAATTTGATATGGATGATGGTCTAATGAAATTTAGAGTTCAAGATGAGGAAATATGTTTTAATCTTTTTGAAGCCATGAAGCATTCAAAGGACAAGACTGATTGTTTTAGAATCGATGCAACGGAAGGGGTGACCGAAGAAGTTAAAGAGTTGTTGCAAGTTCCTACACCATTACAACAAGTTCTCACCAATGCTCATTCAAATGTCAATGAGAGGGAAGTAAAAGAGATTGAGAAATGCTTGCGGGAACTTGAAGAGTTAGAAGAAATTCCCCCTTTGAATGAAAGGGTGGAAATTTTGAAAAAGGAAAACAATGAGAAAATGAAACTTGAGTTGAAATGTTACCCTCTTATCTCAAGTATGTCTTTATTAATGAGGAAGGAAAAAAGTTGGTGATCATTAGTTCAGAGCTAACCAAGAAGGAAGAGATGAAATTAATTGGTGTTTTGAAGAAAAATCAAGAGGCAATGAGTTGGACTCTTTCCAACTTGAAAGGTATAAGTCCATCTTATTATATGCACCAAATATTCATGGAGGAAGATTTCAAACCGGTAGCTCACCCAAAAAGAAGATTGAATCCTACCATGAAAGAGGTGGTGAGGAAAGAAGTTGTAAAAATGTTAGACGCTGGAATGATTTATCCTATCTCTGATAGTCTGTGGGTTAGTCTGGTACAAGTGGTGCCGAAGAAGGGAGGAATGAAGATTATTCGTAATGAGAAGAATGAGTTGATTCCAACAAAAAATGTAATGGAATGGAGGATGTGTATCGACTACCGTAGGCTCAATCAAGCTATAAGAAAATATCACTTTCCTCTTCCTTTCATGGATCAAATGCTCGAGAGGCTCTCCGGTCAAGAGTATTATTGTTTTTTGGATGGATACTCTAGGTATAATCAAATCATTGTCAACCCGGAGGATCATGAAAAAATAGCGTTCACTTGTCCTTTCAGAATCTTTGCTTATAGGAGGATTTCATTTGGCTTGTGTAATGCACCAACGACTTTTCAAAGGTGTGCAAGTTATATTCTCCGACTTGATCGAAAACACTATCGAGGTGTTTATGGATGACTTCTCAGTTTTTGGTTCGTCATTTGACCTTTGTCTGAAAAATTTGGATGTTGTTCTGGAGAGGTGTGTGGAGACTAACTTGGTCCTTAATTGGGAAAAATGCAATTTTATGGTCACGGAAGGAATTGTGCTTGGACACAAAATTTCTCCAAAAGGGCTTGAAGTTGATCGAGCCAAAGTAGAAGTCATTGAGAAGCTACCACCACCTTTATACGTGAAAGGAATCTAAAGTTTTTTGGGTCATGCGGGATTCTACTGGAGATTCATCAAAGACTTTGCAAAGATCGCGAAGCCATTGAGTAACTTGCTCAATAAAGATAAGTGTTTTATTTTTAATGATTCTTGTATGACAACTTTTAATTCTTTAAAGCAAAGCTTAACCACCGTGCCTATAATCGTAGCACCAAATTGGAAAATTGATTTTGAACTCATGTGCAATGCTAGTGATTATGTGGTGGCACGGTGTTGGGTCAAAGAAAAACAAATATTTTTCATGCTATACACTATGCGAGCAAAGTTCTCAATGAAGCTCAAATAAACTATGCAACAATCGAGAAAGAGTTACTTGCAATAGTGTATGCATTGGAAAAAATTTGGTCTTATTTGATAGGGTATAAAGTTGTGGTTTACACTGACCATGCGATGATCAAGTATCTGCTCACCATGTCGGATTCAAAACAAAGGCTAATTCGTTAGATCCTTTTATTATAAGAATTTGATTTGGAAATTCGTGATAAAAAAGGATTCGAAAATTTGGTGGTGGATCACTTGTCTTGTCTTGTGAATGATGAAGTCACAAAACATGAGCAGGAGGTGAAGGAAGAATTTCCTGATGAAAAGTTGTACATGGTGAAAGTTAGACCTTGGTTTGCCGACATGGCTAACCACAAAGCCGCCGGATTGATGTCGGAGGGTCTAACTAGTAACCAGAGAAAACATTTTTGTCTGATGCTAAGTATTTTGTGTGGGATGAGCCTCATTTGTTTAAGCTTAGTGTTGACAACATTCTGAGGAGATGTGTGTCTTGTAAGGAAGCCAAAGACATGCTTTGGCATTGTCACAACTCTCCTTACGGAGGTCATTTTAATGATACAAGAACGGTAACGAAAGTCCTCCAATCAGGCTTTTATTGGCCTTCTTTGTCTAAAGATGTGCATGCACACACTATGAGTTGTGATAAATGCCAAAGGAGTGGTGGAGTTTCACAACGGAATGAAATTCCATTACAAAATATGCTGGAAGTTGAAGTATTTGACTGTTGGGGCACAGATTTCGTTGGGCCATTTCCACTGTCTTTTGGTAATGAGTACATTTTGATTGCAGTTGATTACGTGTCAAAATGGGTTGAAGCCATAGCAAGTGTTAAGGCTGATGGAAAAACTGTAATCAAATTTTTAAAGAAAAATATCTTCTCTCGATTTGGTACTCCGCGAGTGTTGATTAGTGATAGAGGATCTCCCTTTTGTAACACTCAGCTGGAAAGAGGGTTGGAGCAGTATGGTGTTAAGCACAAAGTTGCAACACCCTACCATCCACAAGCCAATGGGAAGGCAGAAGTATCAAATCGAGAAATAATGTTTTGTGTGGAGAAAACTATGTCCACTTCAAGAAAGGATTGGTCGATTAAGTTAGATGATGCTTTATGGGATTATTAGACGGCTTTTAAGGCTCTGATTGGTCTCACGCCTTTTAAAATGGTTTATGGTAAGAAATGTCACTTACCGGTTGAGTTGGAACACAAGGCTTTTTGGATGTTAAAGTTGCTGAATTTTGAACAAAAGTCAAGTGGTGAGAAGAGAAAAATCCAACTGCATGAATTGGAGGAATTACGCTTACAAGCGTATGAATCCAATAAAATCTACAAAGATCGGGTGAAGGGTTATCATGATAAGAAAATTGTGCACAAAAAGTTTGAAGTAGGACAGATGGTGTTGCTATTCAAGTCTTGGTTGAGATTGTTTCTAGGGAAGCTAAAATCAAAATGGTCGGGTCCGTTCCAGATTCGAGACATCATGAGCTTTGAAGCAATCATTATTGAAGATGTGGATTCCAAAGAGAGTTGGGCATTAAATGGCCAAAGACTAAAGGTTTATTTGGGGGTGCTTTCGAGCGGAACACTACCTTTGTGCCTCTGTGCGACCCTTGATCGCATTGTACCGTCGAGCTCCAACGAAGTTAAACAAAGCACTTGTTGGGAGGCACCCCAACATTGTAAGTATTCATGTTTTTCTGTTTTTACTTAATGTTGTTTATGCAAATGATGTGGTGGAAAGAAGATTTTTATTTTTATTTTTAAAATCCTGTCATGTTCGCCAGCATATTCGCTGTGCAAACAGCTGAGCGAACATCTTTGCCAGAAAACTCACAGTACGAGTAAAGTGAAGCCGACCATTTTACTTTTTGCCACATGAGTTGTTTTGGCTATTGGGCCAACATTTTGGGCCCATCCAAGTGCCTTTCCGAGCTATCTTTTGAGGGGGTCAACATTCCCCCTCTCTCACTTTTAAAATTTTCATTCTCACTTGCTCTCACACAACCACAAGTTCTGTCACATTCTCTGTGGAAATCTCTCACCATCCAACAATCTAGGTTTGCATAGTTACTCTTTCATTTAATTTATTCTATTTTGAATTGTTGTTAGGGTTGAGAATGCAACTTCAAGAAGTTGATTAGGGTTAGGTTTTCTTGATTAAAAATCTGTTGCATGTGGTTGTTTGTAGCTTAATATTGTGTCCCATAATCTGATTCATCTGTGATTGCATAAAATAATAGGGAACAATTAATTTTAAAACAAGCAGGTTTGAAACTGTAAATTCGCAGACATTCGCTGGGAAGTTCGCACAGCGAACCTGGGGAGAGTTTTCGTCAGGTCTTCGCACAGCGAAGCTTCTAGCGAACATGTCAGTAGTTTTTGTGTTTGTTATTACTGGTACAGGGGGCTTGTTATGATTTCTTATTTGTTTTTCTGGACTAACCTGTTGTGTATGCGATTTTGTTTGTTTGTTTTAATTTGTGCATATTGTTGCACCCCAAAATTTAACCAACATTTATTTACCCATCAAGAGTTGTATGAGACTTTGAAGCTAGCCAGGAAGGTTATTCAAAGGTTCAAAGGTTGATACCTTTGTCAGAGAACTCAAGAGATCCTCAGAGAGATTGGTTGAAACCAAGGTTGTGTGTCTCATAACTTGAGAGTTGTGGGAGCTCCTCAGATGATTCTGAGACTATGAGGATGAACTTGAAGCTTTGAGAAAGCTTGTGAGATGTCTTGAAAGCCATCATGAAGCCTAGAGAGGTCATTGTACAAGAATTCAGAAGATTCAGCCATGAGTGGTGGAATTAGGGTTTGACTGGGTCAACCCTAGGTCAACTGAAGATTTGGAGAGGGTTGAGACCTAATCCAAGAGCCATGTGATCATGTAATGATGAATTGAGATGCTATAAGGATGTTTACTAGACCAACTCATCATGATTGAGGAGTTTGAGGAGTTTCAAGCCAGGGTTTCTAAGGATTGACAGTGTAAAATCCCCTAGTTTGATCCCTATCTTCAAGGCAGTTTGGCTCAAGATGTGATTATCATATCATCTTCCCCACAACATGAATGTTGTATAGCTTGTTCTTAGCTTTAATTTGAGTACAAGAAGTCCTTGATAGGATTTGTAGAGCTCAAGTTATGGTTTTGACAAATTACAGGTCATCTAAGGTATGTGAATCTGGGTCCTTGAAAGTCACCCAACTTGCATCCAACCTTTGCCCTAGTAGGATGATTCCTATGGATTCTTGGTCAACATTAATGTTGAAGAGAATCTTATTAGCTTTCTAGAGAGTACTAGAAGTCCTTGATAGGATTTGTAGAACTCAACTTATGGCTTTGACAAGCCAAGGGCATTTTGGTCATTTGGAGGTTATAGGTCATTTCAAGCATAAGGCCATATCTCCTACTTCCAAGCTTCAAATGGAAAAATCTTCAACATCAAACTTGCTTATAATGATGTTTTAAGGCTAGTAGAGAGTTCATGAGATGTTGAAAAGGCTCATATCAAAAAGTGATAAAAATGGCCTAAAAATGAGGCATAAGTTAATTAAGTTGAATTTGAAAAATGGAAATCCCAAGTTATAAGTCCAAACCATGTCATATAATAGGTCATTTTGACTCCAAATGACATTCTAAGAACAATGGTTCATCCACAATTTTGATTTGAGGCTTGCATCATAGGGCTGCTTTGGAAAAAGCTTACTTGCATATTAAGGTACCAAACCAAAACTCAAAAGAACTCAACAAGCAAGGTAGTTATGCATTGTAACCTATCCTAAATATCATGTGGGGATAAATTCAAGTCAGAAACCAAGGTCACAAAGGATATGGCATGATATAGCATGTAAGGAGAATGAGAAATCAAAATACCATGACATGAAAAGTTCAATTTCTCATTGGATTGTCCTAGATGGTTCTAGATGATTCTAAACCACTCTATAAGATGAATGTAACTTGCTCAGATGCAAGGTTGGTGAGAATTGGTGCATGAAAGAGAGAGTGGAATCCAAAATCTTCCATTGCAAGTCACATTCAATTTCTTCATTCTTCTTCATTTCCATCCCTTTTTTCTTCACAAACACTTTCCATAGATCCCTCTGAGTGTGTGCATGCTGAATTGAAGCTCCATTGATGAAGGATTGAAGGTGTTCCAATTGAATTTGCAAGA
The DNA here is from genome assembly GCA_963859935.3 of Lathyrus sativus. Classification (NCBI taxonomy): domain Eukaryota; kingdom Viridiplantae; phylum Streptophyta; class Magnoliopsida; order Fabales; family Fabaceae; genus Lathyrus; species Lathyrus sativus. Next base: position 122,419,931 of record OZ012735.1, read on the forward strand.
AGCCAATCATCATCGAATCTTGAAGTACAAGCATTCTTCCTCCATTTTTTTTTTGCAAACAGTAGAAGTTTCATCATCCAAGGATCATTCTTGAAGAGTTTCAAGCCTTGAAAGCAAGGATTTCATCATCTGCCATATCAAGAAGCCAGGTTTGCAAAATCTCTTTCACCTCATTATTTAGGCATGGTTAGGTTGAATCATTAGTGTAGAATGGTTAGAGACCAATAGGTGAGCAATTCTGAAGAGTTTAGGATCATTTGATGAAGTTTCAGTCATGGACACCATTTCTTTATGGAGCAAGAACTTGTGATATAGTGAGTGATAATGCAAGGTTAATAGCTGGTTTTGACTAGGGCAATGTGGTGATCATGTTAGTATAAAGAAATCTAAGGTTGGTTGAAGTTGAGGATGGATCATATTTTGGGATTAATTGAGTTGCACCATTGGGTTCTATGGTAGAGACCATTTCAATGTATTTCAAGGTCAGGATCATGTTCAGCATGGAAAACTGAGCAACTTTGTGTTTTACATTTTGAGAATTGATGAATAAATGAAGGAGCACGAGCAGGTGGAAGATGAGTACATGAACTCTGGTTTTCATGGGGTTTTCATGGCAAACCCTAGCTCAAGGTTAGGGATGAAGTTTGAGCCATTGGATGCATGCGCTGACCCTTGACTTGAGAAGAAATCCAACGCACCACATTCAATTGAATTTTGGAGGGATTCTGAAACATGATGAAACGTCGCGTTTCATTAAACCTGGTGTCTGGGCTTAAGTGAACTTGTGCTATCCACACACCCAGTCAAGGCCCATTGGATTTTTTAACTGCATTTTGTTGCTATTCTCACCGCTCATTTTTCATTTTCTGTTTGATTTTCTAATTGTTTTTTCTGATTTTAATTGGGCCCAGGCGCATTGCTTTTGGTACCCCCAGTCTGAGCCCATATGTGAAACTGAACTGCATATGTTTACTTGTTACACCCCAGCCATTCATTTTCATTTTATTTTTTCTCCATTTTTTTCATACTTTGAAAATTCATATTAAATGGAAAATTCAATATTTTTTTATGGGAGTTTTTTCTCCCATTTCATATTTTTGTCAAGAAAAATATCAAATAAAAATATTTGTCATATCATGCATTTTAGTATTTTTGGTATATTTTCTTCTTTAATTGCATTTTAATTCTTTTATATTGATTTATGAATTTGTAGATTTTTGTTTAGGTAGACCTCTTAATATTTTTAGGTCAATCTTTTTAGGGTAGTTAGATATATGTTTTAGCTTCCCCCTGGATTTATTCCATATTTTTGTGATGATTTTTAGGATAGTTTTGATTAGATAATTCTAGGTTGTGTAGAATTAGGTTAAACTTCAACATAGGTCCATAATAAATTTAGATCTTTGGGTTTTTAGGACAAATTAGACTATGGGACATATATGGGTATTAAGGGTAGGTATGTAGGATCCTTTAGAAGTTATATTAGAATTTAATATAGTAGTATGCCATTTTTAGTTGATTTTTGTATTGGTTGATTGTTTGTGTTGCCTTTAGGGCATTGTATTGTTGTTTGCTTTGCTTTATGGGCTTGGAGAGCTTGGTATTGTTATAAGGAGCATTGAGGAGCATAGTAGAAGATTTGAAGATGGATTGAAGAGCTTGATAGCTTGATCTTTTTCTTTGTTATTGTTTTAGGGTTAAGGATTAGGAAGAGTTTAGATTTAGATAACTTCTTTCTTAAACATGGATGGTATCTTCCACCTCCATTCCTCCCTATGATTAAAAGTCCTTCCATGGTATACACCTCTCTCCTTTGGAGGGATAAGTGATGTACCTAGGAAGTAGAACTTTTGAGGGAACCATTCCTTTGATTTTGAACCCTTATAGGTCACCTTTGGTGGTCAAATAAGCAGTTCAATATCCCCTAGCTTATCCAGTAAGTGATTTCCTCTGGTTTGATTGTCTTGAGAGATGCTGAGCTTGAGCTTGAAGATGATGACTTCAATGAAGAGTATGGAAGAGGATGAATCCTTGAGCATTGCCATTCCAGCTGAAGCTTGAAGAGCAGCAAGAGCAAGTTGATACTTGAAGACCCATGAAGATGAAGTAAAGACTGAAGGAAGAAGTTGACACTTCTAAGTGATTGAGATCATTTCTAAAAAGCTGAAGCTTGAAGAACAAAGGAAGTTGATACTTGTTTTGATACCTGGAGATCCTGAAGGAGCCAAGTTGATACTCATGACTGATAGTGAAGCCTGAAGGTGGAGCTGATCAAGAAGCTGAAGCTTAAAGGAGAAGATAAGTTGAAACTTATGCTGTAGGGTTGAAACCTGGAAAAGCAAATTGATATTTGTCAAGAGTGATTGAAGTCTGAAGACTGAATTGCTGGTGGAAGAGCTGAAAACTGAGTTGGGAGAGGAGTTGATTTGCTTTCTTCTGTTTTCTTTTCTGTATTGATGTGTTTTGTTTGACTTGCTTGATGCATTAGAATAAGTCCATATCTAGAATAGGTAGAATCTAGGAGCATGATTGCACTAGAGGTTGAGTTGCTCCCTCTGCTTGTATTGTTACTGTGTGGCTTTGCTTTCGGGTATTCGGTAGAGCCCAGCTCCCTTGCCCATGTGGTTTGTTTGCCTGATGGCATTTCATTTCATTTTATCTGTATGATTGTAGTTTACTGTTATTGCTTGATAGCATGTTGTTTATATTTCAGTATGATTACTGTTATCCATTCTGGCTTGAGGTTGAGATGAGCTTGTGGAGGCTGAAGCCCCACACACATTTCCTCCCTCACTTGCATTGCATGCATTTTACTGTTAAGCTGATGCTTTGTCTGTTTTGGTGTATTATTGACATGATCCCTTAGGACTCTCATTTCCTTTGATAAGGAATTGATGATAGAACTTTAGGTTGAAGCCTATGCATGACAACTTCTAGGAGTTCCTTGTTCAAACCTCAACCATAGGATGAATCCATGGCATGACAACAGTAGGACTTGATAGTCTCCCTCCTAGTTGGGCCCGTTCTCTTCTCATCTCATAACAGTTTAAGATACAGTAATCATGAATGATTTCTCTCGTACGTTACGAGCCTTAAGCTATCTGAGAAAGAATTATGGGAGAGTTTCTTTTCCACAGTCTGGATGTTTAGTATGGTACCCTTTGGGTGACATGCGACGCATTCACTCTCAGGTCATAGTCTCTAGTGCGGTTGAAATCGCAAACACAATAAAAAACACTTCTTTCGTAAAAGACAGAAAATAAACCGTAGTTTCCCGAACTACGTGAGCTCTGATCTCTCATGCCTGTTGAGAGTACGTAGGCACAAGATGGCAATGTCTTGGCGAGCTACCTTCCCACATAACCCTTCGTAGGCCGAACTACGTTGACTCTGATTTCTCATTCTCTGATGAGAATACGTAGGCATAAAGTGTGACGCTTTGCCGAGTCATTTTCTTTTCTGTTTCAGCCAACCTTGATAGGTAGATAGAATAAAACCAACCCGTCCAAGTAAACACAACAAGCGAGGATCCCGTCGAGTACGACGGACGTGAGGGGTGCTAATACCTTCCCCTTGCGTAACCGACTCCCGAATCCAGACAACGGTTGCGATTCAGTATGACAGCGACCGTTTCATAGGACCAAAGCAGACCGCATGGTATGTGGCTTTGGAAAAAAGGAAAATTCTGCCGAAAAAAAGATTCATCATCAATCCGGAAGTATCCTACTGAACTGTCGCTGGAATCATTCATAACAAAAGGTGGGATCTGTTGGTGACACCTACAGATAGCTACAAAAATGAAATGGTAAGGGAATTTTATGACAATGATCTTCCTAATGATGACGAGTCGTTCACATGGACTACAAGAGTGTTGGGCAGAGAGGTAAGCTTTGATCGAAACACCATCAACAGAGTTCTCGGAAGGCCATTGAACCTAGGTGAAGATGAGATAGATGACTATCATCGGGACCTAAGGCTTCACTGAGATACCAACTTGATCTCTGAGGCTCTGCTGATGGAAGGAAAAATAGTTGAATTGAGCCCATCTGGGGTTCCAAGGCGTTACCACAGAGAGGATATCAAACCATTACCACAATTGGTGCTGTTGTTGGTTTTGACAAACATAAAACCAAAATCACACACTTCTACTGTGCCAATCCCAGTGGCACACTTGGTCCATTGAATTCTCATAAACGTTCAAATTGATGTGGCTAGGATCATCGCAGATGAAATGCGATCTGTAGTGGAAAGTGGTTTGAAGGTCGGGGCTCGCATTAACTGCCCCCTAGCCTTCCCATGTCTCATCATGGCTTTATGTGCCCATGCGAGGGTGAAGCTACCTTCACGTAGACAAGTGATGATCTCGACTGCTATTGATGATCGATATGTGGACAAGTATTACCGGCCAAAAGGTGCGAAAGGAAGTTCGTCTACTGCAGCTGCTTCGGATGTTGGGGCTACTGAAGGCCTCGGGGTTGCATTCACTCAGAATTTTGATATGTTTCAGCAGTCTGTCTGTAACTATAACTGGGATTGGATGGCGGTTACTCAGCATGCCATGATTGACATTCATGATTCTATGCAGGCACTCTAGTTGCAGTACCGAGATCCCTCCGTTGAGTGCAACATGATGACTAGGGAGCAGTTCCTAGCGCATGCGAGTTGGCCTGAGGTCAGGCCTACATTTGGAGAGGGGGTGGGTGCTTCTGGCCCTGATGTTGGCGGTGCTGAGGTAGGAGATAGTGATGAGGCTGAATAATTTGATGATGATGATGAGTCTGGTTCATAAGATAGGTCAGAGAGTGTTGAGGCCACAGAGTCCGATGAGGACTGATTTTGTATTATTTTTGTTTTATGGGCATGATCTTGAGCAACTTCCTTTGGTCTTCAAAGTGAAGTATTTTTGTGCTTAGATCATTGCTTTTATTATTATTATTATTATTATTATTATTATTATTATTATTATTATTATTATTATTATTATTATTATTATTATTATTATTATTATTATTATTATTATTATTTGTTTCGGATATTGTTTATGTACTATTTTGAGGTGTTTTTACACATAAGCACATTTTTATTGAGTATTATTAATGTTAATCAGTTTTTAAGTTAAATGTATCGTTTTTCAAGTGGTATTTAATGTTTCTCATGCTGTTGGGCTTTAATTGAACTTCTAGATTGGTTGCTCTCTGAAAAGAAGTATCCAATGAAGATTCATCCAAGTTTGGATGGCAATGAGAGTATTAAGGAAGTGAATAATGTCAAGGTACATGGTTACCTTTATTTAGAATTTTAGAATGCTTAAGAACTTAAATCTTTATGTAAATGAAAATTGTTCTTTTAGCAACTTGTTGAATGAATGTTTCGCTTAGGACCAAAAACTACAAATTGTGAGGAAGCCTCCATTGTGTACTAAATGATGGATTTCTAATAAATTTTGTTGATTCGTTTAATGCATGCTTTATCTTGTTATTATTGTGAATTTGTGGAAGCATTAGAAATGATCAAGGCACTTGTTTGTATTGAGCACAACCATGTCCAAATGTAACTTACCTGTGAGTGGAGAGCATTCGTTAACCCTTTTGAGCCGAAACATTGTGGATCTCATCCTGGAATTGTTGAGATTCTAAAAAAATTTCCTTGAACTCTTGAATTTGTTTTGTCCTTTTTGCTATAAAAAGCAAAGAGCATTCACTTGAGGGATAGAAAAAATCAAGTTGGGGAGAATGAAAAAAAGAAGAAGGGTAGGTTGCTACAACTTTTGAAAAATTCAAGTAACATTGAAAATTTTTTGTGTGAATATGAATTTAAAGAAAAGAAAAAAATAAGAGAAAAGAAAAAGAATGCTTGCTTGGAAAAGAAAAATAGTGAAACAATAAGTTGTGAAATAAGAGTTGGGAAGGTTTTCAATTGAGAAACAAATGGAATGATGTTGGGATGTGTAAATAACATGTACAGTGAATGTCTCTTTTGCATCGGCAATTTTGTTTCAATGGCTTTAGAAATTTCCCTTGTTTGTAAACTCGACCAAGCTACAACCTTAAAGACCTTAGTGATTGCCTTGCTTCCATATTTTCACTTTTGATTGTTAGATATTGTATGAATTAGATTGATATTGGCATTGTTTGTTAGATGAGTGAAATTGTCCCCGCGGTTGCAAACGCGTAATTTCTTCAATCTTTATTCAAAGAGGAGAGATAGAGTGATTCATTCATGAAAAACATAGTTGTTGATTGATGCATGGCTTGATATTTGCTTTAAGAATTTAGTTCTTAGGCATTGTTTGATTCTCAACATTTGAAACCATTGCTTGTTTGCATTCCTTGTGTTTGAGCCATTTTATCCATTCTTTGGTGAATCTTAATCTTGAGCAAATCCTCTTGTTGAAACGAGAGGCATACTTTGCTTGAGGGAAAGCAAAGATCTAGTTGGGGAGAGTTGTTAGATGACAAACTTTGCTTATTTGATATATCTAATGTTGGCATCTTTCATTCTTTTATTGATAAATTGAATGAAATCACTCTTGTTTTTTACGATATGCTTCATTGTATGAAAATGTCTTGGTTGCTTTGATGTGTGTGGTATTGTGCAAGAATTAGGAACAAAATAAGAAGAGTAAGACATAATATATGTGACAAGGAAAGCAAGTCAGCATCAAAACATCAAGAAGTTCGTACAACGAACTTCCTAGCGAAGTTGCCTAGAAAAAACATCATCAAGTTCGCACAGCGAACTTGCTAGCGAAGGCCATTGGGAACCTGTGTCGCTACTGCGAAAATCGGCGCCGGCTGACAGAAGAGTCGCCACCGTGCGTTATTTATCCCTCAGAGCGGGAAAGGAAACGCTCGAAGTAAACCTCGCAAAAAAAAACGGGGAAAAGGTATGGTCATCGCAACCATAGCCTGGGTTCGGGAGTCGGTTACGCAAGGGGAAGGTATTAGCACCCCTCACGTCCGTCGTACTCGACGGGATCCACGCTTGCTTGGGTTGTCTACTGGATGCAAAACAATCTATCTACGGCTGCTAAATCTAAAGGGAAGGGAATTGACTCGATAGAGCGTCGCGCTCTATGCCTACGTATTCTCAAGAGAGAAAGTCAGAGTCAACGTAGTTCGGGACTACGGGGAAAATTGGCTCGCCAAGACATCGCGTCTTGTGCCTACGTACTTCCACTGCATGGAAGATCAGAGCCTTGCGTAGTTCAGACTAACTACGGCTAAACAAACATTCTCACACAGCAGTGAGAAAAACAACTGGCTTCACAGGGTCGGGAACCTATGGTCACAACTATGGCTGAGTCTCAAATGCATTTGGGCAAGAGAGAAAAAAGGGTATCAATTAGTCGTCAGCGGGAAAGTCTCGATCGCACAGCCGCGAGAGAACAAAAGTTAGTCGTTAGTGTGCTCGCTAGGACATCGCATCCTATGCCTACATATCTTCGTCTGGAACGAAGAATCAGAGCAGCTGTAGTTCGGCTACTATCGGACCACAGCTCAAATCTCGTTTTATTCATCTCTGAAAAATGATTACAATGGGTATACTGAAATAAATCTCCTAGGAAACGCTATCCTATTCTATCTTGAAAAATCGACTGAAAATAGCCCCCTAACAAATGGGCCTCTAATTCTATCCCTAAAAGTCGAAACAATAAAGTCTATGAAAAATGTCCCTAAAAGAAAATGAACTTTAAAAATATTAAATCGGCACTTTAATATTTTTTCCTTTTTTCTCCTTTTCTTTTCAATATATTTTTTCTTTTTTCTTCAAATATTTTCTTTTATTTTTCACCATATTTTTCACAATATTTTCTTCCCATATTTCTTTTTTCAAATATATTTTTTTCTATTTTTCTATTTTCTTATATCCCTTTTTTTTTTCTATTTTTTAAACAATATTTCTTTCACCTTTTCTTTATTTCTTTTCTTATATCTTTTCTTTCTATTTTCTTTCTTTTCTTTTTTTCCAAACATATTTCTTCTTTTCATTTTCTATTATTTTTTCCCACAATATTTAAAAGAAGACTAATAAGAAAAAACAAGAAAATGGGGCTGGGGGGTATGCTGTTACAGGGGGGAGTTTAATAGAAAAATAAAATAACAAACAAAAAAACTGGAGGGCCCAGCCCAATTCTTCTTCACAAAAAACGCAGGGGGGGTGTTGAAGCAATCTGGGGCGTCTGGCAAGCAGATTCATGTTAGGCCCAGGCCCGTTTCAGCCAAAAACGGGGAGGATGATTGGTGTCCAAAAAATTCGTGATTGGGCCTGGCCCAATCTTCTTCTCCCTCTCCTTTCTCCCTTCCAAATTTCAGAACCCTAGATTTGTCTCTCTCTAACCGCCGCCGCCACAGCCTCCGTCTCTCTCGTTCTCCTCCGTTCGTTCCTTTCTCCTTCACGAATCCCTCCACACCTCTCTACGCAACCAACTTCAGACGCTGATTCTGGATAAACTCTTGGTGGAAGAATCCCAACAAAGACGAAGAAACAAAGACTTGAAGATTTGCGAGCGCGTGTTCTTGAGATTTCTGGAAAGTTCTTGATGAAGATTTTCTGGAAAAAATCTGGAGGTTCATTGAGGTTGATGTATGAAGATCTGGAGATTGGGGATCGCGATGAAGATCTGGAAATAAGACTGCGAACGAAGATCTGATGAATGTTCTTCGAATTCTCTGGGAAACAATGAACGTGGCTGAGTGTAGATGACGTTCTATGAAGATGATGACGCTTGAAGAAGTTCTTCTGGAGTTCTTGAAGGTTGTTTCTGGGAATCGTTGGTGAAGGAATTTGTTGAAACTTCTGGTATTCTTGAAGCGTGATAACGATACCGATGATCAGAGAATCTAATTCTGGAAAGAAGGTTGTTGAGTGGCGATGGAGGTTTAGGTGATTTGGTGGTGAACGGAAGAAAGGAGGAAGACGGTTTCTGGAGTTTGGAGGTTGGATGAAGGAGATGAATGGATTCTGGTGATTGAGGACGCAAGTGATTGTTGAACGAATCTGGTCTTGATGATGAACATTCGTGGATGTTGATGATGGAGGACGATGGAAGAAGATGAACGCTCATCGTTTTCTGGATTTTTGGGGATTTGATGATCGCCGGTGAGTTGTGGTGGTTTCTGGGAGTTTAGTGGTGGCGATGAAGGGGAGAAGATGAAGGTTAGGGAGGTTGGTGATGGAGATCTGGAAATTCCAGTTTCCGGTGGGGAGTTGGGGGTGGCCGCCGGCCATGCAGGCCGGCCGGCGGTGGCTCTCAGGCGAAGATTCTGGAGTGGACACGTGGTTGCACGGTGAAGGGAGTGGCTCTGCATGTGTGCCACGTATGGGATGGCGTGGCTGAGAGAGAGGTGGGTCCTGAGGATACGTGGCGTGCTTTGGAAGTGAAAAGTGGGGCCTCTCTTCTGGGGACACGTGTGAGCTCTGGGTCTTTATACTGATTCATTTCTGGATTGCTCTGGAAAGATCTAGATGGCGCTGGAAAAACCTGGATCACTCTTGGACTTTTTCACTGATTGGGCCTGCGAAAAATGGACTAAGCCCAGCGAATAATGACTTAAAAATCTGCACAAAAACTGGATTATGATTTAAAACAACTAATCAACACTTAATCCCACTAAACTAATAATACCCTAACAAACATACTAATCAGAAAATTAAATCTAAATTTCTATTAAATCTAAACTTGGTTAAATTTCTATTAAATCCCTAATAGAAAAATAAAAACCTATTTATTTTTATAAAAGAAATTCTAAACATTTATTATTATATTTTTTTTTTATAAAAGAAATTCTAGAAAAAACAATTAAATTCTAAAAAACTATTAAAGCTATTTAAAACTATTTAAAAATTACTATTATTCTAGAAAATCCTATATCATCCTAAAAATATTAAAATCTATAAAAGATTTCTACAAATGATTTAAAATCTACTTAAAGAAATTAAAAACCTATTAAATTCTAAAATGAATTTAAAAATCTATTTAATTCTATAAAATGCTAAAAATTGATTTAAAAATATTAAAATCTATTAAAAAAATTCTATTAAATCCTAAAAATTGATTTAAAAGCTATTTAAACCCTAAAAAATCCTATAAAATCCAGAAAAATCATCACAATTCCCAGAGGGATAAAATGAGCACCGAACGACACGAAAATAATCGGTAAAAATAAACGGGCACCGAAATATCCCAAAAATCGATTCTACTGATCAAAAACACCTGAAACACGAGACGGGAGCTGTGATCCCTGATAAAATCAACACAAATGAAAAATGCAATGTATGCGATATGCAGATGCGAATGCGGTTATGCGTCGAAACATCGAGCCAAATGCGAGACCCGGTTGGTCAAATTTTGGGGTGCAACAGCTGCCCCTATTCAAGCGGCTTCGACCTGAATGGGTGAAGAGCGCTCAGCCTTCAAACATTCAAGGTAGATGACGGTTGAATACAAAATGGAACCCTGAAATTTGCCAACCGCAAGAATATACTGCAAAGCTACTGGAGGAATAGCTTCCGATAAACTGAAGTTTGGTTGTAACGGCAACATCTGGTCAATTTTCTGATAAAATTTTCTTCTCTTCAACACCTGTGTGACGCCACAAGTATTGAAATAATGCTTCATAAAGCAAACACCTTGATTCCCATCTCTCTCATGGGATCAAATCTGGTCGACTCACAGTTCATTGCGAACTTGAGGACAATTCTCCTGAGGAAATTCTGAATGGAACTGCCTGGCACCTGTTTTGACAAAGGGGGCAGCTTCAGAAGTCTGATATATGTCAATCTTTGCTGTTGTTGTTGTTTTTTTTCCGATGCTGACGTAACACCCAAATGAAGAATCACTCCGCTGGGGAAGACAAGAAACTGAACCACACAACTCTGCAGGTGAACAAATTCGAAATCCAATAGGTAACCATTTTGGTCTATGTTTCGACATGCGTATGCTTGAAATGATGCAATGTCCTATATGATATGTAAATGCTGTGCGTTTTGTTTGAAAATGCGAGGCCCAGACGGCATGGATATGCTATATGCTTGTATAAACGCTATGACTATATATGCAAATGCAAATGTGAGCTCTAGCTGCCAGAGAACACCAGGTCTGAAAACCACTTGGCAAAATAAATGCCGAAGGCAACGCCAACTCTATTGGGGATGACCTGAAGTCACAGAACCATCTCAGCAAAATAAATGCTGGAAACGAGCAATCAAATCCGCTGGGGATAACTGCCCTGCTGGAGAAATGAAAAGGCAACCCTGCTTGACGACTTCACTGGGAAATAAAGACAACTCTGCTCGGGAATGCTCTCTTCAAACTACTAGCAACTGATTGCGCTCTGCGGGGGTTGACCCAAACTGAGGTTGATTGCGCGCAGCACACTGCTGGAAATGCTCCTACTATCAAGGATATCAATCTTAATCTGCTGAAGATACTCCTGCTCATACTCTGATATGGGGTAAAAGGCAATCTCGACTCTTCCGGGGATAATAAGCAACTTTCATCTGCTGACGAGTGGCAATTCTGATTTAACAACATCCACAAGGAATTCAAACATTACTCGGAGCACTGGTATCCGTCGAGCTTCGTATCGGGGAACATGACAACATGCGGGTCATTGGGAAATATTGTGTCAGATACCTTTAGGTTTTTTGCTTTTCCGGTTTAGAATAAACATGGATTATGTACACAGTGGAATGGAAAATACTAGGCGAGAACTAGCATTCAAAGGTAGACTACCAGGCGAGAACTGATAGGAAAATAGGTTAGGAAAATTGATTTTTTTTTTGTTTTTGAACATCAGACGGAGCTGAATTGATAACAAACTAAGAACAAGACAACCAGGCGAGGACTGGCTGAAGGCTAACGTACACCAGGCGAGAACTGGTATAACACTTGAAGAAATGGTGACCAAGCGAGAATTGGTTACCAATAAACTGCACCAGGACGGGAACTGCTGCTTACAATAAACTGCACCAGGACGGGAACTGCTGCTTACGGAAGGGTGGGCCAGACGAGAACTGGTTACCGATTTGCCAGGCGAGAACTGGACTTTGGAAGCGACTGGTTACTGACACGCAACAGGTTTAAACTGCAGGATAATGATCCAACGACAACAAGACCTTCTTATTTGAAAGGTTTTCGATAAGGGTATTGACATGATTCCCCGATACTTAGCTCTGGCTGGGGATAAACAAGCGGGTTTGAATGACTTGCCCCTGGTATACTCAGCTGGGGGATAAAAGACTGGCTTGCACAACTTGCCCCAGTACAATCAACCTGCCCCAATCTAACTCTTGGGAATACCTGCTCCGAACAACTTGCTACGAGAATACTTCGAGAATACTTGCCCCGGTATCTGCACGACAAAAGAATTCAATCTCCAATTAAACACCTAACAATCCAGTTGATTTCAACATTCTCTGCAATGACTTGCCCCTGAATGAGCGTTCTAGCGACTCAACCCGATCTGATTATCCATTGGAAGTATCTGCTGTCAAATCTCAGCGCTCTGCATAACTGCCCCTGATTGGCTCTCGAGAAGACTCACTTATGATCAACTGCTTCTCAAACAAACTGCCCTTGCTCAGCTGGAACTTCGGGACTTGTCCTCAGACTGACTGATACTGAACTTACTGGAATATAATGCCCCTGATTCACAAGGCTTCACAACATACACCCTTCTGGTTCAGACTTGCTGGATTACTCAGTCCTGCTTGATTATTCCTGGTGGAATTTCTTTCATGCCAACTACTAACCTGCAATTAGAATTGCCTATCTACGAATGGTAATCTTAATGCAGCGCTCATGCAGATTTCGAAAAAATTTGAGCTGTCACTCATTTATATGCATATGATGATTGTGAGTGACGAATGAACCAAAGTTCAAACGCAGTGCTTACGTGGTCAGTGAAAATATAACAAGGATGTGACTAGCGAGTCAAGAAGGAGTCAGGTTACTCGACCTTATCGTAATGCGCTTCAGACTAACCCTACCTCAATTAGGTCTTTTAAGGGTTGTATCGTGGTCGGGTTCACGGTTCGTGAAACAAAGGATATTTGGCTCAAATTTTGGTTTGTACCCACCCCTTCTACGTGATGATCTCCGATCCTAAGGTTCAGTTAACCTGGAACAAGCACTCGCCTCTTCGAGAGATATGTTGAATGGTAAGAACCACAGTTAAGGGATTCACAATGCTTTTCTTCCAGAGTGATAGTTACTCCTTCTTTGCTTTCGGTGTCCGTGTACACGACTTTGTGATTTGCTGGGGAAAATTTTTTTTTTTTTTTTTTTTTTTTTAACCCCTTCTTTTTCATTCTTTTGATTCCCTAACTTTTGCCTGGACTGACTCTTTTTGAGTTCTTTTCGATTTTTCTTTCTCTTTTGAAGTCCAGCGGGATGCCCTGATTTTTGCCTAAGTATTAGCTTTCCAGCTCTTCTTTCTTTTTACTTAGCGGGCTTTCTCATTTCTTTCTTTTGGAACAAAGTCGTGCGACACTGGTTGTCTTGATTGCTCCGAAAGGATTGTAACTGTCTCACTCCTGATAGGTGAGGTTTGACCTCTTGAAGGTATAAACTGATTGGTCCTTGAAAGACAACACTCCTCTGTAAGACTTGAATGCTCGGTCAAGCTAACTGACAACTACCCTGCCCCGGGTTAAGATGTGAGGGTTTATAAGTCCGAAAAAACTTCTACTTCCTGGCTCGAAGTGGTTAACAAGGGACTAACTCCTTATATCTCCAGTGTTTGGGGAATTTGAAACAATGCCTTATACGTCATCGGTACGGTCTTATCTGAAAGCATACAATCATTGGTTATGAGTTTCAGTTTCGTCATCCTCCCTCCTAACTTTGCTAGTCACAGCGAAAAAATGGAGTGAATAAAATGCAAGTGTCAGTGCAATGCAATAAATGAGCGACAGCGACATGATTAATTCGGAAAAATGCATAGTCACTTTATTATTATCACCATTCGAAACATACAATGCTTGAAGCAGGTAGTAACTAGCAGAAAAAGAAACTACAAATGCAAATGATGTAAAAGCTTGAGAACTGCCAATGCTGAGGCGCCTGCCTGTCTGAACCACTGGCTTTTGCTGGGGAACACCCTTCTGAATCCACGAGCTTAGACAGCTGAACTATTGGGATGGACAAACAGAAACCCTTCTCGAAAGGAAATACGATCCTGATCAATCAACTGCTGTACCTTCGCCTGAAATGCTTTACAATCTTCGGTTGAATGCCCCGGAGAGCCACCATGATAACCACACTGAACGTGGGGATTGTACCCAGGAGGGTAAGGTTCTGGAACTGGCTTAAGAGCTTTCGGCTCCACCAAAGACTTCTGAATCAAAGATGGTAGCAACTGGCTATACGGCATCGGCACTGGGTGAAAAGGAGCTTTCCTTCGTTCCAGGTTGTTGCGAGGTCTGTTCTGATTCTGACGCTGGTTCTGATAACCTCGGCCACGAGTTCGCTGATTTGCAATGGAAGCGACATAAGATTCCTGATATGGTGCCCCAGGCACGGCGGTCTGTTCAGTATAACAAGCCACGGGAGGTACCGATCTCTGATAAGATGATGAACCAACAAAATTCACTGATTCGCTTGGAGGATATTCAACCTTTGGCATGACTGAGTTGATCACCACTTCTTCTTCACTCTGATAGTCACAAGGGTATTCAGTTTCACTAGCTTGCTCATATGACGTAATCTGAATTTTCCCCATTCTTATGGAGTACTCAAGGCGTTCTCCTAATGCTACCACGTCAGAGAAACTTGCCGGAACTCCGAGCAATCTTTTGAAGTACGGATATTGTAGGGAATCCACAAACATGCTTGCCAGCTCTTGGTCTAACAGCGGTGGACGCACTCTAGCAGCAAATTCTCTCCATCTCTGAGCATACCTCCTGATCGGTTCATTGATCTCTTGAGACAACTCTTGCAAATGCATGCGATAAGGAGCAATGTCTAGGTTGTAATCATACTGCTTCAGAAAAGCTCTGGCTAAATCCATCCATGACTGAATCTGATTCCTCTCTAACTGCATATACCACCTCAAAGATGCCCCAGTCAGACTATCTTGAAAGCAATGGATCATCAATTTGTCATTTCGCGCAAACGCAGTCATTCTTCGACAGAACATCATCAAATGCAGCTTTGGACAGCTATCTCCCGTGTACTTCTCAAATTTCGGCACTTTGAACTTGTAAGGCAACACCAGGTCAGGAACCAAACACATGCCTACAGCATCCAGGTTGACAGCATCTTTGGCTTTCAAAGCTTTCATTTGCTCTTCCAACACTCGGACTCTTCTAGCATCGTCAAGGGCTCTTGGATCTACCATCCCAGCTGCTGGAATATCTCTTCGGTAATTCATCACAGGGAAAGCAACACCTTGATTGTTGGCAGGAGGAGGACGCTCATTCTGGGCAACAAACTTCTCATGTCGATCTCGGTTCTCAACAGAAGGCTGTACAACTTGGTCTGCAGCGACATTGTTCACTTGCGGGAAGTCTTCCATGGAATCATACAGAGGGTTGGACGCCATAGTGAACCCTGTCAGGGTGTTAGGAGACTGGAAATTGCCTTCAGACATGGCTACTAATAATCTTCAGCTGACTTCGACACTTGATTCTGCTCAAATCTACTCAACCCTTGGGTAGGTCTGCTGACAATCAAAAGCTGCTCAATCCAAACTCCGGGTAATCACCTTCAGGAAACAAAGGCTGGATCAGAACTCTGGCTAGCTGGAGAATGATATGCAATGCAACACTGATATGCATATGATATGCAAAATGCAGCAAACAATGGGACCACAGCCCCCACAAAATCTGAATACTGCTGCGCTGCTGACGGAAACGTTCTCTGAAAAGAGGACCAGAATAACGGGTAGGTTGAAAGTCAAGTTTCCTGCACAAAAAAACCCCCCCACTCACAGGTGTGGACCTATATCTGACAAGGTACGGCATCCTATGCGGTCGTCAGCGTCACAGACATTCAGAACTGACGATACGATTCCCAGAAGGAGTGGCATCATCGAATCCTGAAGAGGCCTCACTCAGCTAACTTCCAAATGATCGGTTCCCAGAGTCGACAATCCAACTAACCAGCAACCCACGCCAACCAAAGGAAGGGACAGGAGGCCAACCAGCAGAACCTCGTCTGAGTGTAGATTTCATGGGACACCAAAGCAAGGCAAAGCAAGCGGGCACCCACTAATTTCTACTCTAAGTCTAAGGTGCACTCCAAGCCCAGGTCCGGCTTCTCACTCAATATCATAGAACACCCGTAACACCCCAACAGCAACAGATAATATCGATAAATAGGCCCCAAATAGACAAGCAAACAAGCGCTAGGATTGACTCTCTCTTAGGGGACGTTGGATCCCAAATGCATAAGAACCATCGCAGTCCTTAGCAGCCAGGGGACGTTGAATCCCCAGCAGAGTCGCCAGCTGTCGCTACTGCGAAAATCGGCGCCGGCTGACAGAAGAGTCGCCACCGTGCGTTATTTATCCCTCAGAGCGGGAAAGGAAACGCTCGAAGTAAACCTCGCAAAAAAAACGGGGAAAAGGTATGGTCATCGCAACCATAGCCTGGGTTCGGGAGTCGGTTACGCAAGGGGAAGGTATTAGCACCCCTCACGTCCGTCGTACTCGACGGGATCCACGCTTGCTTGGGTTGTCTACTGGATGCAAAACAATCTATCTACGGCTGCTAAATCTAAAGGGAAGGGAATTGACTCGATAGAGCGTCGCGCTCTATGCCTACGTATTCTCAAGAGAGAAAGTCAGAGTCAACGTAGTTCGGGACTACGGGGAAAATTGGCTCGCCAAGACATCGCGTCTTGTGCCTACGTACTTCCACTGCATGGAAGATCAGAGCCTTGCGTAGTTCAGACTAACTACGGCTAAACAAACATTCTCACACAGCAGTGAGAAAAACAACTGGCTTCACAGGGTCGGGAACCTATGGTCACAACTATGGCTGAGTCTCAAATGCATTTGGGCAAGAGAGAAAAAAGGGTATCAATTAGTCGTCAGCGGGAAAGTCTCGATCGCACAGCCGCGAGAGAACAAAAGTTAGTCGTTAGTGTGCTCGCTAGGACATCGCATCCTATGCCTACATATCTTCGTCTGGAACGAAGAATCAGAGCAGCTGTAGTTCGGCTACTATCGGACCACAGCTCAAATCTCGTTTTATTCATCTCTGAAAAATGATTACAATGGGTATACTGAAATAAATCTCCTAGGAAACGCTATCCTATTCTATCTTGAAAAATCGACTGAAAATAGCCCCCTAACAAATGGGCCTCTAATTCTATCCCTAAAAGTCGAAACAATAAAGTCTATGAAAAATGTCCCTAAAAGAAAATGAACTTTAAAAATATTAAATCGGCACTTTAATATTTTTTCCTTTTTTCTCCTTTTCTTTTCAATATATTTTTTCTTTTTTCTTCAAATATTTTCTTTTATTTTTCACCATATTTTTCACAATATTTTCTTCCCATATTTCTTTTTTCAAATATATTTTTTTCTATTTTTCTATTTTCTTATATCCCTTTTTTTTTTCTATTTTTTAAACAATATTTCTTTCACCTTTTCTTTATTTCTTTTCTTATATCTTTTCTTTCTATTTTCTTTCTTTTCTTTTTTTCCAAACATATTTCTTCTTTTCATTTTCTATTATTTTTTCCCACAATATTTAAAAGAAGACTAATAAGAAAAAACAAGAAAATGGGGCTGGGGGGTATGCTGTTACAGGGGGGAGTTTAATAGAAAAATAAAATAACAAACAAAAAAACTGGAGGGCCCAGCCCAATTCTTCTTCACAAAAAACGCAGGGGGGGTGTTGAAGCAATCTGGGGCGTCTGGCAAGCAGATTCATGTTAGGCCCAGGCCCGTTTCAGCCAAAAACGGGGAGGATGATTGGTGTCCAAAAAATTCGTGATTGGGCCTGGCCCAATCTTCTTCTCCCTCTCCTTTCTCCCTTCCAAATTTCAGAACCCTAGATTTGTCTCTCTCTAACCGCCGCCGCCACAGCCTCCGTCTCTCTCGTTCTCCTCCGTTCGTTCCTTTCTCCTTCACGAATCCCTCCACACCTCTCTACGCAACCAACTTCAGACGCTGATTCTGGATAAACTCTTGGTGGAAGAATCCCAACAAAGACGAAGAAACAAAGACTTGAAGATTTGCGAGCGCGTGTTCTTGAGATTTCTGGAAAGTTCTTGATGAAGATTTTCTGGAAAAAATCTGGAGGTTCATTGAGGTTGATGTATGAAGATCTGGAGATTGGGGATCGCGATGAAGATCTGGAAATAAGACTGCGAACGAAGATCTGATGAATGTTCTTCGAATTCTCTGGGAAACAATGAACGTGGCTGAGTGTAGATGACGTTCTATGAAGATGATGACGCTTGAAGAAGTTCTTCTGGAGTTCTTGAAGGTTGTTTCTGGGAATCGTTGGTGAAGGAATTTGTTGAAACTTCTGGTATTCTTGAAGCGTGATAACGATACCGATGATCAGAGAATCTAATTCTGGAAAGAAGGTTGTTGAGTGGCGATGGAGGTTTAGGTGATTTGGTGGTGAACGGAAGAAAGGAGGAAGACGGTTTCTGGAGTTTGGAGGTTGGATGAAGGAGATGAATGGATTCTGGTGATTGAGGACGCAAGTGATTGTTGAACGAATCTGGTCTTGATGATGAACATTCGTGGATGTTGATGATGGAGGACGATGGAAGAAGATGAACGCTCATCGTTTTCTGGATTTTTGGGGATTTGATGATCGCCGGTGAGTTGTGGTGGTTTCTGGGAGTTTAGTGGTGGCGATGAAGGGGAGAAGATGAAGGTTAGGGAGGTTGGTGATGGAGATCTGGAAATTCCAGTTTCCGGTGGGGAGTTGGGGGTGGCCGCCGGCCATGCAGGCCGGCCGGCGGTGGCTCTCAGGCGAAGATTCTGGAGTGGACACGTGGTTGCACGGTGAAGGGAGTGGCTCTGCATGTGTGCCACGTATGGGATGGCGTGGCTGAGAGAGAGGTGGGTCCTGAGGATACGTGGCGTGCTTTGGAAGTGAAAAGTGGGGCCTCTCTTCTGGGGACACGTGTGAGCTCTGGGTCTTTATACTGATTCATTTCTGGATTGCTCTGGAAAGATCTAGATGGCGCTGGAAAAACCTGGATCACTCTTGGACTTTTTCACTGATTGGGCCTGCGAAAAATGGACTAAGCCCAGCGAATAATGACTTAAAAATCTGCACAAAAACTGGATTATGATTTAAAACAACTAATCAACACTTAATCCCACTAAACTAATAATACCCTAACAAACATACTAATCAGAAAATTAAATCTAAATTTCTATTAAATCTAAACTTGGTTAAATTTCTATTAAATACCTAATAGAAAAATAAAAACCTATTTATTTTTATAAAAGAAATTCTAAACATTTATTATTATATTTTTTTTTTATAAAAGAAATTCTAGAAAAAACAATTAAATTCTAAAAAACTATTAAAGCTATTTAAAACTATTTAAAAATTACTATTATTCTAGAAAATCCTATATCATCCTAAAAATATTAAAATCTATAAAAGATTTCTACAAATGATTTAAAATCTACTTAAAGAAATTAAAAACCTATTAAATTCTAAAATGAATTTAAAAATCTATTTAATTCTATAAAATGCTAAAAATTGATTTAAAAATATTAAAATCTATTAAAAAAATTCTATTAAATCCTAAAAATTGATTTAAAAGCTATTTAAACCCTAAAAAATCCTATAAAATCCAGAAAAATCATCACAATTCCCAGAGGGATAAAATGAGCACCGAACGACACGAAAATAATCGGTAAAAATAAACGGGCACCGAAATATCCCAAAAATCGATTCTACTGATCAAAAACACCTGAAACACGAGACGGGAGCTGTGATCCCTGATAAAATCAACACAAATGAAAAATGCAATGTATGCGATATGCAGATGCGAATGCGGTTATGCGTCGAAACATCGAGCCAAATGCGAGACCCGGTTGGTCAAATTTTGGGGTGCAACAACCTGATACTGTTCATACAGAGAGAAAAGGAACCTAAATTCGATGGGCAAAGGAAGTAGCGAAGGGTTCGCTGGAGCGAAGCATAAGTGAAGACCTAGCGAACACCCCCAGACCTGAGGCAGTAAGTATTTAGACAAGAGTTCGTTGTGCGAACTTTGTAGCGAAGCCTTCGCAGTGTGAAGGATTGATCACACAACGAATATTTAGAAATATCTTAGGGGAGTGTTCACTGTACACTGGCACTTCAGCTGCCACTTTTGGTTGTTCGCTAAGCGAACAACTTATTTGCACTGCGAATTTGAAAGCTCAGCAACATGTCTATAAGTAGTTTGTGCCACTTTTTGCCAAAATATCTTTTCTTTTGTACTTTTCATAGTTTTGTATTTTCAGCACAAAAACCCTGGTTTCTCCATTTTCATCATCTCTTAGCCATCTTTCACACAAAGAAGGTGGATTCCCATCCAATCTCGATTATTCGACTCAGATGTTGATCAACCTTTTTCTGAAACTTGTTGCTTAAGCTATCATGGAAATGGGTGGCTAAAACCCCTCTTGTGTCAAGGTTAGAGGTAGCTAGTTCTGAATTTATGTATTCTTCTTAATCTTTTGTATGTGAACAAAGCTTTGATCAATATAGATGAATTTATTTGCTATCTTTTGTTATACCTATGGCTTGGATTGCTTTAGACATGAACTTTTCAAGTCTTGACCTAATTCCTTCACCTATCAACTATACAAACTCTAGACATAGATTTGGAAGTTGATATTCACATTGTATTGATCTTAATTATAATTGTTTCGAGTGTTATTTAGAGAGATCATTTAACAGTCGAAACAATAACATTCACGAAATCGCTTTAGAGATGAACGTTTTTGCGAGGATACACGATTATATTGGTTAAAACTAAGTTCACATAATTGATTGATTGGATATGTTTAAGACGGAATAGTAAACCCTAATCTTGGCATGCTTTTTATCAAACTAAAACCAAATTTTACCTTGCTTTATTTCTTGCAAACTCATGTTACAAAATAGAAACCAATTTAAAAACCCCCTTCTTAAATCACTAAAGCATTGAACGACAAGCATCAAATATTCTCATCAATCCTTGTGGATACAATATAACACTCCCGATATATATTTATAGCACCCATTCATTTCCCTCTCCCTGAAACGCCTTCTCTTTCTCTGTGCTTGTTTCACACAATGAAAACAAAATCAAATATGAAAACCTCACTCCCACACAACCAACAATCCATGGTAGAATGTGGAAGAATCAAGACCTAATCCTAAACACAGTCAGCAACTCGCATCGAATATGAAATAAAGAATGGAATCACACAAAGACATAAATCAAACAAACATCAAGTACAAAAACATAAACCCCAACGTGACTCTCAAGCCCCAAATTCATTACATTTCAATGAGTTCAAAAGTTTAATGGAATGAGTACCAATAAGTAAAGAGGTCGAATTTGAGCTACTCTGAGGTAAGGATTTCACTTTCTTCCTGGTAATAGTTTCTTGTTCTTACTTTTGCTTTAGTTTCGCTTACCTCTCCTTCTTTACCGTGCGTGGTCTGTGGATAAGCTCAAAGCTTACTCAGATTCTAATGGTGAGTCTAAGAGCCTTTTTTGACAAGAGCTTTTGAGTGAGGGCTTAGGGTAAAAATTAGCAGAGCTTCGCTAGGTTTTTCGTCCCCTTTTTTGAGCCAATAATTGACTCTATGAATGGTGAGTCGTTGAAGTTGTTTGATGCAAAGAAGAATTTGGCGCTTAAATCAAACATGTCAAAGAATAGAACATACAGATGCAATATCTCAAGTGAAAAGATGTTGTGTCTGTCTGCAGCAGTGAGTGAAGATGTTGAAGATCAATGACACAAGAGGTATGGTCACCTAAACTTTATAAATCTTAGTGATTTGAATTCTAAAGAACTGGTGTATGGCTTGCCAAAACCGAATATCAGAAGAGCCATTTGTGAAGTATGTGTAAAGAGTAAGTAAAGTAGGATTTCCTTTGCTTCTGAAGACCTAAAAGAGCTAGTGTAGCACTCTAGGTGGTTCACAATGATATATGTGGTCCTTTTGAAGCATCTTCATTAGGGGGAAGCAGATAATTCATCACATTTGTTGATGAATGTACAAGAATTATATGGTTGTATACTGTTAGTTGCATGGTTCTATGATTGGCTAAATTTTGGTAAAACATGATTCTACACTGATGTTAAGAAAGATGTTATAACATCTTCATCAACTATTACGACAGTACTACTGTCATGTGTTTCAAACAGATATCGAAGACAGATGTCAGG
Organism: Lathyrus sativus; assembly: GCA_963859935.3. Taxonomy (NCBI): domain Eukaryota; kingdom Viridiplantae; phylum Streptophyta; class Magnoliopsida; order Fabales; family Fabaceae; genus Lathyrus; species Lathyrus sativus. The sequence continues at coordinate 122,442,295 of OZ012735.1, forward strand.
ACATCTTTGTCTAGTACAGCAGACGCTACTATTTTATATCTCTTGACATATGTGTTTTGGTTTGATGAGATTCTCTTGGATATACCTCATTATTATGCGCAGGTCAAGGAGATTTATTAGGTACAAAGTGCAGATTTAATTGAATTTCATAAAAGGATCTTTGAGACTTTTTAGGAAACTATAAAATATTTGTTCCTATTTTTGTGGAGTTATTGTGGAATCTTTTGTTCTATTTTCATGCAGAAAGTCTTGAGAAGATTTGGAGTTTGATTTGATTTGATTTGATCAAATATGAGTTGGTTTTAATTATGAGAAGATTTGGAGTTTGATTTGATTTTATCAAATCTGAATTGGTGTTAATTATGAAAAGATTTGAAGAATTATCTTATGAAAAGATTTAAAGAATTATTTGATTTGATCAAATCTGAGGTAGTTTTTGCTAAAGTCCAAGCCCATACTAGAAGAGTATATAAATAAGGATTTGCTAGACCTAAAGAATGGAGAATTCACAACAACAAAATCGTGGGTGCAAAATAAGGGTTTAGGATTTTGAGAGTCTCTTGTCTGTGACTTTGTAAGTCACCCTTTGTATCTTTTGATGCATTGTGGTAGACATATTTAGGTTGTATATTATTCTTGATTGAAGTTGTTAAGCAAGATCTAGTATTGTCTTTGAAGAGTGTCTTCTTTGTTTTATTAATCTGTTTTTATCACTGCTGTGATTAAGGGGGAGTGAGAGGGTCTAAAGGTGTTTTAGATAGAAATTACACTAGGTAGGGATTAAGTGAGGGGTTGTAAACGGGGGAGTTTAGCTCTGAATTGATACTACTGATAGTGGATTTCCTTCCTAGCTTGGTAGCCCCCAGACGTAGGTGTGTTTGCACCGAACTGGATTAACAATTCATTGTGTTATTTATCTTTCTGCATTTAAAATTCTGCACAATTTAAATGGTTGGATAAATTGTTCTGTCAGTCTGCAGATGTTACAACATCTGTTATGACACTGTTAATTCTTAAAGTAAATCAAAATGCTCATGTTTTGTCCTTGTTATGTTTTTAGCATAGATCAATGTCTCGACATCTCTTAGGACATCTGAGATCTGCATACCAGAATTTCATATACAATTAAGCTTAAGAGTGAGGCCTTAGATGTATTCAAATAATTCAAAATCTATATAGAAAAGGAGAGTAATAAATCTATTAAGATCTTAAGAACTGATGGTGGAAGAGAATACACCTTAAAAGAATTTGAATCCTTCTGTGTCAATCAAGGTATTATGCATGAGGTAACAGCTCCCTATACACCTCATCATAATAGACTTGCTGGGAGAAGGAATAGAACTCTACTGAATATGGAAAGAAGCATGGTCAAGCAGAAAAACTTACCACATAAGTTTTAGGGTGAATCAGTCATTATAACTGCTTACATTGTGAATAAATGTCCCACAAGAAGATGAATTTGAAGGTACCAGAGGAAGCCTGGTGTGGAAGAAAGCCTAGTGTGAAGCATTTCAAGGTTTTTGTCTCTTTGTGCTACAAACATGTACCAGATGTTAGAAGAAGCAAGCTTGAAGATAAGAGTGAGATTATGAAACTTATAGGATATCATTCAATAGGTTCCTATAAGTTTTATAATCCTCTAACTCAAAAGGTACGTGTCAGTAGAGATGTGATTGTGAATGAGGCTGAGAAATGGAAATGGGAAGAGGAGGCAGTATACAATAAAGATAATCAACAAAGTTGCATTTATCTTGATTCAAGTGATGAATTAGATAATGAAGAAGTGAACAATAATGATGCAGATGAACTAGAAGAAGAGGAAGCAATTGTGAGACCTCAAAGAATCAGACAAGCTCTAAGAAGGTTGAATGACTGTGAAGTAATTCTTGATAATGCAGTAAATGATGAAGGTGATATCATTCACTTTGCATTGTTGGCAGATTCTGAACCTCTCAATTATAAAGAATCACTGAAGATAGATGTATGGAGGCAAGTTATGATGGAAGAGCTTTATTCAATTGAGAAGAATCAAACCTGGGTGCTAGTTAATTTGCCAGATAAGAAAAAGAAAATAGATGTGAAATCAGCCTTTCTAAATGGTCCATTTGAAAAGGTAGTGTTTGTGTCACGACCTCCTAGTTTTGAAGTGCAAGGCAAGGAGAACATGGTGTATAAACTCCATAAGGCTTTGTATGGTTTGAAGCTGGCCCCTAGAGCTTGGAACAAGAGGATTGATCAGTTTCTAATTCAAATAGGTTTCAAAAGGTGTTCAACAGAGTTTGTTGTGTATGTGCAAAGTTCAAATGAAGAAGAAATCATGATAATCCTCCTATCTATGGATGATTTTCTCATTACAGGAAGCAAGACATGAGAGATTAAAAAGGTGAAAAACAAGTTGAAATATGAATTTGAAATGACTGATCTAGGGAAACAATCATTCTTCTTAGGAATGGAGTTTCTGAAGGTGAAGAATGGAATAGTTATGCACTAGCAGAAGTATATAGGTGAAATGCTTGAGAAATTTGAAATGAATAGCTGCAATTCAATTTCAAATCCATCATAGGCAAACTCAAAATTGGATGAGTGCAGTGAGGAAGAAAGAGTTGATCCAACATTGTTCAGATAAATGGTTGGTTCATTGAGATACTTGTGCAACAGCAGACCTGGCATTTGCTACTCAGTCAGTGTGATTAGCAAGTTCATGCATGATCCAAGGAAGACTTACTTGATAACTGTTAAAAGGATACTTAGGTATATAAAAGGCACAAAGGAGTTTGGTATGCTATTCCCAAATGGAAGCAAAGGAGAAAGAAGTGAACTCATTGGATACTTTAGTAGTGATTTGTGTGGAGACATCACAGATAGAAGAAGTACCTCTGGCTATGTTTTCAAGTTCAATGAAGCAACTATATCATGGTGTACAAAGAAGCAACCAGTTATTGCACTTTCATCTTGTGAGGCAGAATATATTGCAGGAACATTTGTAACTTGTCAAGCAATATGGTTGGATTTAGTGATGAAGATACTGAGGTGTGAAGTGATGAAGCCTCTGACACTCAGAATTGATAACAACTCAGCTATTAGCCTTGCTAAAAATCCAATCTCACATGGCAGAAGTAAACACATCGATACAAAGTTTCGTTTCATTAGAGAGCAAGTGAACAATGGAATGATTAAAGTGCAATATTGTCCAATTGAAATGTAGCTGACAGATGGGTTTACAAAGGCTTTAAAGCTTGACATATTTGAGTTTTTGAGAAAGAAACTTGGTGTTATAAGTGTTCAACAATTATGAATTAAGGGGGAGTGTTGAGTTTTAATTCATAACTGTCAGGTGTACCAGTTAGTTAGCATTTTTGTTACAAATTGGCTGCTAGTTAGTTACCTTGTGTGTGGATGACTTGCTTAGCAAGCTATTGTGTAATACATATAAATAACACTTTATAATGTGAAAATACTATCAATGAGAATCATCTCTATTCTCTCATCTTCTCTTTTAATATGTCTTCAAAGATGTCTAAACATTAGAGTGTGTGCGTGTGCGCTATTATTTTCATCTTGCAATTACAATCTTATTGCGCATTAATTGTGTGTGTTCATCACAGTGTTTGTGTTCTAACAAAAATCTCAATTCAACCCACTAATTTTTAACAAATATGCAGATCGGCTCGACGGGTCATGATCTCTTTTGTCAGCACTTTATTTGATCTCAAAAGTTTGAGTGCAAAATAACTTTAGTCAACAATCTTTTACTAGTTTTGTCGTTTTCATCATTTCCTTTGTTGAAAGTTAGCATCTGTTTTTAGTGCAATTGTTAATGATTCTCTCTCGATCCTTGACAACAACAAAAAACTATGAATTACATCTAATCAATCAAAAGGTTTTTATTTTAAATTTGAAGAAATGAAATCTCAGTAGTAAAACTGTGGTCCTGTCTTTATCTTCCCCCAACTTCCTTCTTAATTGTAGGAGAGTGGTTTTAACTTTTAATTAAATGAAGATAGCAATGTCTAGAAAGTTCTCAAATTTGGCATCTTACATGCAAGAAGGGAACAATAAAGTAGGTATTATTTTGGCAGCACATGTCAAGTGAATAAAGACACCCGTGACTCGTGACACCCTGCCAAATAAACCTTAAACAATGTGTTGATGTTTGTGTGGTTTTAATAATCATAATCATTTTCTAAAAATATTTCGTTATGCTTAAATTTGGCGTAGATTGGTTTATTTATATTTGAAACCATATAATATACAATAATTTTTTTAGACCAAGCTAACTGTATACTTTTAATCTTAACAATACATTTAATATATGTATCTTCTCAACCAATCCCAAAAGCAACCATTTTATATATATTTTCTAAATATAGTACAAAAAATAATATATTTATTGAGAATAACCAAACATATTTGAGTTCACCAAAACTATGTTCAATTATATAATCAACTCCAATACTATCATTCTGAAACTAAACACATTAAAATTAGCAGAGCCCATGGTTAAGAAAAAACAAACAACAAAGTTATGATAATTTTTTAACATTGGAAGACCACAGACTGAACACACATAGAATTTCAAGAGAAAACACCGACAATGATATTTAAATTTTCTATACCAATAACAATACTATGATTATGATTTTTCTCCAAATTCAAGAGATTAATCTATACAGTTACGCACTGAGAATAATCATTTTAGAATCAATGGAGAATATTTAAACTCACTCAACTACCAAAGCCAACCTTAAATAGAAGCCAAAAAAAACCTTTTCTCATTTCTCATTCTCCTCCTAAAAAAATGAGAAAAACCACAGCCATTGTTTCATCCTTTGCAATTCACATTATTCTTCTTGCTTCTTCTATTCCTTTCTCATGCACCCAACAGAATGAAAAAACCAGCAACACAGATTTAATAGACCAAATATGCAAAAAAACACCTTTCTACGACCTATGCACTTCCATCCTAAACTCCACCCCACAAACCCCAAAACCCGATCTAAAAACCGTCGCACTCGTAATGGTAAACAACATTCTCTCAAACGCAACCGACACACTAAACTTCATCGAAGCATTGATCAAGAAAACCTCAGATCGTGAAATGGAACAGGCATTGGCTTTCTGTGCTGAATCATATATCCCTGTTGTGAAGTACACTCTTCCTCAGGCTGCTGATGCTATTACTCAAAACCGTTTTGGGTTTGCTGGTTACTGTGTTTCTGATGCTGTCAAAGAAGTTAACTCTTGTAATAAGAAGTTTTCAGGCTTGTTGTTGTCACCTTTAGGGGATAGAAATGGGATTGTTCAGAAGCTTGTGGACGTGGCTTCTGCTATTATTAAACAACTTTTGAAGGGTTGATTTGTAATTTTTTTTATCCTTCTTCTTGTATAGTGAATTTAAATATGATACTTGTACTTTTGTATTATTACCGAATAATAATATGATTAATAATATTAATAATCATTACGGTTAGATGGTTTATTTTTTTAATTAAAAGTGAAACTGAATTTAGTGATAATTTTTTTTTATAATCATATATTTTCAACGCGTAATGATAGAATTATAATATGTAATATCTTTTTATTTATTTGTTGAAGTTTTTCAGAACTAAAATTCTAAATTAAAATATTAGAAAAATGGAATAAAAAACTTTTTAGGGCCAGGTGTCAACGTCCTGCACAAGGAAGGTTCGTGTGGTGGGTAATATGTTCCTCACAAGCTGAATCGTGATGAATTGATGATGAAAAATAAAGGACAAACTATTACAGGTTGCTTCCTGTTTTTTGTTATTTAACTTTTAACCCCTCCAACATTTTGCATTCTTCTTAATATTTCATTCCATTTATTTATATGTTTTTGTGCCAAGTCCAATTCCATCTTGCGAACGCAATTGAGTAACCAAAACCAAATATTTGAATTACACATATTATCTTAGTGTCTTATTGTGTCACATTATTTGATTTATCCCTGTCAAAAATTGATGTGTATTTCTACTATAGAAATCAATTTTGTTATGGGGCAGAAAAGTATATCGAGAGAAAGACCCAGTCATCCGTCTAAGACTATTTTATCAGAACGACCAACATATAGTTCTATCTCTCAGTTAATTTAGACTATGGATTGAATATCAGCATGGGACACCATGGCCAACCTTTATATATAAAATGGCTTAGAAAAATACATGATTCAAATTGTTTTGATTTTCTTATTATTCATTATTTTTTCACAATTTAGACGTATGAGTGTTAATCTAGAAGGCCAACCTCTTCTTCCTCACGTTAAAAATTTGTTCTATCGATTCAAGATCTTACCTCATGAAATCACTGGTCATTTTTGGTTCCTAAGTGAAATTGTGTCGTCGTCTATGAGAATCAACTTTTGATTCTAAGAAGTTTTCACAATTAGATTTATCTTATTCAAGTCATAATCGTAGTAGATTTTATTTTTAAACGATAGTCTTTGATATAGAGGAGGGTGGATAGATCACAAATAAAAAACAAAATTTTTGGCAAAAATTATTTTCAAAAGTTTTATGGCACGGCAGAAACAGCTCGAATCGAATCGTTTAACCGAACCTACTATCAAAAAGTTCGGTTATGCATAACGCAAACCAATTAGGATGATAATGACCATAAATTGTTCAACCACGATTAATTCACAAATCAATTAAATGCAAAACTATTCGTAAAACTTATTTCCAATGAACACAAATTAATTAAAATACTCAAAGGCAATTCATCGAACACTTTTTGTGCGATCGATAACGATTGAAAATTCAATTTGTTTTGTTGATGTTAAAAGTCGATCACAATCAAAGTGATTATGATTATATCAACAACAACACTTTAAAAAATAATTGAAAAACAATTTTCAATCGAATTGATCAAACAACTATAAACTAGATAATTTGTAAAAGCAACAATTAAAGATATAGAAAGATAGAGATAGAGAGAGAGAGAGAGAGAGAGAGAGAGAGAGAGAGAGAGAGAGAGAGAGAGAGAGAGAGAGAGAGAGAGAGAGAGAGAGAGAGAGAGAGAGAGACACACACACAAAGATTTGTCATGGGAGTTCTCCAATCAGCCTCACTATGGGTACGTCTGCCCTCAATCCGAAATAAAATTGAGATACTTGCAATTAACTTTATCTTTGCAAAAATGTTTATACAAAAGATGAAGAACTCTAACCCCACAAACCTTATGGTCTGTAGTTGGTTCTACCACCTCCAAACCCTTGATCAAAGTTTGACCAAGTCACCAACAAAGATGCTACAATCCATCTGTTCTTTACTACTTTCTTTCAAGACCTCCTTGTCTTCAAGGTTTTCACTCGGTCGGATTAATCCCTAGCACGCACTTGTTAAACTCAAGATTCTCGAACACGATTCACGTCTCACCCTACTCCCTTGCAAGGAACCACATTGTCCCAAGGCCTTCACTCGGTCGAATCCGTGTTTGCGTCATCTTGTCCATAACTTTCAAATACCAATGATCTTGAAGAAAAACCCCAGCTTGGTTTTCTTATTTGAAACACACAAAGATCCCAACACAATATTCTCTGTTACATCAACCTAATTGGACGTTATCAACCCTAATGTAGATGGTCTCCCAATCAAAAAATGATTATATATATGCATAGAAAAAAGGTTGAAGATGATAGGAAAGCTTTGTAATTCTGGTTTCGTTTATGTTTTACACTAATACCTTTCTAGAAGAAAAAAAAAAAATATATATATATATATATATATATATATATATATATATATATATATATATATATATATATATATATATATATATATATATATATATATGTGTGTGTGTGTGTGTGTGTGTGTGTGTGTGTGTGTGTGTGTGTGTGTGTGTGAGTGAGGAAAATGAGCAAAAGGAATGTCAAAGTGATGGAGCAAAAATACAATTTTTGAGATGGGGCATCGTATGTGTCGGCCTATTGAAGCAATAAGTTAGTCTATCAAGGTACTTGGGTTGGCCTATGATGGTTTCAGGTTGGCCTATGAAGGTCTCGTATCGCCCATCTGTCGATCTAAGTGAGGCGACCTCTGGGCAGTGGCTACAAACTTTAATATTGAACCATGGGAGCCGGTCTAAGATTCTATATGTCGACCTATACTGAAGCTAAAACTTCTATAGGCCGACCTATTCGCGCATGTGTTGACCTAAAATGCTTTGACCACCTAAAAACTTATTTTTCAATGCATTTTCTTAAAAACTAAGTTTTCAATGCATACATGATAGAAGATGATTTTCCAAATCATTTGAATGTTTTCTAATACTAAGATGCTCATCTAGAACGGGAGGATACCGTCCAATATACATAACGCTGCATTATCCTAGTTTTAACACCACTCAAAATCCAAAAGTATACTCACATACTCCCTCTTTTTTATGATGGCAAAACATGCGACGATGTGTTTCGCGGCGTTGTTATCTTGATGAAGACTTGCCCTGAATATGTGCATTTGACTTCATCTTATGTATACTTCTCTTCCTTTGACAACATCAAAAAGAGAACAAGCAAACTATGAGAAGTATCATTAACCACATACAAATCAAAATACTACACAGAGGCAATTTGCAAAGAAAAGACTATCAACATGATTGCGTTCGCATGAAATGATATATGCATTGACTAAGAATGCCTAAAAATAAATACAAGCAAATCAAGTAACAATAAAACACAATTGTTACACTTAATGCCAAATAACATAACGAAACATGAATAATGAAGGATACAATGCAATCACAAACTCTTGAGTTGCTACAAAAGCGAAATGATTACGTGACATATGCTTTTTGTGCTCCCGAAATGCTGCACACGCATGTTCTCTAGCAAGGTGATACACGAAGTCATCACCACTCAAACCAAAAACAGAGATGTTACAATAACAATGACACACAACAATAATTTTGCTAACATTATAACATGTTCAACCATATTTTATGAAAGAATACATAACAAGCCAATGCACCAAGAGTATATTTCAAGCATATAGATGGATTAGCACAAAGATACTATAACCATATATTGACATACATCAATATAAATTTTTGGAAGTGAATATTCATGAACTATCTCATGCATCAAGAATATCAATTATTTGAAACATAAAACAACATGTAAAAGTAAAAGCTTACATTCAAATAGGGGAAATGGAATAATATTACCTCGCTTATGATATGGTAAAGGATGCACTCTTGTGTAATAAAACTTCCAAGAAAGTTTATAGCAAAAGTATATAAAGTGCATGCAATAAATCATATTTTAGGCAATATTTGAGATATCAAGTATCCCCAATTTTCTTCATTGAGTTGTTTGATTTGAAGATCAAGGAAGTAATTCAATTCCCCCAAAAGGCCTGTCTCAAAACCAACCTACATACGCATAGAAAAAACTCCACTACAAGTTGCATGTTAGTGGATCCAAAAAATAATATCATCGACATAAACTTGAACTGAAAGACGCATAAGCATTGAAATATAACCAGATAAAAGAAAGAACTTTCATACAAAGCTAAAGTTGAAAAGATATTACCTCACTGTATGAATGATGGAGGATGCACATGCATTTCACAAAGAACTCTCGAATGAAAGTTGGAATAAATACAAAACGTGCCACAAACTCTTTAAACAACAATGATCTTACCACTTTTATTTGTGTCAAGGTACTTGAAAGTGTGATTAATAATGTATCCAAGAAGATTATTAATTTGATTATCATTAGAGATTCTCCAAATTAAAATAAGATCTTCCACTGCCACTGGACTTTCAACCTTCCCCTTTTCATAATTTTTATTTTCTTCTTTCTCATGTTCCACCGATTTAGGCTAATCAGTTCCTTTTTCGATTTCTTTGAGAATGTCTTGTAAAGATATACATATATTATAAAAATAAACACCTATCCCAAAATTTCTCGGATAAAACGTTATTAGTAATTAACACGCTTTTACCAATTAAAGAAACATTAAACATTAACCTTATTGGCAAAACAATCCTCCTTGCTTGTCACATAGATCAGTAAAATAAGGACATGTCACCTTATTATGCCTTGATATTCTAGAAATGAGACCACATACTCTAATTATAGAGCCAAGGTATTTTCCCTACAAGATCAATGAATAGTGCTAGGTACCCAATCTTCATTGGGTCCTTGGGGGTGAGTGAAAACAAGGTTGCATTTGGGAAGCCATTGAACAACTCCTTTAGGGACAAAAAGTCTCCTAAATTTTCACTTTTCAATAGTATGACCTTTATTGCAACAATAATGAAAAGATAGATTATGATGAGATTTATCCTTGCTATTTGAATCCTTATGCACGACTTTATGCCTTTTGTTTAAATGCTTCAAAGATTTTTTAGTTTTTGAAGGATCAATAGCAAATGCAACCTTAGGCTGTAAGGCGTCATCTAGTTTGACTCGAAGAGATTTTACTTCCTATTGTCTATTATGACAACAACCAAACCTAGGAGGTTTTATATCCTCATTCTTGTCACTTTGAATATCTATCATAAATCTCTTAATAGCTTCAAACTTTCTTTCAAATTCTAACACTTTAACTTCTAAATTTAAAATGACTTTTCATGTGAAGCTAACTTGTTAAAAGCTCTTACGGATTCTCTATGAAGATCTTCAAATGATTTTTGTAATTGAATATAAGATAAGTCATTAATAGTTTCAAACTTAGAAAGACATACATTTTTCTTCTTCTTTTTATTTGCCATGAGGAAAATCCACTCATGTTCCTTTAACCTAGGACCTTTGTTTGCTTGTGTGTGTTTGTGCATTGCATCCATAAAGCATAACATTGCATTACATTTCATGGAACTCATCTTTACTTATGAACATTGCAGGATACCATGGATTACAATAGGAAAAATACTGTGAAATATTCGTTTAAGGGTCTTAAGTTGGATGACCTAAGGAAGCTAGGAACTTTGCTTCAAGACCAAGAGGGATTTAGAAACAAATATGGGAAGCTGTTACCTTTGTTAAAACTTCAAGTAGACGAAGGACTTCTTTCTACTTTGTTACAGTTCTATGACCCGGATTATCATTGCTTTACGTTCCCATATTATCAGCTTTTGCCTACCTTAGAAGAGTACTCTCAATTGGTTGGGTTACCTATTCTGGAGGAGTCTCTTTTCCCTTTCTTGAAGAAGGACCCTAAAGAGCAAGACATTTCTAGAGCCATATGTTTGAAGTTATCCGACATCAAGGGCAATATGATCATTAAAGGCGGAACTTTTGGGTTACCCACAACCTTCTTAATCAAGAAAGCCCAATACTACGCTGATCATATGAGCATGAATACATTTGAGGCAATCCTCGCCTTACTTATTTATGGAGTGCTACTTTTCTCTAGCTTTGAAGGTTTCGTTGATCTTAACGCCATCAAGATCTTCATGAAGAATAATCCAGTACCGACTTTATTGGCTGACACTTACCATTCTGTACATCTCCGAAACTTCCATGGTTTATTTCGCACTTGCCCAAGTCTGGTCCTTTTTGGGATCTCGATAAAGGACGATGGTCACAAAGGATTATGGCTCAAACTCACTCGGATATTGATTGGTATAACTGTGTCTATGACGGGACATTAATCATTGATGGTTATGGAGACTTTGCTAACGTACCCTTACTTGGTTTTAATGGAGGGATCAACTACAATCCAGTTCTAGCTCGCCGACAGCTAGGATATCCATTGAAGAAACCACCTAAGAGTGTTCATGTGGAGAAAATCTTCTTCAAGGATGACAAAGAACTTCAAGGTAAGATTGTGTCTGCTTGGCGTCACTTGCATAAGAAAGGTAGAGAAAGTCTGGGAAAGCCTAATTGCGTGTCTATGGAGCCATATCTTCATTGGGTCAGAGAAAGAGCAATCAAGCTGAAGATGCCTTATCCTCGTCAAGATCCTTTGCCTCCAAGAAGGGAACCTATTCTAGTATTCATGTCCAAAGCTAAAGAGTTGAAGATCGCTTTGAGAAAAGCACAACATGAAGCATAAGCATGGAAGAATAATTATCAGGTTATCGTCAATAAGAATGTCGAACTTCGGAAGCAACTTCAGGCCAAGAATGAAGAGGCACTTTCCTAAAAGAAGACAAAAATCTACGAGGATTTATTTTCCTCCTACTCTCCGCCTACTCTTTGAAGTTGTGGACAATGCTTCCTTAGAACTTTATTAGCTTTTATTTAGCTATTATGTTAAGACTTTTTTCAAGAATATTTACTTGTAATCCATTATCAAAATTAATAAATAAAAGTTTCTTCGGTATCCCGCGATATTCGTAAATACTTGAATTCCATGAAGTCTTTCATCTGCATTTTGCATTTTAGCATCATATTTTTGCATTGCATTTGTCTCCCGGTGTCTTATTCTCGGTTCTCCCGCCTTCCAGTTCCGTCACCCTGAGTTCTCTGCATCAGTACAACACTAGATCCCGAGCTCGGAAAAGAATGGCAGAACAAATTCAAGAGATTGACCGTGTCAGTAATGAACTTGAAGATCTTCGAGGAAGTGTGGGGCAGATTATGGAGATGCTGCAAGCTCTTAATGCGAAGGTGGATACTCAGCCCACTATTGTCTCTGATATTACCAATACTGTTGTAGGTCCTCAACCAGCTGTCACTGTTGCGAATGTACCTCCTTATGGTCTTCAACCCAGTTTGGTGCCTCCTCCTATTGCTCAACCAGTTCAGTAAGATGGTCCTCCAAAGTTCAAAACTCCGAGCTTCGACCGTCATAAAGGAGCTACACGCCCGAAGAGTCACTCGATCAGGAATCACCGTAAAATGGCCGCTCACCAACCTTGGCAACATCAGCAGAATTATGTTCAAGGTTATCTCGTTCAGTATGCTCAACAACCCTATGTAGTTGTTGTTACGCCTCCCTTCAATCAACAAGGTCCTATGTATCAGCCTGTGCAACCGGCTCCGGTATATCAGTCTTCGTTGTATCAACCACTTCCTAGTTATCAGCTTGCACAAGCTCTTGTCAACTATCAACGAGTTCCTAACGCTCCTGCTTATCAACAGCCGAAGAAGCAAGCACTTCGTCAGACTGGTCTAATTAAGGGACAATACAAGTCTTGGCCTCCGATTCCGATGACTTTTACCAAGTTGTATCCTTTCTTAGTGCAACGAGGTCTGGTTGTTACCCGAGCTTTGGGTCCACCTCGCAATCCTTTTCCTGCCAATTACAACACTGTCGTTCATTGTTTATTTCATGAGGGTGCACCCAGCCATGATTTGGAAAACTGTTATGCTCTTAAGAACCTTGTCAGAGACTTGTTGGAAAAGAAGATATTGTCTTTTGATGATCCTTAGTCGAAGATCAGAACTCCTCTCCGGGTTTTCCATTTGCCAAGATCAAGCTTTGCAAAGCCTGTTTTTAACATATCTAAGCCAGTTACTCCTATGGTGAATCAGCCGAAGCTGGTAATTATTTAGGAGCCTAGTCTATTTCATTGCATTGATCCTCAAGATAACATGACTACGATTGATAAAGAATCTGGGAAGGTTATTCTCAAGGAAGATTTGAAGACTGATAATGGAGAAGTGACAGATATAGCTGGGGCAAGCAAGACCACTCGCAGTGAGCATATCTACATTCCCCGTTCCAGTGAGGCTCCGCCAGAGGAAACCACTACTACCATGCCGATCTTGAATACGAAGACTTCATAAACTCCTTTAGACATTTCATTTCATTTATTTATATGTACTTTGTTTCTTTGATAAAGCATAATTAGCATGTACGAACTCGTTCTTTTTGATTAATTAATGCAATGCATGTTTGTCTTGAAGAAATCCATTCGTATTCACTCACAAAAATTATTTTTCATAATCTAAATGCCAACTTTACCCGACCTCTTGCTTTGATAGAGCATTGGGAGGAGGAGGATGAACCAAAAACGCCAGATCTCTTGTCCTATGCTTTCGATTGAAATCTGCTGATGATGTAAGGCATTGTTTCAAATCCCAAACACTGGAGATATAAGGACGACAATCCCTCTTTAACCCGTTGAGTCTTGAAGTAGGACTTTAACCTGGGGCAGGGTAGTTTTCAGTTAAACTGATCGAGCGCTTAGACTCTCAAAAGGGAAGAGCATACATTCGAGAATACATTGTATCCTTAACATATTAGGAGGCTGGAAGTAAGTAAAACAAACACGATGACTATCCCTCTACTACCTAAAGAGTGTGGCAGTCACAAGCCTTTCAAAAGAGTCACATGACTTATTCAACAAAAAACAAAAAAAAAAAAAGAAAAAGCCCACTAAGTCAAAACCTATTAAGGAGACTTAGGCAAAACTGGGGCATCCCGTTGGACTCCAAAGTCAAATCCAAAAGACTCTGTCTAGGCAAAAGTTAGGGAATAAGAGCAAAAAAAAGGATTACAATAAAGAATCCCAATAAAGAACAAAGTCGTGAGATTCAAACACTAAAAGAAAATAGGTGAGTGACTGCCACGTCTAAAGCCTTAATGAGTCCTCGGCCATATCAAATCCGATTGAGATATGAGTGCTTGTATCCAGATAACTGAATATAGGATTGGAGAACATCACGAAGAAGGGGCGGGTACAAATAACTTTGAGCCTTTATCCTTTATTTCTTAAACTGTGAACCAAGCCACGATACAACCTTCAAAAGACCTAATTGAAGTAGGATCTCTTTTGAAAGCGTACACGACGAGATAATGTTTTCTGACTCCTACGAGGTATGCTCAATTTAATATTGGTATTACAAATTAAACTCATATACTGACTATGTGATTTCAGTCACGAGTTATAGTGATATCTTTTTCAAAACAAAAACGAAAACTTCAAGACAAATATACATGTTGCATTGACAATTTCAGGATAGGCATCTCACGCGTGTTGACTTTGCTTAGAAACTTACATATAGACATAATAAATGGAGCTCGAAGATCTTGCTAAACAGGGGCAGGTAGTTCTCCAATTGCTTACTGACGCAAACCTGACGTTCTTAAGAGCTATTTCTTGAAGACTCCGTCATAACATTGTCGCTTTGAACCAGTCACGTCGAGATCCGACCAAATCTCTCCAAGAGTTTGAAAATAGTGGGGCAATTGGACTCCATGTTCTCTTTAAAATCCTCTCGAGATGACTCTCTCATAAAGCAGGTACTCTGGGGCATTATGTTTTTCAAAATGGCGACTACTACAAAGTCCATTAAGATCAAAACTACTGTGTTTTCATAACATTCTTCATTCACCCGATGGATTTTACTCCCGGCGGTCTTCATTCCCCAGTAAATCTCGTCGTTGCAGAAACACTTCTAAACCATTGCCTCATCGCAGTCCCCAGCAAGAATTTAAGCTGACAACACTTTGGATTAACCTGGTAATCTCCAGTGATTTTCAAGACTGCAGAGATCATACCAGCATCTTCCAAGTGATACATTTATTCTGAGGACCCATCCTCAGGTGGAATCATATTTTCCACACCAAAGTTGCCATGCTTTCCTCAGGAAACAATCTCCAACGAGACTTTAAGCTGACAACACTTTTGGGATCCATCTGATAAATCCCTAGTGACTCTCAAGACTGCAGAGATATCCCCGGTATCCTCCATATGTTCTGTGTCCTTGAAGACCCACTCCTAGTGGAATCATCTGTTTCTCAGTAAAATTTCCTTACTTTCCTCAGGAAATACTCCCCAGGAGGTCGTTATATTCTCCCCAAGAAGTCAAGATACTTTCCCCAGGGATGTATGATGAATTCTCCCCAGCAAGTCTGTTGAACTCTCCCCAGGGAAGTCTGATATACCCCTCCTCAGGGAAGTTTGATATATTATCCCCAGGGAAGTTGGATGCACCTTTCTCCCAGGAAGCCGATGTATTATTCCCAGGAAGTCGCTACGCTTTCTCCATGAAGCTGCATAGCTCTTCATCTTCCCCATGAAGCGGATATTTATTTTATCCCCGGAAGTCTCCAATCCTAAGATTTCCTTTGGCTGATTATGATTCATGATGGCAATCCCTCCAGTGACATCATGATATCGTACTCTCCAGTGAGGTCGTATCATATCCCCAAGAGGAAGTCATGATATCGTATCCCCAAGTGGATTGTTTTCTCCCCAGAGAAGTTGGAACTTTGAAGCAAGATTTAGTTCCGCCATCAACTTTTCCTATCCTTCAATAGATGTACCGTTGCAAAGATCATCGGGTATCCCCGCCGAGATGTTTATTTCATCTCATGTTTCCTCCTCTCATCTGTTTTGTCAGTATATGCATGTGCATGAGCATAAGCATGGCATTTTCATACACATTAACATACACATTGACGTACGCATTAGCATCTTCATGTTTGCTTTTTGTCGTCGTCCTTTGTCATTACTACCGAGTAACTAGGTTTTTCCACTCTCCCCAAGTAGATCGTCAGCCCTAAGCACAAAATACCCACTATTTCCAGTCTCTCCATAGAGTTTGAACCTCGTGGACGATGGTTATTTCAGTTATCCTTCCGTGCTAGGATAAGATAATCCCCATGTGAGCTCATTTCCTCAATGGAGTCTTGTTCGACAGATTTCTTTCTAGCTCGATCCTAGATGGAACCTCGGTCCCCGGTGGTCGCCGAACCAACCTGGGCGCGCATTTATTTTGCACTATCTTTCAAGAAGAGCCTTTACAATGCCTTTGCAGATATGCGACACTTCTCACCTGAGAAGCCTATCACTACACCTTACATGGTAAACGACCGTTCTCTTTATTTGAGAATCATATCAATACATTACAACAATCGGTATACGACAGTTCTCATACAAGAAGCTTATCATCACATTACATTAATTTTACAATCGATCAGCGACAGTTCTCGTACAAGAAGCCTATCATTTCATTACAACTTTCATTACAACTTTCATTACAACCTTCATTACAACCTTCATTACAACCGTCATTACAACCTTCATTACATTACAACCTTACATTACATTTTACAACCTCTACAAGCAGTTCTCATCCTAGAAGCTTATCATAGCTACTCTTGCAAATAAGCGGTATTTCTCGCCTGAGAAGCTTATCCTATCTTCGTCATGACTAGCAGTAAGTGTCCATCTCCATCGAGAAGCTGGTTTCCATTTCCCTTTCATCTTGAAGAGTTGGGAGGTTTAAACTGAATCATATTCAGGGAGCAACAAACCTTGAAGTATGAAGAAGTTTATTTTACCCTTTAGTAAAAGAATAAATTGAATCGTATTCAGGGCACAAACCTTGAAGTATGAAGAAATTTATTTTACCCTTTAGTAAAAGAAGAAACTGAATCATATTCAGGGCACAGACCTTGAAACGTGAAGAAGTTTACTTTACCCTTTAGTAAAAGAAGAAACTGAATCATATTTAGGGAGCAACATTCCTTGAAACGTGAATAAGTTTATTTTACCCTTTAGTAAAAGAAGAAATTGAATCATATTCAGGGAGCAACAGACCTTGAAACGTGAAGAAGTTTGGTTACCCTTTCTAAATGAATCATTTAGTCAAAGAAGAAGCTGAAGCATACTTTTGAAGCTTGTCAACTCTTCATCCATTATCCACAGATAAGAGACAGTCTCTTTATTTGAGATATTATCCATTATGGTACATAAGTCCCTTCCAGTGATAAGTGGCAGTTCCTCTCAAGAAACTTATCAAGGCAGTCCCCCTTAAAGTCCATCTATTGTGGCATACAGCGGGTTTTACCCTGTATATTTTCTAATGAGTCCTAAAGATCCTGTTTCCAGAAGCTCGGATGTTATTCTTTGCTCAATGCTCCAGCATTCTATTTACTTGATCCTACCCTAGAGTATCGGCCAGTCATGCCTGAACCTGTTGAGCGATTACTCTTGGATATTCCCCAGTGGAGGCCATCTCATCGGTGCCATCTCTATTGAGGATCCCATTCTTGCCGTTTATTTCTGAAGTGACAATTGATCATGCTCACACCAGTTGGCCATCACATCAGAACTCCCCAGTGTCGTGATGTTTCCTTAGTGCGTCGTACTCCCCAGTGTGGTTCGTTCGTCCCGTCTGTCCCTTGTGTCGTTGTGTCGTCTGCATCCGTACATTTATCATTTCCATCATATGCATCATACTAAATTCATGGCATGGTCCACATTATAGTTCGTTTCGTTTTGTCTATAACATTGCATATCACTGCATCTAAGGGCAAAATTTTCAGTTATCTGTATTTAAATCCCTTTCATCATGATTTCTCGAGCCTACGTTGCTCAAATCATCCGGTGAAGCTATTTAAATAGGGGAAACTGTCATACCCCAAATTTTACCCTTAGATTAGTCGGTTCATTTCGCACTTCATCTCATTTTGCATTGCATTGTAAACTAACCGCTAACCAGTTTGCTCAGTCTGTTGGTTTTGCAGGAAAAATCACATTGTGCGCTCTTTAGCTTATGAAAGGCAAAATGGTCATTAATTTGCAGCCCGCTGACAGTTTAAGAAGCAAAGTCGTCCTCAGGAACCCCTCAAATGATTAGGGTTTCCATCTCCGAGTCCTGTGACTTATTTGAGGATGAGTTGAACTTTACGGCAGTTTTTGACGTCAGATTTCTCGTGATACCGCACATTTTATTCAAGAGCCGAGATTCAGTCCTCAATGGGATTTCAGAAATGTTGTTTTATTCATAAACCATATGGAGCTGAATGTGTTGAGATATCATTGGATTCGGGTTAAATTGGTGCGAGAATTTGCTTCGCAGAATTTATTCTGACAGACATACGTTGTTCTGCTTCCTGCTAGTTGCCAGGTGATTTTTAAAGGAACAATGAAATTGCAGTTCGCGTTGAATCTACAATGAATATATGTGGATTGGATCATGATTATCAGTCGAGCTGATTCAGGTTACATAGTTAAATCATTCGAGATACAATTTGAATTTTCAATGCGGAGGACAGTTTGTTTCGCTGTTTAATCGGACTTCTTTGCTTATCCGTGCAAGGCCATATTCACTGACTTTACTATCGGGTACGAATTAATTGGCAAAGGGAGTTTGTTTGAACTCGGGAGTTATGTCTGATGAAATTTAATTCCAGGTATTATGCAAAGTGTAACACCCCACTTCCCCAAAATTAAATAAAATCCAATTATTTCAAATAAACATCAGAGTTTCCATTCACAAGTGGGATATCACATCAAATAATTCAACATAAATCTTAATTAGTTGGTTTTTAAAATAAACAGCGGAAATAATCATTAATCCAATATTCTCGGCCATCCGCCCAATTTACATAAAATTGTTCATTAACAAGTTCACCAAATACGATACGTCACAGGAGTAAAGCTAGTTCAATATAAAACAAATAAACACCCAAGTCTCGTGCTACGTATCAGAGCATCCTAAGACTTGACTCGCACACCACTATCCAAGCTAGCTAAGTACCTAGATTATATGTACCTCCGAAGAAGCACAGACCACAACAACAACAACAAAGGGGTGAGAAAACATGATCAAAATTATCGGTAATAAGATACATGAAATAAAGGTAGCAATTATATAAAATATCACCCAACATGCATCAACCACGACCTACTGTCCAATCACCAAACACAACACACAATAATGCAAATATGCAACTCAACACCATACATGCGGTACCGACTCACTGGTTCATTCAATCGAACCCAGGATAGATCACATACACCCCTCCTTGGCAATGATCTATCCCCACTATTCTCCACAAAGGAGTACGGATGAATCACATACACTCCTCCTGAGTAACGATTCATCCCACCATTCTCCATAAAGGAGTACGGATGGATCGCATTCACTCCTCCTGAGCAACAATCCATCCCACCATTCTCCACAAAGGAGTACGGGTGAATCACATACACTCCTCCTGAGCAACGATTCATCCCGCCAAAACACCATGATATGCACGACACCAAATGCACAACAAATAACTCACCAAATGCACAATAAATAACTCAAGCACACTAAGTCCACATGATTCTACTGATCACATCACCACACATCTATATATATATATATATATATATATATATATATATATATATATATATATATATATATATATATATATATATATATATATATATATATATATATATATATATATATATATATATATATATATATATATATATATATATATATATATATATATATATATATATATATATATATATATATATATATATATATATATATATATATATATATATATATATATATATATATATATATATATATCACACCAATTAATCATGTTAATTAAATTAAATATTATGGGGCATTCACATCCCACACTAAGCATACACTCTTCACCATTAAACACCATCCCTATTCTCATCATGACCAAAAGGGGTCCTACACCACAAGATCAACGTTGCACGGAAACAACAAAATAAAACAAGTTCTGTCACGCTCGCTGGCCCACTCGCTTAGCGAGGCCCTAGCGAATGTTCGCTACCTGCTCGCCTAGGGAATATGCTAGCGAAGGCAGACAATGGCTATTGGAAGTGTTCGCTACCTAGCTCGCCTAGCGAGTCCCTAGCGAATGCTCGCTACCCTGCTCGCCTAGCGAACCTGCTAGCGAGCGTCTGCGTACTCAAAATCCTCAACTGTCCCAAAATCATCAGAAGCTCATAGATCACTCGATTTTCACCAAACCAGTTCCTGTAGTCTTATCCTAACATTCTACGACTAAACTACACGACTTATTCCAGATTTTACCCGATAAAATATCAATTCTACCGATTAAATCATTTTCGACCTAAAATGGTAAACTACACAAAATCACCCAAACCATCCAAACAATCCCTACATATTTACATGCAAGGATGGAATCACAGAGTTCCACCAATTTCATAACAATATATGCACAAATTCATCCATGGCAGCAACAATCATCAACATACCAATCATATTCATCAAATCCCTATGGGGTTAAGGAATCCCCTCTACCCAATTCATGCAAAATACCAATCCCAATCAGTTTCTCCCCCCTTACCTCGATTAATTGCTCAGATTGTTGAAGAACTCTGAAGATTGGGTAGCCCTAGCCTTGCTTCTCTTCCCCTTGTTCTTCCTCCTCAATTTGATCTCTCTCCACAAGTTATCGTGTTCCTCTTCTCTTTACCCCAAAACCCCCTTCTTATATCTCTTAATCCTCATTTTATTCATTAAATCTCAATAATAATACAAATAATAATAATAATATTACTATTAATTATTAAATTATTATCATTATTAATTATATTATATTAATATTAAACTCTATATTTATTAAATAATCTCCATAAATTAAGGACACCCACCAACGCACTCAGGCACACTCCCACATAAGGACGCACCACAATCAAATAACACCAAAAAGACTAAATAATTAAAATGGGTATTACACAAAGTGGTTAGCTGTCAAACTCGGATGTTGAACGCTAAATTCAGTCAGTTGAATTTAGTCAGAGGAAATGAATCGGGTAATTTATTTGTATGAATTTAAGCAGATGAACTTAATTGGACGAATTTACTTGGAGGAACTTAATCAGATAAATTTAATCCAATAATATTAGTCGAGTGAGTTTAATTGGTTGAGTTTATTTGGAGGAATTTGATCGGAGAAATAAATTAAGAAAATTGAATTTATTTATTTAAATTCTATTTTTTTTATTACAAGGATAATTACAATTACAAAATTAATTCCTAAATCCTAAAATGCCTAATTTTTCTAAGACTTGTTTCCGCGTCCGATTCTTTGACTTTCGACTTTCCCAAACCTGTAAAAATACTGACAACAGATGAAAACAATCATTAAGTGTTAGAATTAATTGAAAATGGGTTTTTATTTGTGATCCGATACCCTTAGTTAAAGCTCATCATCGGGTATGTCAGGAAGGCAACTACAACAAAGTCGGCGCCAGCTCCCGACTTTTCAATTTAGACCCCGGCACAAGTCTAGCAGCATCTGTTCCATTTTAGTCCAGGAGAGAGAAAAGGTGATTTTTAAGAAAAGTGATTTTGAAAATAAGTGCTTTTGGAAAAAGCACTTATTCTAAAAATGGTTTTTTCCAAACAGGGCATAAACATATTTTCCCAAAGATTCTGAACCACAACGGATCAAACAACCAAAAGCCACCAAGTCTAGAAAATCCTCAAAAAACGCAACAACCAACAACAATTTTCGCAACAAAAGACAAACCAAATTTGCAGCCACAAAAAACAGCCATGAATCATGCAACACAAGCAACAAAATCGTAACAACAAAGCGAATCGCACAGGCCCGTCAGCCATCAGTATAAAACGAGCCATCATCATAAACTGAGGAGGGGGGATCCGAAAAATAAGAAGAAAAAGAAACGAGCATCAACTTCGATCACCCAATGGCAGAAACCCCAATCATCAATGAAGATCGTCAATCACCGTCAACAGACAACAACAACCTCAGTTTCTTCATCATTGACTGAATAAGGGCAGAGAAAAACTGTTCGCGGCCGAACCACGTCGCAAATCACCAACGGCGGCCACGAGCGAAACCCACCATCCTCAGGTTACGACATCATCCGCCACCTACCGTGAAATACCATCAGGCGGCGCAAGAACCACCGCCACCCGAGAACCAACAAACCACCGGCGAATCGTCAAGCAACAACTTCCATTAAAAATTATTCAGTAGCAGGGATCCTCGTTCACGATGGAAGTTTGTGTGATATAATTGTTGCGGTGAGAATCGGATATCAAGTTATTAATTAACTTGAATCACAAATCATGAAGTTCACCACTGAGCTTTGATTTATCCAAAGGAAATGGTAAAGATCGAAGAAAACCCTAAGTGTGCTACATAACAATGAAGCTAATAGATCTAAGGTTCAGGGGTTGGTTATACCTAGGAAACGTGTTAGCATCCTAAGTATTTGAAGTACTTTACAGGAACCTCTTATTACTATTTGTGTTATGCTAAAGTTTTCTTACTAAGAAAAAGGTGCTAATGTAAAGACCTAAGGTATATACACTAAGTATGCTCATCAAGACGTCGCATCTCGTGCCTATATATCCTAACTAGGATGGAATCAGAGAAACCGTAGTTCACCTAATTAGGGATGAGGAACTCTTGACTGTGGTCAAGGTTCCAGAGGGGAGTAAGTATTCATAACCATGATACTTACACAAAATTAACCAACTCTCTAAGTCTAAGTTGAAAACTAACTAGGGTTAACTTTAACTAAAGTCAAAAGGGGAAAGTGAATACTCATAACCATGATACTCACATAGAGTTTGCCAATTCTAACTTAAATCTATGTTGTAAAACCAATTGGTTCTAACTAGACCAAAATGATGGAGTTATGTGTTAGTTGTTAGTGGTTAGAGGGCTCGACAAGATATCACATCTTGTGCCTACGTATTATGACTAGGAAAGGGGAATCAGAGCCTTCGTAGTTCGGCTTAAATAGGGATGAGGAACTCTTGATAATAATCAAGGTTCCAAGGGAAAAGATGGACAAGGCCATACAACATGACTTATAAGTCAACAAGGGGGTTCCTTTCTTTTGGAATGGGGAATAGGCAACTTGGTCAATGGATTATAGAAATAAGCTTCACTAAGGAGATAAGGTCATGAAAGTATCTGACATAACATAAAATCAGGTAAAGAGAAATCATAAGACAAAATATCCATGATGAATATAAGATAATGAAAAAGTGACATAGTCGAGGTAAAAAAATAAAAAACACAAGATCGACAAAGAGATCCTAAGCTACAAGTCACGAAAGTTAGTGGTTAAGAAAATTAGTGAAAATTAAAGTTGGTACGATCAAAATGAATCCTAGATATCTACATTCTAAACATGATTAAAATGAAAAGATTAATAATTTAAAAAAAAACTGATTAAAAAAATATTTTAGAAGTTTTTAAATATTAATTTAAAAAACAAGTAAATGAATTAATCTAAATAATCACTATTAATTCTAACCACAATATCAAATCTTAAATAAAATGCTACTAAATTTAAAAATATATTTTTAACAAAAAGAGAAATAAAATCAATTAAAAGAAATAAAAAACAAATTTAAAATACATTTTAAAAGAAAGAAAATCTAACATAGCAATTATGTCAGGGAGTGTATATAGTGAAATCAGAGAGTACAAATAAAAGGAAACTTGGGCTTATGAGCCCAATCAAATCACTACCAAAAAAACAGGCAAATAAAGAAAAAAAGAAAAGCCTGAACCCGCTAGGTCCTGGATTGACCCGGTTTTGTTTAGATAAGGGTTAAGAGAAATAACTGGTCTCCTTTCATCAACTGCAGAACGAAAACATCATTGAGAAAGACCAAAACCAACGCCTTCGGTTTCCCTTTTCTCGCAAACTCTCTGTCGTTCTCGCGTCGCCGAATATTTTCTTCGTATCACTTCTCTCTACCTCACGACGTGCTTTCCTCTTTCATTTCACTAACACCCTCCTTCTGTTTTGCGGCTTTGATTTCACACGGTTGTGGTTCACGGCGAAATTAGGTGGGTTGTTCGGATTCGCCTCAATCCATCTCTTTATGATTCTGAAATGGCTCAAGGTTGGTGTTGTGATTTTTCAATTTGTATGGAAGTGGTGATGTTTGGTGATTGAAAGAAGCGATTGGGAGGTGAAGAAGATGTAATAATGAAGTTGTTGTTTGGTGTTATTTGTGGTTGAGGAGAAGCGTGGAAAAAAGGAGGGTCGTGTGTGGGTGAAGTTTTAGAATTTGAGGTGACTGAAGATAATGGTATAGCGAGTGGTCGGAGTTAGCTTCATGGTGGAGGAGTGGTAAGGTTGGGAAGAGGAGATTGAATTGGGTTTGAAAGTATGAAGAAAGGCGAAGGTGTTTAGTGGAGTAGTTTTGTAAAGTGGTTTTTGATATTCATGAAGGTTGTGACAAAGTGATGATGTTGACGTCAAAGAAGGAAAAGAGGAAGGTGGAAGACCGCTACCACGATGATGGCCATATT
The DNA here is from genome assembly GCA_963859935.3 of Lathyrus sativus. Taxonomy (NCBI): domain Eukaryota; kingdom Viridiplantae; phylum Streptophyta; class Magnoliopsida; order Fabales; family Fabaceae; genus Lathyrus; species Lathyrus sativus. The sequence continues at coordinate 122,467,257 of OZ012735.1, forward strand.
TGTTTCCGGTATTACGATGGAACAAATATATTTGTAGACTGATGCTGTAAAGTTTTTTCTTTTCAAATTTTCCTCCTTCCCCCTTCTTTTTCTGAATCCTTCTTCCCTCTTTTTTATTTTTATTTTTTTGAAATCCTCCTAACTAAGTTTTGTAGTACAAAGACCTTGGTCCTCTAGTTCTTGACAAGTCCCCTTCATTTATGTTGCAGGCTTCAAGTTTTGGTCAAGGTAGTGTGTACAGTTCGCGTGGCTTGCTTGTTGCTGCAGGTTTTGGAGTAGTCACTTTCATGTGCAGAATTTGGCATGTAGTGTGGTATGTTGGAGGGAGGAAGGCTTTGTGCATAATGGTATAAGGCACAGAGGTGCATAGAGGTTGGGCAGGGTATTGTATGTTGAAGGCATGTAGTTGGTTTTGCTTTGGTTGTTTGGCAGGATTGTTGCATCGCTGCGAAGAGGGGCCGGCAAGGACATAAGAGTCGCCATTATTCATTATTTATCCCAAAAGAGGGAAAGGAAACGATCATAGAAAACCTAACGAAAAGGGAGAAGACAGGTCATCGCAACCATATCTCGGGTTCGGGAGTCGGTTAAGAAAGGGGAAGGTATTAGCACCCCTCACGTTCGTTGTACTCGACGGGATCCATGCTTTGTTGTCTATCTAAAAGGGTGTTTACTACCTAAGCTACAGCTCAGGGACAAAAGAAAAGAAAAGAGACTCGATAGAGCATCACCGCTCTATGCTTACGTATTCCCTCGTGCAATGGGAAAGTCAGAGTCAACGTAGTTCGGCTAACTACGGATGAAGGTGGGGAAGGTTGCTCGCCAAGACATCTCCATCTTGTGCCTACGTATTCTCATCCGGTATGAGAAATCAGAGCAAACGTAGTTCGGGCTAACAAGAACACCGATTGGTTCAAAATGTTTTAGGCCCGAGTAGGGTTAAAACTTAGTTCTAGCAGTTAGGTGTATGCAACTCGACCATTGGAGACTTATGCGTTACCTGTTTGCGGTAGAACCAAGAGTTAACAAAACTCTTCTTATGAGAAAGGTTTTCCAAATTAAGATTCCGAAGGATAAAAAGGTTTGAAGTTTGTTTTTGTGTTTTTTAGAGAAGAAGTGCATTGATTATTGTTTGTAATTCATGTTGCATTAAAGACTATGACTTAGGAGTGAATGCGTCGCATATCGTCCTAAGGATGTACACTAAACACTCTAGGAAATTGAGAGGAAGCCCCCCAATCACCATTCCCTAAGTACTTAAGGCTTGTAACGTACAACATTCATTAACCTTTAGTAAGTGTTTTAAGAGAATTTGAAGGTGAGAAGAGAGAGACACTCTAAAGGGAGACTAAGACTCAACCTAATGTTCTCATACAAAATGCACCTATGATTGGGATGAAAAGGGAATGCTACCTAATGTTATCATGTATGGGTTCAAGCCTAAGGTCTATCATAATCTCTCTTAAACAAGAGAGATTAGAGGTCCTAAGGGAACATGGCAAAGAGGAAAAGAAAAGAAGAAGGAAGCATGAAATAAGGAAGATGCAAGTATGTAAACATGTAATGCACAATTAGAATGAAAGTGAGGGAGGAACAAAGTATGGGGCAAACACCACCACAAGCACATCTCAACCTCAAGCATGCAAATGAGAGAAGCAAAGAAGAAGGAAGAAAGAAGGCAAGCAAACATGAACATGTAAGCACATCATCACCTTGAACAACAACTACGAAAGTGTGCATTCAAGTGGAAAACGGACACGCGTGTCGACAAAATCATGATTAAACGATCAAGAACAACGACATATATCCAAAACATCTCACTCCTAATGCATCATATTGATCTATGAAGATTTGAAATGAAACGATATCAAACCAAGCATGAAAAACAGCAAAACAGACCTGCTGACACAGGGTTAATCGATTAACGCCAGTGGTTAATCAATTAACCAGTCAAAAATGCATGAAAATTTGAAAATTCATGTTGGTTAATCGGTTAAAATTGTGCCAGAAGCAGAAAAACAGCCAGATAACAGCATTTTCAACACATAAGCACTTATCCGATAATCCGGATAATCACATAATCAATTATGCACGAATTTAAACCAGAAAATAGTGATCCAATCAACATATAAACACATTAAACCAGCAAGATCACAGATCATATGGATCAAACATCAACAAAATCAATCAAAAATAAAGATCAACATGATGACTATGCAAATAAGCTCAAAACAACAATGGATCTAGAATTCCAACCTACGAAGTGGAGAATTGCTTCGGTTAATGTTGATTCAACTCCAATTGAGCAGATCCAAGCAAGATCCAAGTGCATCAGAAGTGATGATCAACCAAAATTAAGCAAGATCCACTCAAATAAGCTACTCCAAACCAACTTCAAAATTCAGATCCAAACTTGCACGAAAATTGAATGGAAAAATGGAGATGATGATGATGAAGGATGAAAGTTTAGCTCTTAGAAATCAATGATTCCAATGGAGAATCAAAGAATTCAAGGTGAGAAGAGCTTTGGTAGAGGTTTTGGGAGTGAAAAATTAAGAGCAAAATTGAGAGAGTGAGAATGAATTCTGAAATGAAATGGAAATTATGAGAATTCCTCTCTTGAGGTTTGGAGTAAATCATTTAAATACCCCTTAGGTTTGGATCCAAATGAGGTTTGGAGTGTGGTTTGTGAAAACATGGAATGGGATTAGGAATGAGAATTTGGAGGGAAAATGAAATTAACCAAAATTTGAAGTGGTTCTAGATCCTTCCTCTGGTTTAAAATCAATTCACAAGTGATCAAAACTGGACCCCAAAATAACTTCACTTGAAAATTCACGTGCAGAGCAGAAATTTGCACTGGTTAATCGATTAACCATATGTGTTAACCGATTAACACCTTTAAAAATTCAAATTTGGCCTGATTTTGCTTTGGTTAATCGATTAACCATTTGGTTAATCAGTTAACACCTTCAAAATTTGAATTTTAGCGCCTTTTGGAGGGAAATCTGCACATTTGCCCGTTTTCATCCGTTTTAAGCCCCATGAAACATCTGATGCTTGCTCTTGAATATTGTAACTATGAGAATGCTTGAATTAGCCTGAGTGCTGCTTCTCGAGCTGAAAGTATCCTGCAAAATAAAATAAAATCAACCGCTCGATCGCTGGGCAAAATAAATGCCGGAGCCTCCGATGCTCGTTGTTCAGTCTTTTGCGCTAAAAAGAGCCCTGAGCCACAGGAAAACCTTGATCCCCTGCCTCAAGAACAAATGCTATAATATGCAAAAATGAAATGAAACACAAACCAAGTACAAGAAATGGTTGGTCAAATTTTGGGGTGCAACAGCTGCCCCTATTGAAACGACTTGGACCTGAAGGGATGAAAAGCGGACGACTTTCAAACATTCAAGGTAAAAGACGGTTGAATACCAAAGAACCCGGAAATTTGCCAACTGCAAAAAGAAACTGTAGAAATTATGTTGGGGATACAATTGGAAACAAGAGGTAACAACCTGGCTTATGTTTCAAATGCACATGTTTGAAAATGGCGTAATGCTCCATACGAAATGGAAATGCTACGCGTTTGGAGGAGTTTATGCAAAGAATGCAAAATGCAACAGAACCAAACCAGCAACATAAATGCTGAGAAGAAACGAAACCAACTCCGCTGGAGATGACTAGGATATGCCAATTACGATTGGACTTTTGCTAGGGAAAATAAACTCTGGATCTGAATTAGATAGGTCAGGCGAGAACTGACAACCAGGCGAGAACTGAGTTCTTCAAAACAAGTCAAGCGAGAACTGACTACCAGACGTGAACTGGGTTCTTCAAAACAAGTCAGGCGAGAACTGACTACCAGACGAGAACTGAGTTCTTTAAAACAAGTCAGGCGAGAATTGACTACCAGACGCAAATTGGGTTCTTCAAAACAAATCAGGCGAGAACTGACTACCAGACGTGAATTGGCTTCTTCAAAACAAGTCAGACGAGAACTGACTACCAGACGAGAACTGGGTTCTTTAAAACAAATTAGGCGAGAACTGACTACCAGACGCGAACTGGGTTCTTCAAAACAAGTCAGGCGAGAACCGGGTTCTTCAAAACAAGTCAGGCGAGAACTGACTACCAGACGAGAATTGGGTTCTTCAAAATAAGTCAGGCGAGAACTGACTACCAGACACGAACTGGGTTCTTCAAAACAAATCAGGCGAGAACTGGTTTCTTCAAAACAAGTCAGGCGAGAACTGACTACCAGACGAGAACTTGGTTCTTCAAAACATGTCAGGCGAGAACTGACTACCAGGCGTGAATTAGGTTCTTCAAAACAGGTCAGACGAGAACTGACTACCAGACGGGAACTGGGTTCTTCAAAACAAGTCAGGCGAGAACTGACTACCAGACGAGAATTGGGTTCTTCAAAACAGGTCAGGCGAGAACTGACTACCAGACGAGAATTGGGTTCTTCAAAATAGATCAGACGAGAACTGACTACCAGACGAGAATTGGGTTCTGGAAAACAGGTCAGACGAGAACTGACTTCTAGCTTTCGATATCAGACAGGAACTGCTTTTGGTTTTCGATATCAGACGGGAACGGATTTCTGGTTTGCTAGACAAGAACTGGACTCTGAAACGCTTTTCACCAAACAGGAACTGGTGTCAAAGACATTCGATCACCAGATGAAGACTGGAGTTTTAAACTGTAGGCCAAAGAAAAAGTGATCGGACGGGTACTGGTTTTGAAAACTGACATTTACCAGGCGAGAATTGGACTCAAATGTCGTCTACCAGACGAGGACTGACATTCCATGCAGGCTTATCATACGGGGACTGAGCTTCGAAAGGATGACAGGCTAGACAAGAACTGGACTCTGAAGTAGTTTTCTAGACGAGAACTGGACCTTGAAACTGTATTTGCCAGACGAGGACTGGTTAAACAGTAGGTTACATAATAGGTGACCAGACAGGAACTGGTTTGAAAATCCGACATGTACCAGGCGAGAACTGGTGTTTACTGAAGGGTTAACCAGACAAGGACTGGCTTGAAGGTTTGCCAGACGAGCACTGGACTTTGCAAAGATGAACCCAACGAGGCATGGGTTTGAATTAGACCGGTCAGACAAGAATTGACTACCAGTCGAGAACTGGGTCTTGCCAAAACGGGTCAGACGAGAACTGACTACCAGGCGAGAACTGGGTCTTACCAAAACGGGTCAGACGAGAACTGACTACTAGACGAGCACTGGTGGCAAAAGGTTAAGTTGTTAGACGAGCACTGACTCCTGGTTTCAGGCATCAAACGGGAACTAATTTTGTGATTTTTGGTTTGCCAGACAAGAAATGGGCTTTGGAAATGATTTTGGTTACACAGTTTTGATAGGTAACGGGTTCAGGTTATTCGATGAGGTGACGACACAATTCCCCGACACTCAACTCTGGCTGAAGAGACCAAACTCACTTGAGTAACTGCTCCAATGTATCACTTGCCCCAGTCTGATCTCTGGGATAACTCGTCTTGAAAAGAAAAACTTGCCATGAGACAACCTCGAGATGGCTTGCCCCAAAATCTGTACCATGAAAGGATTCGTCCTTGATTGACCAACTCTGATAAACTCTGAAGATATGGGTAGGAACCATTCCTTTGTTTCCAATTTTGCCCCAGCCAGTGGGAGCTCTGTAACAACTTCCTCGAAAGGGAACCCGAAATTTCTGCACCCTGATGGTTTGATATGAACTGCCTCAGCATTCTGAACTTTGAAAAGGCACTTCAAGTTTATTGTCTTCTGGATAAGGAGAGCTCTCGTGCTCTTGGGGTGGCCTGCCCCCAGTCTTGCAATGAATTTCTCCCTGATTGACTGATTTAAAGAGCAGTACCTCTGACTTCGAGAGATTTTTAGAAATTCGACCTGATTGCCTTCAGAATAACTGACTTTTAAATGGCTGACTCCCATTATATGATCTTTTGACATGCTTTCCCCGGTTCAACGGAGTACTCAGGCGCTCTGTATCTTATCCTGATCAAACTTTCCACTGTGGAAACTTTCCTGATGTCAAGTGCTTACTCGCAAGTAAAACAAATTGTTTTACACAAAAGATATATTAATGCAATGCATATTACAGTTTTGAAATCCAAGTCTGTTCCTTGGGAAAAAATGTGACATAAAGCGAACGAATCACTTATCAGGATGTCAACATTAAAACCAACATGGTAAGAGGAATCCTTTTAGGAGTCATTTTCGACGTGATCTTTACCGAAGTATGCTTTCGGAACAGACCTGCTTCAATTAGGACTTTTGAAGGTTGTAACATGGTCGGGTTCACGGTTTACAACCAAATCTTGAACATCTTAATATTCTTGCTTGAAACAACCAAACTCTTCTTGAGAAATAAAATCAACCGTGAATAAACCTCAGATTTGGAATGAATTATAATTCTAAACCAATGAAACATCTTGAATTGTTCTTGCACTTAGCTCTGAATCATATGTACCACAATCTTTCAATTATGCCAATTCCTGAACAAATGAACAAATACCTTAACTTTTTAATGGACCCACAACTTGACTTCATCAGATGACTTAGACTTGCATGAAACCTTGAGGTGATAATCTTCAGACATAAGACATCGATCCATGACAAATCCAACTTGAGAATCTTCTCTTTCTTGACTAAGATCAAGTCATATTCAACTGAAACAATACTGCTCACACATATTTAACCTACTAGCTTCAAGTGAAAGCTCAACTGAATAATACTTGCCAATCATAAACGCAAAGGGTGAGAAACCCTAATCTTCCAAAATCCTGATTCAGGATCTTTTGAGTCAAACCACTGATAGAATCCTAAACAAATGACACTCTTATGGTAATTCAGAGAAACTGAGGTTGTGCCTTGGTACACCTTTGATAGACACATGACAATTGAAAACCTAACACCTTTACCTCAAGCTTGAGTACAAATAACCGAAAGAGACAAGCTCTGAACAAAGGAAAACCAATTCAACATAAAAACCTTCAACCCGACATCTTCTGAGCTTAAATAGTGGATGACCTATCCAAAACCCTAATTCACTGACCCTTGAAGTCTCCTGAGGCAAACCATGATCTATAAGTGAAACAACATAAACAAAAGCTAATGAACTGATTAGTTATGTCATATGATTGACCTAGAATGCTTATGCAAAAGATCAAAGAATCTGAGGGTAAAATTTGGGGTATGACAATAATGAATCTAAGAGTCTTCATGAAGTTAGGGTTACACATGAAAAATTTGAAGTCGTGTGAAGGCAGAAGCCTCATAGCATTTAATGATTCTTCAACTCAACCATATGAAGCAATACACCCACCACTTTCCTTCGAAGAACATGCACTTCCTCGTGTTCCTTGAAAAAGTGTTAGTAACTGCATTCTAGGAATATCATTCCAAGCCTCGTTAGATATAGTAGCCTCTATGATCCCTCTGAAGATGAAATACCACAATGTTTCAGTTGTTCTTATAGCTTACCTACGTGGAGGTTGTCTTATACACGAGGAAATACTCAGGAACCCTCTAGCAATTGTTGTCCCCTCTAAGAAAATAAAGAAGAAGACCTATGAAGAAATCAACAACGACAATCTTGACATACAGGAGGAAGAGTTCTTGAAAGACGACGAGCTTAACACGTTGATCAGAGGAAAGATAAAGACCTTGAGACCAATTTAGTTTGGCGAGTTTGAAGTTTTCCAATTCGATGATAAAGTGACGTTGTCAATTTGAGTATGTGGTTATTGTAATACCCTAATTTTTGCCCCTAATATCCCACATGTCATTTTCATCTCATCCCACAAACAAGATTGCAAGCTTTGGTTCTCTTGCCTTCCTCTGCAGGTTTGTTTTTGAGAGATCATCGGGCTCCTTTGTTTTCTTGTTTGTTTGTTTTTTTTTATGTTTATGTTTACTAACCATTAATTAAAATCCAAAAAATGTTTGTTTTTCCTTTACTAACTTCTTCAGGAAGATTCTGGAGCAAATATATCAAATATTAGTCCCTCAGCTCGAATGAATTTCATCTGAACAAAGTCGAAGTTAATATGCGAATAATTCAAAATCATCTGATAAAGGGTTTCCAAGATTTGATTGACTTTTATTCAAGAGACTCCAAGGTTCATGTGTTTATTTCCATGTCTTCTTTGACAAGCAAAAGAATCGAGTCAGAGCCAAGACAACACATCAAAAAGGCAAAATTTCACCATTTTTTCCTGTGGTAATCGATTACCAGTATTGGGTAATCGATTACCCTGTGCGGATTTTGTGAAAATTGGGCAAATTCAAATTCTGCAGCATTTTTGCCACCAAATTCAAATATTACAACATGAGAATATTCTAGATCACTTAATTTCCCTCCAAATTCAAATTCCAAGCCTAATTTTGATTCCAAACCAAACTCCAATCCACCAAGTTTTCCAAACCTAAATCCTATAAATACAGGTCTCATTTCTCTCATTTTATAAGCTTTTGATAGCCAAATTCACCTTGTCAAATTCTTTCTTGACTCTAAATTTTTTTCCAATTACCAAATTCACCAAAGCTCTTTCTTCCTTTGAAAGTTAGTGAGTTCATCACTAGAACTTACTAATCTTTGAGCTAAACCTTCATCCATTCACTTTTTCATTATTAATTATAGTAGATCAAGGCTTTGAAGTGTGGTTTGTGGAGCTGATTTGAAGAATTTCCATATTTGGAGTGGTAATTTCTTGATCCACCATTGTTGTTCTTGATACATCTTCCACAATATGATATATTGTTGATTCTTGTTGCTTGACCTTTGGATCTTGCAAATTAAGTTTTATTGGTGTTGGTTGCTGTTATTTTACTTGAATTTTCGTGCTCAATTGCATCCTTGATCATGAGGTGTTTGAAGAAATGATTGATCAAGTTTCTGCATATTTTTAGACTATTTTCCTGCTATTTTAGCGGTGGTAATCGATTACCAGCTTAGGATAATCGATTATCCAGTGTTGATTTTTCCTTTTGCTCTGTTTTGGGACTGTTTTGGTTTTTTCTTCTTCTTCTTCCATTTCCTTTTGATTTTTGCCTTGGAATGCACTTTTAAAGGTCCTTTTCCTCTTTAAATTCATTGAACTTAAGGTGTAGATGAAGTTGGATAAACATTCACTAATTCAAATCTATTTTTAAAGTGAATTGTTTAATTCATTTTAGGTGGTTTAAGTTAATGATATGTTTAGTGCTTTAATCCACCAAGATGAGTGGATGAACTTAAAGACATAATGACCTTGAACTTGTAATCCAATTTGGCATTCCCTTTCCTCTTCTCTTTTTTCTTTTGATCGATGAAAACCTTTGATATCGTTTGAACTTATTTCAAGTTCTTGATGAAGATGAGATCGTTACCTATTTTCTTTTCGTGTGGTATTGATTTTGGAGAGTGATATACATATCACTTCTCTAGCATGCATTAGCACTAACATTGTTATTGACCGGCCTCAGGTAGTCATGGTTTCTACATAAACCCGATTACGATTGCTTAACATAGTGCTAAATTGTCCCGTAATCGGAAAGTTATCATTCATGGCTCAAACTTATGTTTGAAAGTCCAAGTATGGTTGATTATTTGTCTTAGGTCCATCACCTATGAAACTTGTTGTTAGGAGGCTTTGATTTTATCAATCCTCTAATAAGTTTTCATCAACTTTGGCGTAAGTGCATGAGTTAACCATCATTGATCATTTGCTCTAACAACTAATCACTAAATCACTAACGATATTGTTGCGGTTAGAATAGGATATCAAATTATTAATTAATTTGAATCACAATCTTTAGTTCACAACCGATCTTTGATTTATCCAAAGGAAAAGGTCAAAAGAAGGAAAACCTAATTTTTGCATCGTAAACAATGCGGGGAGAGATCTAGGTAAGGGGTTGGTTAAGCTTAGGGAAGGTATTAGCATCCTACACTTCTGTAGTACTCTACAGGAACCTTTTGTTTATTTTACTATTTTTGCTTGATTATTTGCTTTAGGGTATATGTGCTAAGGGTTAAAAGTGACTGAAAGATCTAAGGGTTAGTCCTAAGTTTACTCGGCAACATTCGCATCTTGTGCCTACGTATCCTGGGTAGGGAATGGAATCAGAGTAATCCTAGTTACCCTCGAAAGGGAGGTTAGAAAATTCTTGACTGTGGTCAAGGTTTCAATGGGAAGTAAGCGTTCATAGGGAAGCGCTTATGTGGAGTGTGGCGACTCCTATTTCTACGTTGTAAAGTTTGAATTGAAATGAAAGGGTAAATTAGGTATTCCACGGCGGGAAGCCTAAAACGGAGTGCGGCGACTCCTTAACCTAATCCTAGGGTAAAGGGTATTCTTGTCCACGGCGGGACACCTAGGCAAAATTCAAAGGTTAGGGTTATTGACTCTGCGGTCAAACTGCTAGACCTAATCCTTCGGAAGATTTTGACGGTAAATTGATGCGAATGACGAATTATTACATGGTAGTTAAAATAGAAGAAAATATGAAAACAGTAAAGAAAATTGCAATGCGACGATTACTCGCGTAAATTACAAACCCAAAAAAATGCAAGAAATATAAAAGCGACGATGTCCTCGTATAAGTTACAACCATCAAAATAATTACAGAAATAAAAGGTTAGCAAACACGGACGAATAAGAAATAGTGTTGGGAACGACATAAAATTAGACAAAAATTAAATGGGCAGACGTTAGGATTAAATTAGAAAACAAACATTAAGAATTAAAGGCAAAAGGACTAGGAAATTTAAAATTAAGAAAGGTTGGAATTTTGGAACAAAAGTTTTATAATTCTAAAAAGATTTTCATGAGGATTTTAAATTAGAAAAGGAGAAAATTAATTGTTAGTTTTAGAGAAAAGAGTTAGATTTTTTTTAGTTAATTTAATAATTAAATCATTATCTTTGTTTTGAAAAAGAAAGTATTAGATTTTAAGAATGGTTTTTAGGATAAAACATGGTTATGCTCATTTTAAAAAGGTTTATTTTAATTTTAAAAAAATATTAGATTTGTTATTAAAAGGTGTTAATGCTAAATTATAAAAAGATTAAGTTTTTAAAATTATAAAAAGAGTTATTAAGTTTTAAAATAAATGGGTTTAATTAAATTTTTATTAAAATTTAAATTTGTTAAAAAAATATATTATTTTTGTATTAAGTTTTAAGAATGATTTTTAACTTTAAGAAAATAGTGTTTAGTTTTAAGAAATGATTTTTAAGTTATAGTTTGGGTTTACTAAATAAAAGTGTCAATTAATAAATTAAAACTAACATACTAATTACTAATTACAACTATTAAAAAAATAAGATAAAATAAATAACAAAATAATATAATAAATGAAAAAGAAAAAGAAAAAAGAAAAGGAATTAATAAGAGTGGGGAGAGGTGGATCGTGTTGCTGTGTTGTTTCTTTAGGGTTTGAGAAAAAACTTTTTCCCTTCTTTAGGGTTTGGAGAAAAAAACTCTTTCCCTTCTTTAGAGTTTGGAGAAAAAAACTCTTTCCCTTCTTTAGGGTTTGGGAAAAACCCTTTCCCTTCTTCTTCTTCCCAATCGGCAGCGGCTCCTCCATGACTCCTTTTTGAAACTTTCCTCTTCTCTCCTGGTTCACCTTCGTCTGTTCATACCTGAAACCAAATAAAACAAAATCAAACCCATTAATGTCATAATCTTACGTTTTGGTTGTTTCGACGGCGAAGTGGTGGTGTTCTTGGCCGGTGATGAAGCTTCTTCTGAGGCTCTTTGCTTGGTTGTTGTCCGCCAGTGGTAGTGAGACTCTAAAGGATCCACGGCCGCCGTTGGATGATCCTTGCTGGTGGATCTTCTGAGTTTTTCTCAAAACTCTCTTCTTCCTCTTTCTGATGACCTATTCTTGATTTCTGATGTTGATGAAGTTTTCTCCCCCTTTTCTCAAATACAACTTATGTTTATATAGGTATCAAACTTGGGCTAACTCTAACCTAATGCCAATTTTAAAGCACAACTTAAATAATTATTTAAAAGTAAATAAAATAAAATAAAATAAAATTAAAATTAAAACTAATAATTCTATTTATTTATTTATTCTAACTATTTAGACAAAAAATAAAAATAACCGAAACTCAAATAAATAAAAGTCAGACGCCCAAGTGCTCAAAAAAATAAACCGAGTACACTAATGATCAGCGCAAATTATACGACTCGGAAAAATACCGTTTGGCCAGATTTTGAAATAAATTTTACTCGATAAAATGACTTAAACTGTCCAAAATGCGACTGAAAAGTGGTCAAAAAATGTAATTGAACACGCCAGGTTAAACTACGACAAACGTAGATTAATATGACTGACGTTTGCAGGCTCGGCTTTAAAATTTTCCGTCTGCTGATTTTTCACAAAGTTGACTTTTAGTTTGACCGATTCGGCTGTAATTCCGACAAGTTTATTTCAGCTGATAAATTGGGTATTGTGAAAAATGACAGACATGATATGCTATACAGGCAATGCAAGAAGAATATGAGGGTAAATTTTGAGGTGCAACAGATGCCCCTATTTAAATAGCTTCACCGGATGATATGAGCGACGGCGACTCGAGGAATAATAGTGGAGGGATTTAAATACAGATAACGGAAAATTTTGCCCTCAGATGCAGTGATATGCAATGCTATGGAAAAAACAAGGCTGACAACACCATGAATCTAGTATGATGCCTATGATGGAACTGATAAATGCGAGGATGCAAACGACATGACGACACATGGACAAACGCGACGAACAAACCACTGGGGAATACGACGCACTAGGGAAACAACGCGGCACTGGGAAAATCTAAAGTGATGGCCAACTTGTGCAAGCACGACTAATTGTCACTTTAGAAAGAACGGTAAGAATGGGATCCTCAATGGAGATGGCGCTGACGAGACGGCCTCCACTGGGGAATATCTAAGAGATTCATGCATGACCGACTGACACTCTAGGGTGACAAGGTAACGCAGGATCCACACGGTGGTAGGATCAGGTAAACGACAAGCACTGGAGTTTTCGAGACGTTCCTTTAAACAAAGAGATCGAGCGGGATCTTCAGGAATCATTGGAAAATATACAGAGAGAAAAAAAGACATTAGAAACATCCGGAACATTTAGGAAAACATTAAATGTACAGGAAGAGTTTGAAGACGTATCTAGAAGAACATCAGATAAGCAACAAAGGAGTTATGGAAGAACGTCAGAACAAAAAAACTCAGTCTGAAAAAACATCAGAAGGAGAGACATATCCGGAAAACATCGGAAAGATTCTGGAAAACCATCAGAATCGAAGGAAAATACCTGAAAAACCATCAGATAAGTTCTGGAAGAAACATCAGAACAAGGACTCGATCTGGAAAACCATCAGAAAGAGAAACGTATCTGAAAAATCATCGGATAGATTCTGGAAAACCATCAAAATTAAAGGAATATCTGGAAAACCATCAAATAAGTTCTGGAAAAACATCAGAACAAAGACTCGATCTGGAAAACCATCAAAAAGAGGAAAGTATCCGGAAAACCATCTGATAGATTCTGGAAAACCATCAGAATCAAAGGTAATATCTGGAAAACCGTCAGACAAGTTTTGGAATAACATCAGAACAAAGACTCAATCTGGAAAACCATCAGAAAGAGGAATAAATTCGGAAAACCATCGAATAGGTTCTGGAAAACCATCAGAATCAAAGGAAATATCTGGAAAACCGTCAGATAAGTTCTGGAAAAACATCAGAACAACGAGACTCAATCTGGAAAACCATCAGAAAGAGAAATAAAAATAAGGGTGTGAGACATCCAATAATGGCTTTGAATGAAAGGTATAAACACAATATATGAGAAGAGAATTGAACGTAGGAGAAACAGACATATCCGAAAAACCATCGGATAAGAACAACGTCATATCTGGAAGAACGTCAGATAGACACGACAACTCTGTTTGGTAAGTGTCAAGTAAGTTGGACTCTGACCACAAGGTAAGACAATGGAGAAAACACAACCTCGGGAGAAATGCAAATGAAGATGAAACACTCATGTTATGCATATGTATATGAATTATGATATGAGACATAATTAAATGCAAATGCAGATGCCGACGACAAGGCTCGACTCTTTTGGTAAGATGACAAGACTGGAAGACTAATTCCTCAAAATATACATCACCGCCATTCTGCTGAACTATATCAAGCTGATAGTCCCTGTAGGAAGGATGAAGAGTTGTCTGGGGATTCTGATAAGTAAACTGCCCCAGATTAGATGTTTGTTGTAAATGAGCTGATAATGCTTCAGCTTGTCTGATTTGTGAAAACGACTGTTTTACTGTGCCCTCGGAATGCTGCCCCAGTCTGAGTCTTGAAAAACCTTTTGGATAAACCAAATATGAGAATACCTTGCCTTGAACAAATCTTGAACTGATTCTTAGACAGGATGTAAAAGGAACTTGCCCCTGATAGGATCACCAACCAAGTTTCTCATTGTTTGAAAATTCCTTAGAGGAAAGCCAGTTTGCAAACACAAGTGTTCATACAAACACGGTAATGCAAAGTTCATGCAACTTTTGAAATCAAAAATCATTTTCGAAAGATGAAAAAATAAATGAGCCGTTGGTCAGAACACGGCGGTTCAAGACGCTCAAAGTTTAATACAGGTGTACCGCTAAAATAAATTATTCTCAAAAATCTTTTGGAGTCAGCTTACGCAACCTTGTTGTAGTATGCTTTCAAAATAGCTCTGCTTCAATTAGGTCTTTTGAGGGTTGTAACATGGTATGGTTCACGGTTTAAGAAACAAAGGATAAAGGCTCAAAATTTATTTGTACCCACCCAATCTACGTGATAATCTTCAGTCCTACGCTCAGTTAACTCATATTATGCATTCAGGTTCCTATAGGTTAGGAATTGCACTGATGGTCGCAATGATGGTTCAGAAGTCGAGGACCTATGAAAAGGCAGCCACTACTTCCCAACGACCTTTGGTTGTTTTGACATTGAGGACTTTCAGGATAAGGATTTAAAGATCTCCTCTTTTTATTATCCCTAACTTTTGCCTGAACTGTTTCTTATGAAGATTACAGTAAGCGGGATGCCCCAGTTTTGCCCAAGTCTTTGACTTAGTGGGCTTTTTATTTTTATTTTTATTTTGGAAGAAAGTGACTCCCTAGCTTTAATGATTACGGTGAACCATCATCGACTTTTGGCTTAAAACATCTTCGACACTTTCTTGATGTGCGCAAAGGAAAGCTGTGAGTGTAACCTTTGTATGAAAGGCGTATTACAGGCACACACAACCAAGTTAACTGAGAACTACCCCTGCCCCAAGGTTAAGATTGCAGATTTTTGTAAACAAAGAAACTCCAACTTCTAGGCTCGAAGGGGGTGACAAGGGAATAACTTCCTTATTTTTCCAGTATTTGAGGATTGAAACAATGCCTTACATCGTCAACAAAGTTTGATTGAAAGCACACTGATAGCAGTTATGGGTATAACGTTTTCTTCATCCTCCCTCCAATCTTTGCATATCAAAAATTTGGACAAGAAGTAAATATTTAAAAGATAAAGCATAAAGATGCAAATAACAGACAAAATGAAGAAATCGAAAGTTGCAATGCTCAGTTCATTAATGTAAAAGTACAAACGTAATTTGAAAGCAAACAACTAATATAAAAATAAGGAAAGTACAAACAACAAGAAACAAAAGGCCTAATGACTAAATAAGTATAAGGGTGAGCCGTTCTGTCTGAAGCTTCACTTCTGATGCACTGGCAAAGGATTTTTCTGGACATTCGGAGGATTATCCTCAAAATCAAGGATTCCAGTTTTAACCAACTCACACACTCTAGCTTTTGGTGCAAAACAATGCTCCAAGTCGTGGCCCAGGGCACCCTCATGAAAAGCGCATTGGAGATCAACCCTAAATCCATTTGGAGGAGGATTAGGAGGAGGTGGTAAATCCCTTGAAAATTCCTGAATGACGGTCCTCTGAGGTGGCTCTCCTCTGGCAATCAGTACTTGAAGCATCTCGGTAAGCCTGGTCATGCCTGCTTTCAACTAATCGATCTCCATTCAGACTTCCACATTATGTTCCTCTTGTTTTGACATCAGGAGTCTATAGTTAGCTCTAGTCCGATATCTGTGTCGAGGAATCAACTTGACGACTCAAAGAAACACTGGAAGATAAAGACAACTGGGAATGAGAAATCGGGGGAGAAATGCAATGCAATACATGATGTTAATGCAATGCAATGGTTTCAAGAACTTCAACGGTCGATTGCAAATGTTTTCTAAGAAACGTTGGAAAATGTTATAGACGTTAAAATGTAAGACTTTTGAATTTGCAAAGGACAGTTGAATTCCTTGAAACTAGGAATGATGTTTTATGAATGTCATGCACAGATACACACAAACAACAAAAGTCCTAGGTTAAAGGTACAATGAGCGGAGTCAAGGTCTACCCTTCCCAAAGGTACAATCGACAATAGTAAAAGTTTTCACGACTACTCGTTCAACCGAACCATTTTCGAAAGGGTCTCAACTGAGCAGTGATTCTCGAGTCAGCTTGGTCGGGACTCACTCCCTATAAGCCTCGTCGAATATATCACCTTCCTATAATAATGTCACTCAAGTCCGAGTGTAGGACTTATCTCACAACAATGGCACCCCAAGTAAGGTACAACAGATATATATATATATATATATATATATATATATATATATATATATATATATATATATATATATATATATATATATATATATATATATATATATATATATATATATATATATATATATATATATATATATATATATATATATATATATATATATATATATATATATATATATATATATATATATATATATATATATATATATATATATATATATATATATATATATATACAAGAAAACAAATAATAATAAAGCAAATAGAGCAAATAAACAAGATAGGGGTAACCCTTAAAAGATAGGATTATCCCCAGTGAAGTCGTCATTTCCTATTGCGGTTAGAATAGGATATCAAATTATTAATTAATTTGAATCACAATCTTTAGTTCACAACCGATCTTTGATTTATCTGAAGAAAAAGGTCAAAAGAAGGAAAACCTAATTTTTGCATCGTAAACAATGCGGGGAGAGATCTAGGTAAGGGGTTGGTTAAGCTTAGGGAAGGTATTAGCATCCTAAACTTTTGTAGTACTCTACAGGAACCTTTTGTTTATTTTACTATTTTTGCTTGATTATTGGCTTTAGGGTATATGTGCTAAGGGTTAAAAGTGACTGAAAGACCTAAGGGTTAGTCCTAAGTTTACTCGGCAAGATTCGCATCTTGTGTCTACGTATCCTGGGTAGGGAATGGAATCAGAGTAATCGTAGTTCCCCTCGAAAGGGAGGTTAGAAACTTCTTGACTGTGGTCAAGGTTTCAATGGGGAGTAAGCGTTCATAGGGAAGCGCTTATGTGGAGTGTGGCGACTCCTATTTCTACGTTGTAAAGTTTGAATTGAAATGAAAGGGTAAATTAGGTATTCCACGGCGGGAAGCCTAAAACGGAGTGCGGCGACTCCTTAACCTAATGTTAGGGTAGAGGATATTCTTGTCCACGGCGGGACACCTAGGCAAGATTAGGGTTTTGAAACATTCAAAGGTTAGGGTTATTGACTCCGCGGTCAAACTGCTAGACCTAATCCTTCGGAAGGTTTTGACGGTAAATTGATGCGAATGACGAATTATTACATGGCAGTTAAAATAGAAGAAAATATGAAAGCAGTAAAGAAAATTGCAATGCGACGATTACTCGCGTAAATTATAAAACCAAACAAATGCAAGAAATATAAAAGCGACGATGTCCTCGCATAAGTTACAACCATCAAAATAATTACAGAAATAAAAGGTTAGCAAACACGGACAAATAAGAAATAGTGTTGGGAACGACATAAAATTAGACAAAAATTAAATGGGCAGACGTTAGGATTAAATTAGAAAACAAACATTAAGAATTAAAGGCAAAAGGACTAGAAAATTTAAAATTAAGGTTGGAATTTTGGAACAAAAGTTTTATAATTCTAAAAAGATTTTCATGAGGATTTTAAATTAGAAAAGGAGAAAATTAATTGTTAGTTTTAGAGAAAAGAGTTAGATTTTTTTTAGTTAATTTAATAATTAAATTATTATCTTTATTTTGAAAAAGAAAGTATTAGATTTTAAGAATGGTTTTTAGGATAAAACATGGTTATGCTCATTTTAAAAAGGTTTATTTTAATTTTAAAAAAATATTAACTTTGTTATTAAAAGGTGTTAATGCTAAATTTTAAAAAGATTAAGTTTTTAAAATTATAAAAAGAGTTATTAAGTTTTAAAATAAATGGGTTTAATTAAATTTTTATTAAAATTTAAATCTATTAAAAATATATATTATTTTTGTATTAAGTTTTAAGAATGATTTTTAACTTTAAGAAAATGGTGTTTAGTTTTCAGAAATGATTTTTAAGTTATAGTTTGGGTTTACTAAATGAAAGTGTCAATTAATAAATTAAAACTAACATACTAATTACTAAGACCAACTCCAACGGTGGTTTTTTAAATTGGTTTGCCAGCTTGCCATTGAAAATGTCAACAAAATGTTATTCCAGCTGTAGAAAAAGAAAAAGAAAAAGAAAATAGAAAAGGTATTAATAAGAGTGGGGAGAGGTGGATCGTGTTGCTGTGTTGTTTCTTTAAGGTTTGGAAAAAAACCCTTTCCCTTCTTTAGGGTTTGGGAAAAAACCCTTTCCCTTCTTCTTCTTCCCAACCGGCGGCGGCTCCTCCATGACTCCTTTTTGAAACTTTTTTCTTCTCTCCTGCTTCGCCTTCGTCTGTTCATACCTGAAATCAAATAAAACAAAACCAAACCCATTAATGTCATAATCTTACGTTTTGGGTGTTTCGACGGTGAGGTGGTGGTGTTCTTGGCCGGTGATGAAGCTTCTTCTGAGGCTCTTTGTTTGGTTGTTGTCCGCCGGTGGTAGTGAAACTCTAAAGGATCCATGGCCGTCGTTGGATGATCCTTGTTGGTGGATCTTCTGAGTTTTTCTCAAAACTCTCTTCTTCCTCTTTCTGATGACCTGTTCTTGATTTCTGATGTTGATGAAGTTTTCTCCCCCTTTTCTCAAATACAACTTATGTTTATATAGGTATCAAACTAGGGTTAACTCTAACCTAATGCCCATTTTAAAGCTCAACTTAAATAATTATTTAAAGCTAAATAAAATAAAATAAAATTCAAATAAAATTAAAACTAATAATTCTATTTATTTATTTATTTATTTATTCTAACTATTTAGACAAAAAATAAAAAAAAAAACTGAAACTCAAATAAATAAAAGTCGGACGCCCAAGTGCTCGAAAAAATAAACCGAGTACACTAAAATGATCAGCGCAAAATATACGACTCAGAAAAATACCGTTTGGCTAGATTTTAAAATAAATTTTACTCGATAAAATGACTTAAACTGTCCAAAATGCGACCGAAAAGTGGTCGAAAAATTTAATTGAACACGCCAGGTTAAACTACGACAAACATAGATTAATATGACTGACGTTTGCAGGCTCGACTTTAAAATTTTCCGTCTGCTGATTTTTCACAAAGTTGACTTTTAGTTTGACCGATTCGGCTGTAATTCCGACAAGTTTATTTCAGCTGATAAATTGGGTATTATGAAAAATGACAGACATGATATGCTATACAGGCAATGCAAGAAAAAAATTTGGGGTGCAACAGATATCATTGTACTAATTTTGTTTATGTTTCCTTCTTGCTCTCTATCTCTCTTTTATCTTTATGCTCCATTATTATCATCTCATATCATATTATTGTTTATGCTTCCGTTATTTTTCCTTTGTCTGTTGGACATATGTTTATGTTTCCGCTCTTTTCTTATATTCACTTGGACCAAATCTTGTTTAAAACACTAATAAAGGATTGAACCTCTAAAAAACGTGGTGTTATTAACTTTGTGGTTATGCTCTTAGACTATTCTTAGACCTTAGACCTCTTGGACTATTCTTGGGCCCTTGGACTTAGAATTAGGACTCTTTCCCTATGCTTGGAGTATTGTGGATCATTTTCTTTATTTTGCTCGCTCACTTACTTATGCTTCAAAATGGACGGAATTCTTATTTGTCTTGCTATGGGGTGTACTACAAGTTGGTTAGATCCTTCTTATCTCTAGCTTTTATTTTTCTTTCTAGGGTAGTTACTTCATCTTCTCCCCTTCTTAAATTTTCAAAATCTCCTCCCTTTTTCAAAACTTTCTTACTTTCAAACTTAAAATCGCTTTCATAATAAAACTTTGAATTTTGTCAAGTGATTTTCAAACTTTGTTTTCTTTAATAAATGTCAATCAATGTTAATCATATTTTGACAAATTTCAAAAAGACTTTAAAAATATCAACCTCATTCAAACTTTTTGTGCCTTTGCGCACTTTTCATTTTAAAAATTTTCATAAAGTTTAGACATGAGTTATTTCTATAGTTGAGATATAATTCTCCTATTCCCCAAAGTATTAAGATGTTGACATTTTCTACTTAGATGTTGAGTGATAGACTTGTTGATTTTAATCCAAGCAAAATCATCCATCATTAGGTGATGCAAATGTTGTCTTATACTTGTGGGCGACTAGTCGTAGTTTTCTCCTTAAAATGACGACTTGTCTTTACAATTAAAATCAATCAAAACCAACAAAATTTTGTTATTTGTACCACGAACTATGGAGTTTTGATCCTATATTGCACTTTGTGGGTACGTAGGCATGAGGCGATAAGTCTCTCCAAACACAAAAATCTTAAAAATAGTTCTCTTCTTATCTCCCCAATCTCTTTTCAAACAAATCTTTTTTTAAACCGAAAAGCGTAGATATTTCAAAGGGCTCCTATAGAGTACTATAGATGTTTTGGGTGCTAACACATTCCCATTGCGTAACCAACTCCCTTATCTAGATCTCTGTTTTTGTTCTTATTTTAGAACTTTTAGGTTTTGTTCGTTCTTTTTCCTGTCCTTTTTTGGATAAAATAAAAGTGCGGCGGCGACTCTTGCATTTTAGTTAAGTTAATCAATTACTTACACTCACGAAATTCCCCACTACAGTTATCTACCGACAGAAGTAAATAAAGAACTTATTGAATGACTAAGGATTAATGTCGACCTCTTAGCAATCCCTCTTACGAGATGTCAAGTATAAACCTAGCGTGGCATGCAGCACATTAAACATTACTACTAATGTCAGATATGTATCCCAACCAAGGAAGTGGCAGTCCCCCAAAAATTTGAAGCGACCATGATGACAGTCCAAGGCTTGCTGGATGCTCACTTTATTTCTGAAGTTATATATACTAAATGGTTCTCCAATGTCGTGTTAGTCAAGAAAGCTTTGGGGAAATGGAGAGTTTGCTTTGATTACCCAAACCTCATTTGAGCGAGCCCTAAAGATTCGTATCCAGTTCCGAATATAGACAAACTAATAGACAATTTGGTCGGGTACAAAATTCTATCATTTATATACACATTTCTAGATACAACCAGATACCCATGTATGAGCCAGACAGGGAAAACCAACTTCCATGATCGAGCAAGCCAATTACCAATACAACGTGGTGCCTTTTGGCCTGATGAATGTAGGAGAGACGTACCAAAGAATGATGGGCGAGTTCTTCAAAGAATAAATAGGTGAAATACTAGAGGTATACATGGATTACATGATCATTACATTTGGCAAAGAGGAACTACACAACAAGCATCTCACTCGTGTTTTTCGAAGATATTGGCAACACAATATGAGGCTCAACCTAGAGAAAGGCATAAAATCAAACCCAGATAAGTATGAAGGGTCCATCTTGGTGGCGGCACCAACCACGAAGAAAGTGATAATGAGACTAAATGGAATGTTGACGGCTATAAACATGTTTATCTCGAAGTCGGCTCAGAACGCCCTATCGTTCTACAAATTATTCAAGAAAGATACACACTTTGAATGGACTCCGTAATGCGAACAAGCACTCTTATCCTTGAAAATGGCCTTGTCAACTCCGCCAATATTATCCCATTCATCCACTGGGGAGATTATGTTCCTTTATTTGGTTGTATCTAATGAAGCAATTAGCGTTGTCCTTGTTCGAGAGCTGAATTCTATTCAGAGTCTAATGTACTTTATCTCTAAGGCCTTAGCAAAACTAAAAACACGATATTAAAAGATAACTAAGGTAGATTTATCTATAATGACCGCATCCAGGAAGTTGCGATGATAGTTTCTAGCCCATGTCATTGTAGTTTATATAAATATGCTCTTGAAGATAGTGTTCCACTACCCAGATTTAGCGGGACGAGTGGCGAAGTGGTCTATCGAACTGTCTGATTTTTACATCATATTTGAAGCAAGGAAAACCTTGAAATCCGAATTGTTCTTAGACTTTATTACATAAATGACTATTTGTATATAAAAACCAGCCCACACATGGGTCATGTTTACAAACGGATCATCCAATAGTCGGGGAAGCGTATGTGGTCTCAGTTTGGAGAATGAAGTCGGATTGATGATTGAGTTATCCTGTTTAGAATTCCCTACCATAATTAATTAGCTCAAATATGAAGTTGTCATCAGTAGTCTCACATTGGTCGCCGAGATAGGGACATAAAACATTCGGTTACTAATAGACTCTCAGCTTTGTAGTGTCACATTAGATTACAAATAGATTCTCAGCTTTGTGGTGTCACAAGTCAAGAGGAAGACTCATACCAAAGACCCATTATTGTAAAGATATGTCACTTTGACTAAAGAAATACTAAAAAAAGTTTAAATCCTTCGAAATCTTACATGTTCCGAGGGAGCGGAATACAAGAGAAAACATCATTTCTAAACTTCCTAGCACCTGATACTTTAGAATAAATCAATCTTTCATCTAGGAGACGCTGAAAAGCTTAAGAATTGAAACTCCAAGAACAACCACGATGGTTATAGAAGACGTCCCATAACTTTTCTGGATATCGTCCATTGAAAAGTACATTGAATGTGAGAACACTTTTCCTCCATCAAGGCAAGACCCCCTAATGAAGAGAAAAGGCAAATCATTCTTCGTGATAGAAGAAGCTTTATATAAAAGAGGCTTATTGACCCTTCTACTAAACTTCTTAAACATATATAAAGAAGGTAACCAGTGTGCAGACAAACTATCATAATTAGTGTTATACATTCAAGATTATGTCGATTGGGATGAAGCCCATGGATTTATCACAAAGGCTTCATTAGTATTAGATATTCAAAATTATGTCTGGGATGAAGCTCATGTTTGTCACAAAGGTTTGTAATGTATTTCTGTCACAAAAGCTTTTAATCTTAACAAATTTGGCCTTAATTTTTTATTTTTTTTGGATTAGTTCCCCTCTCTTTTTATAACTCTTTTATTTTAATATACTTTTTTTAAAGAAAAAAAATTGGAAGTTACTTTGTTGCATGAATCATTTCTATAGTTCCACTCAATTTATAAACACATTTTCCCTCAATGTCACCTTGCAAGATGGAACTCACTAGCAATTCTTATTAAAGAAAATATCAGAAAGATAAAAATTTAAATAACAAAAACCATGACCCCCAACCAGGCATAACAAGCCATTTTCCATCAACATGATTCACTTGTGTAAGAAACACATGTTACTTGTCCCCTACCCAATGAAGCTTCCTTATATAGGATTGGGTCCGTCCTAATGTACTATCTTTTAACATACACTCCCTCCTATAATTATTAGAAGTAAAATTGATTTTTCTATTAAGACAATTAACATGTGTTAAGTTCCACGGTGAAAATAATTGATTTTATATAAAGTTATCCCACATTTTTGGGAAGCTAATGAAAAACAACAGCGGTAACTCTTCCATGGTAATTTAACTCAACCCCGACATTGATTAATATACATAAAAAGGGAAAAATTACCAAAATAGAGAAATAATAATTGATATTATTGAGAGACAAAGAAAAGTTTGTATGAGAATAACAATAAAACTAAGCCGTCTATCTATTCTCAAAATACACAAAAGTGCTGATGATGAGATTCTCTTTGTCCTTAAAGATTGTATTAACCTGAATCTTTCCTCAGTTTTTCATTCAAATCTGAACCTGCTATTCGTTGTACAAAACTGTAATAATCAAGTAGAAATTTCGACATTAGAAAAGTTTGTAAAATTTAACATTACAAAGTTGTTCCTCTTTATCTCCTCCTGCGAAATTTTAACTGTTGGATTAATCTATGGCTAGAACAATCCAACAGAAGACATTTCGCTGGAGATACAAGAGGGGCTTTGAAGGATCAATATTTCGACATGAATGGAGAGGTTTAATGACAAGTGTGCTTACTTGGGGGACTCTGAACCCGGTGCATTTGAATCGCTTGATGGATTGAGTTGGTACTGAACCGAAATTAGACCTTTCTCTCCTCCTCCTACTGATATAGGCGATCCTTGGAAACTTGCCACTGAGCTTTTCCCAGATGACATGCCTGCAAAAGAAAGTTCTAATTAAGAAAAGAAAATGTTGATGTGTTCTCGCACACCAAAATTTGAGTACACCTTTGATTGATGGTGAGTTTGGCAGAATCGCGATATGTTTATGTGTCAGTGCTATCGTGATTCTACCAAAAGCATATGGTGTCAACGTGCTTCCGACAAATTTACCATCAAAAGCTTAAAGAAATTTGATCATAATTCTCATTGACATATATAAACATGATAACGTTTACTTGTACTACAAGTTTTACCTTGGATGATTATCACAATGAAGAAGAGAACAGTGAAAATCAAGGCCAACGCGCTGGTGCTATTGGACGAAGCTGGTTTAGCGTTCTTCATTTTCTTCAACGCTTTCATCCGCTCCACCCTTGCACGCTTCTGCATCGCAAGTTCAGATAACTCCCTAATTAACTTATAATCAGCTTCGTCTAACGATGGACCCTTCGGAGGTCTTGGAGGTTTGGCAGCCTTTTTATTCGACGCCTTCTTACGATTCTCCTTCGCCGGAATCTTGTTCATCACTTTCATCACATCCAACGAAACTTCACTTAAATTCGACTCATTGAAATACGTACTCGGCCCTACTTCACCTCTAACAAAAC
This sequence comes from Lathyrus sativus, assembly GCA_963859935.3. Classification (NCBI taxonomy): domain Eukaryota; kingdom Viridiplantae; phylum Streptophyta; class Magnoliopsida; order Fabales; family Fabaceae; genus Lathyrus; species Lathyrus sativus. Next base: position 122,492,412 of record OZ012735.1, read on the forward strand.
TTCCAACCAACTCATCGGAAAACTCAGCAAATAACATTTTCCCTTGTTTCGCAGTGATTGAATTCGAGATTCTCCTCGTGTTATCTTCAATTAGTGGCAATCCACTTTCAATATCAACCTCAATATCTTTCTCCTTTCCATTTCTAAGATCCATCCCAAACCAAAACACCACAAATCCAATCCAAATTCTCACACTTCGTTACCACTCTACAAAAACTCAATCCTTGAATTCAACCCATCATTAAAAAAAGACATTCTCAATCTCAAGAAATGTGACATATTAACTCATAATTGATCTTAAACCATATACATCAGACAGACAGATTCAGACAAAAACAAGTAACTATTATGTTCCTCCCTAAACTTTTACCACCTCCACTACTCCTCCAAAAACAACTCACAAAGAAAAAGGACTAAACCTGCATCACAAAAAGAGACAAACCTAAATATCAAATTTATGATAATTTTCTCTGTAGGTAACAGAATACAGAAGTAAACGAAATGTCACAACTTTAAGCTACCCAAAAGCCCCAATTTCCAAATAAAGAAAGGAACAAAGAGAAGACTCAACCCTAGAAAATAATAAATTATTCAAAAAAGTAAAACCTCAAATCCTTAAAGTCAATCCATAAAACGATAATGGGCACCCATGAAAACGAAAAAAGGAAACTTTTTTAAACTAATAGAACTCATTCCAAAACAAAAACAATAATAAAAAAGAGTACCTTATTGTATTGAGAAAAGGGGATGAACGAACCCCAAAGAACCCTATGAAGATACAGAAAGCGAGAGATAAGGGCTATAGATAGAAGAAAAAAAATGTTAGTGAAATAACAATGCTGTTAGGATTTATTCAAAGGAAGATCCTTGTGAATCTTTCGATGAAATGCGGTGTCTTGATTTAAAAGGGAAATGTTGTGACGGTGATCTATTCGATTACAGTTGGCGAATCTGTGTTTCGTTGCGTGGCCATATGTCCGGGTTGCACTCAGACACTCGTATGTTGTTTATGTGTTTCTTTTTTTAATGTAAACCATCCATTATTATGTTTTAAAACTAAACTCTCAAATTTAAGACAGACAGTACAACCAATTCAACTCATAACTGTTTTGTGTTTGTTTTGAATAACTATTAACTGTATAGGTTGGTAATATCTTAATTTAGATATGGATAATGATGAACGGTAAAAAAAATTAAAAGTTAATATTAACGTATTTTTTATGATTAAATTAATGTATTTTCTATTAAATTTATAGAGACCTGTTTTTTTTTATTCGCAATGTATTTAAAGTTATAGGTGTTTTTTTTTGTCAGATGTGTATATTTATTTTTTTCCATGATATGTATTAAAACAAAAGCTTGTTGTTATAAATAATTTGATGTTATTTTTTCCCATTGATGTGATTGTTGATGGTGATCGAAAATCAGACTTTTCTTTTAAATTTTGAATCATGATATTTTTCCATCAGTCTAAAATGTGTTTTCAATCAAATATTGGTAAGTGTTAGATTTTGATAAACATAGTCAATCTGCCTCTTTAGGTATTTTAACTCAACCATATTCTTTTAAGTGGTTCACCAACTGAGACGAACTTCAATGGGTTCAGGTTGACTCATTCCCGTTTCAGAATTCTGCCCAAAAATCAAACATATACACAATCTCTCAAGCATGAGTCATTTAACGGAAAAGTGTTTTTCTGAGGCATATCAAAAAAACTAAACAAGTACACAACCTTCAAGCATAAGTCATGTATGGGCGAGATGCTTACTTGAGATTGGTCATCCATTATCTGATGTGCCTTAATGGATGCTCCTTTTTTAGCGGCCTTTTTAGAGGCGATCTTTGTCCCTAGCTAGTTTTCTTTCCTCCAAGAGTTTGCTTTTCGCTCGTCTGGCCTTTTCAAATACGGGTTTTCCCTAGTTATTTCCTTCTCGAGAGCAGTTATCCTTTCATTAGCATAAGACAACATGGTCTGATTAAGATCATAACCCTCATGCACTTTTTTAACTTAACTTTAAAGTCCCCCTCCTTTTTAGATGAAGGATCAGAATCTTCGAATAGAGTGCGACCCAAGACGACGCTCCTCATGAGGCAAGTGATGAGAAAATGGAACATTTTCTAGGATCCCAATGACTTTTCCATCTCTACATCGTCTGTGGCATTAATGTGATCATAGGAGAACATCATTTTGAGTGTACTTTTAGATTTTGAATGATATCAAAACTGGGATAATGTGGCGCTAATGTGTATTGGACGATATCCTCTCATTCTAGATGAGCATCTTAGTATTAGGAAACATTAAAATGGTTTGGAAAAGGAGTTTACATCATACATGTATTGAAAATAAGGTTTTTGTGAAAAATGCATTGAAAAACAATTTTAGGGTGATCAACACATCTTAGGTCGACACATACGTGGACAAGTCGACTTATAGAAGTTTGAACTTCAATATAAGTCGACACATAGTTGTCTTAGGTCGGCTCTCACACATCAATATTAAAGTTTGTAGCCACTGCCTTCAGGTCGCCTCACTTAAGTCGACACAAGACCTTCATAAGCCAACTTGAGACCTTCATAGGCTGACCTGAATAGTTTTACAGGCCAACCTATTGCTTTAATATGTCGACACATATGATGCCCCTTCTAAGAAAATTTAATTTCTGCTCCATCCATTTGCATTCCTTTTGCTCATTATCTATCATACATATAAATACTCATTCATGCATCATATTCTAGCAAGTTACTAGTGTAAAATCTAAATGAAACCAGAACTACAAAACGAACCCATCATCTTCAACCTCTCTTCTATTCATACACATAATCAAACTACACATAATCATTTTTTGATTGGGTGACCATTTAGATTAGGATTGATAATGTCCAATTAGGTTGGTGTAACCGATAAAATTGGGTTGAGTTCTTTGTGAGTTTCAAATAAGAAAACCAAGCTGAGTTTTTCCTTCAAGATCATTGAGATTTGAAGGTTTTGGACAAGATCACACAAATACGGATTCAATCAAGTGAAGAGGCCTTGTGATAAGGTCGGATGTACCTAGAAAGGGAGTAGTGCGAAAAAGTGAATCGTGTTCGTGAATCTTGGGTTCAACAAGTGCGTGCGAGGTGTAACACCCCAAATTTAATTGGAATATTTATTTAATTGTTTAAATAAGAATATTCATTTTTCGGTGGTTTTCGGTGGTTTTGTGGATTATTGGGAATTATGCATTTTTTAGTTATTTATCTAATTAATAGTATACAATATGAAAATATAGTATTATTATTAGTTAAAATAAATATAAGTGAAATAAGGGCAATTTGGACAATTAAGAGGAGTAGGTGAGGGTATTATGGGAAAAGCCCAATTGTGAGGCTCAAGACTAGGTTTAACAAAAAGGAAATTGTGAAGGGATTAAGATTCACTTGTTAGACTATGAAAAGAATTAAGGCCAGAGCTCTGAGGAGAAGATTGGAGGCAGAAGTTTCGAGAGATTCCCTAAAATATTTGTGAAGGCTTTGATCGACAATTAAGGTATGAGGAGTATTACCTTCATGATATTCCATGTGTAAATTCAATGTGTTTTAGGTCAATTTAAGGTTTAAGGGTTTTGAGGGTGGATATGAGAAAAAAGTGATCTTTGGCCTTCGTGGCCTAAATCTGTTAATGTGAATCTAACCGTGGAATTCATTGGGGAATAGGGATAGGGAAAGGTAGGCCTTCGTGGCCAAAACCATGAATTGTTATTTGTCTAACCCTGAAGGAATAGGAATATTTGATAGTGAGTAACTCTGATGCCTTTGGGGCAATTGTAGGGAAATTTGTGATTTAGGGCGTGAATATCTTACGGGATTGGCCTAATGAACTGTAGGTTTTGTGCCTTTACTGTCGTAAGACCTTAGGGATGATTTAGGGATGTTTTGGGGGGCATTGAGGAAGTGAATCGTGGGGCTTTTCGAGTGATTTTAGGTTCTGGTACGTAGCAGAGTTTGTTGTCATCGTGTTGTTCTCATAGCGAATGATTTAGTCCCAGACTCGCATAGTGAAGAATCCTTCGCACATCGAAGAAACTCTCCCCAGACTCGCCTTGCGAACATGCCAGCGAACGTAGCAGAGTTTCGCAAATGTTGATCGTATGCAGCGATGCCTTGATGTTTGATACTGTGATTTCTTTGACGAATTAACATGAGTATGACAGTGAGTTTTATGTGATGTGTACATGATTAGATGATGATTCCGATGGTGTAATGATTGGAAAACTATGATGATATTACCATGATTTTGATGAATTCTATGATGACATGAGATATGATGATGATTGTGACGATGATGAATATGATGAATGATGATGCACCTATGATGTTATTATGAGGATGGTTATTGACGTGTGCATCATGCATTCATGTGCATCCAGACTTCGGTTCAGGACCTCGATTACTTTAGATTCAATCCCATTGTGCGGATGTGAAGTATTTTGATGTGCTCCGATTCTCAAGTAGAATCAATCATATTAATGGGGATCTATGGAGGGTTAATGGCCCAGTGTCCATCGAGCTGTGATGATTGGTACCACGTGCATTGAGTCTTGTTGCATTTGCATTTATGAGATGATTGTGAGTAAATTGTGATGTTGTGGCCTTTGAGGAATATTGATGAGTATGAATGTGTTGAATATGAAAATGACGCCTTTTATATGTTGATTTTCATACATTGATTATTATGAATCGTTTTACTCACCCTGCCTGTTTGAATGTTGCCTCCACATGGGTAACATGCAGATGACCAGGTTTAGCCGTGGACGCCGTCGAGGATTTTTTTTTGAAGTTTTGAGTAGTTAGCCTTTTTGGTTAACTTAGAGGGTCTTGCTCTGATATGTAACATCGGGTTGGGGTCTTTTGAGTTAAACTATGTTTTATTGAGTTATTTTGATTATCTTCCTGTAGGAAGAAAACCTTGGTTTATGTCTTTTGAGTTCCGCTGCTTTGTGCAATTTGATGTATTTTGGGAAAACCCGTTGTTTACGGAATCTGGACCTATTTTGATGATTTGGGAAATGTACGCCCTTTTTGGTGGCTTTTATTAAATTTAATAATTTACTTTGATATATGCAAATAAATGTGTCTTTTAATTGTGGGGTAAAAAAAGAGTGTTACACTAGGGATTAGTCTGACCGAGCGAAAACCTTGAAGACGAGGAGGTCTTGCAAGCTAGCAACAAGAACTGGTGAATGGTAGCAGCATTATTGGTTACTTGATTAAGGGTTTTATAGGTGGTGGAATCAACAACAAGCCATGGGGTTTGTGGGGTTAGAGTTCTTCATCTGTTGTATACACATTATTTGCAATGTAAGGTTAAATTACAATTATCTCAATTCGAATTCAACTTGAGGACATTCGTACCCATAGCGAGGCCGATTAGAGAACTGATTAAACAAATCATTCTCTCTCTATCATACACACACACACACACACACACGCGCGCGCGCACACACACACACACTCACACACATACACACACACACACACACACACACACACACACACACACACACACACACACACACACACACACACACACACACACACACATATATATATATATATATATATATATATATATATATATATATATATATATATATATATATATATATATATATATATATATATATATATATATATATATATATATGTTAGATATTGGATCAAACTCTAGTTAGCATGTCGTCGAAGTTTGCTCACATGTTGTTGTCAAAGACCTACACACTGTAGTCGAATTGTGTTCTAGTACGTAGTTGTCAAATTGTGTTAAGGATTCAATTGTTTAAGTTAGCTTGTATCCTAAGTTAGCTTGTAATGAGTAATTGTTAAAAAAGCCCAATAGTTTAGTATGTTAGGTTTTATTATAAATAGCATACTAGTCTCTCATCTTAAGCGTGGTGTGACAAAACCTAATTAGGGTGAGAGGGTTATTTGTTATTCTTGAGTACTTGTAATATGTTTTATAGAGAAAGTAAAGAATAACAGTTATAACCAATCCTTGTTGTTTTTCATTGTTTTTCCTTATTAACCCTAACCCTTGTATGTTTCTTGCCTATAAAGAAACCGAGTATATTTTGTTTTAAGGTATCCTAATTCACAATAAATTGGTGCGATGAGCGTGGAGAAGATGTCTTCAACAAAGTAAGAGATTGAAAAGTTCACCGGAGTGAACGACTTCGGTCTGTGGCACTTGAATATGAAAGCCCTACTGGTTCAGCAGGGTTGTTTGGAAGCGTTGATGGGAGAGGCAGCCATGGGCGATGCATTAACGAAAAAATAAAAGACGGCCATCATAGAGAAAACCCACATCACAATGTTGTTGAGCCTTGGTGATAAGGTTTTTTTACATGTATCAAAGGAGACTACGCCATCGGGGTTATGGTTGAAACTTGAAAGTTTTTACATGACCAAATCTCTGGTGAATCGACTGTACCTAAAGCAAGCTTTGTATTCATTCAAGATGAGTAAAGACAAAGTATTGGCTGAGCATTTGGATATGTTCAACAAGCTAGTTCTTGATCTTAAAAATATTGATGTGAAGATCGATGATGAAGATCAAACACTGTTGTTGTTGTTGTGTGCTTTACCCAGAACACATGCTCACTTCAAAGAAACTCTCCTGTATAGAAGGGATCCCCTGAGCTTTGAATAAGTTCAATCAGCCTTGTATTCTAAGAACCTGAACGAACGAAAGGAGCATAAACCTTCAATGGTGGGCAATGGTTTGGCCGTTAAGGGAAAATTCTTGCGAAAGGATAGTAAGTTCGACAAGAAGAAAGGTAAAAGTCAACAAAAGTCTTATAGTGGTGAGGCATATGGTATTTGATGCTATCACTGTAAGAAGGAGGGTCACACAAGAAAAGTGTGCCCTGAACGCCTGAAAGATCATGGAGGTAAGGATAAAGGTAACACATCCATTGTTCAAGATGGCTTTGAATCATCTGATGTTTTTGTGATTTCAAGCGGCGACTCGAGAAAAGAATGGATCATGGATTCAGGTTGCACTTGGCACATGACTCCAAACAAAGAATTGTCCGAGGAGATATGTGATCAAGATGATGGATCAGTACTATTGGAAAATAAAAAAGCTTGCAAAATGCAGGTATTGGATCCGTGAGATTCAAGCTCCATGATGAGTCAATAAGGTTATTGACTGAAGTCAGGTATGTACCTGATTTGAAGAGAAATTTGATTTCTCTTGGTGAATTTGACAGGAAGGGATATGTTTTTCAAGGAGAGAAAAGTATCCTAAGAGTCATGAAGGGGCGGAGGAAGTCTTGAGAGGCATGAAGAAACAAGGCTTGTATACCCTTGAGGCTAAAGTTGTAAGTGGTTCGAAAAATGTTGCATCCATGAAACCATTGTTGAAAACAGAAATTTGGCACATGAGATTGGGCTGTGCCAACGAAAGGGGTCTGGTTGAATTAGGAAACAAAATCTACTTGGAAGAGACAAAGTCAAAAAGCTGAAATTTTGTGAACCCTATGTACTTGGAAAATCTTGCAGAGTGAAGTTCAACAAAGGCAAATAAAGAACTCATGGATCCCTTAATTACATCCATGTTGATCTTTGGGGGTCTGCAAGGTGTCTATCACATTCAGGAGTAAGATATTTTCTATCCATAGTTGATGATTATTCCAGGAAGTTATGGGTATTCATCCAGAAGACTAAGGATGAAACTTTTGAGAATAAATTCATAGGTTGGAAGACTCTAATAGAAAATCAGACTAGCAGAAAGGTCAAGAGGTTGAGAACCGACAATGACCTTGAATTTTGCAACGAGGCGTTCGACAGTTTTTGTGTTGCCTCAGGTATTGCAAGGCACAAAACTACTACAAGGACTCCACAACAAAATGGTTTGGCAGAAAGGTTTAATCGAACTATTTTGTAAAGAGTTAGATGCATGTTGACTAGTGTTGGAGTAAAGAAGGTGTTTTGGGCTAAGGTTATTTCGACAACAACATATATGATAAATAGATGTCCTTCGATTGTGTTAGATATGATGACACCTGAAGAAGTTTGGTCGATAAATCCACCTAGTCTCGACAGACTAAGAGTATTTGACTGTGTGGCCTATGCTCAATTTAGGAAAGATAAGGTCAAACCTAGAGCCCTAAAATGCATGTTCATGGAATACCCTGAAGGAGTCAAATATTATAGGCTATGGTGCCTAGAGTCAGGTTACAGGAGGTGTATCACTAGTCGAGATGTAGTTTTCAATGAAGCAGAGATGACTTTCAAGAAAATTGATGATGCTGACGAAGAGCTGGAACAGGAAGAGATTCCTGTTGAGGTAGAGCATGTTGATACTGAATTGCGTACCCTAGATGAAGTTGAAGAAGAAGCAGAAGATGATGTCGAAGATGAGGAGACTAATAATGACTACCTGATAGCAAGAGACAGGTCGAGGAGAGTCATCAATCCACCTCAAAGACTTGGGTATGCAGATCTTATAGCTTATGCCTTAATCTCTGTAAGTGAGGTTCTCAATGAAGAACCTAGAGACTGTAAGGAAGTTATGAGGAGTCAAAAGAAGAATGAATGGCTAAATGCCATGGATTATGAGATGAAATATCTTCATGATAACAACACTTGGGAACTGATCAAGAAACCCGCTGGAGCCAGGTTAGTCAGCTGTAAATGGATTTTCAAAGTTAAGGAAGGAATCGAAGGAGTGGCGTTGAAAATTTACAAGGTAAAATTGATCGCTAAATGTTTCAATCAGAAAGAAGATGTCGACTTCAATGATGTGTTCTCTCCTGTTATGAAGCACAGATCCATTCGAATGTTGCTTGCCACGGTGGTATAGTTCGAACTTGAACTGGAACATATGGATGTGAAGACTGTGTTCTTGTATGGTGATCTATATGAAAAAATTCTGATGAGGAAACCTGAAGGGTATGTCAAAAAGGGGAAGGTGTCGTACCTCGAAAAAAGCACGATCCTTCGCGAATGGTTGCGGAAAATAGAGTCGCCACCGAACTTTATTTATCCCAAAAAGGGATAGGAAAATATTGATAAAACCTTTAGGGAAAGAACATGGTCATCACAATCAAGTTCTAGGTTTGGGAGTCGGTTACATGAGGGGAAGGTATTAGGATCCCTCACGTCCGTTGTACTCAACGGGAACCTCTTGACTCGATTCGTAAGAAATGTTAGTGTAGTTTGTTTGTTTTCTTCCTAGATAAAAGGTGTAAAGGTAATGTAAAAAGGGTTAGATCTCAAAGGCAAAATGGGTGGTTTTAGATTAAGGTGCTCGCCAAGGATTGGGGGCCTTATGCCTACGTATTTTCACTTGGGAGAAGTGAAGAATCAGAGTGTTCGTAGTTCATGGGACTACGGTATAAAAGAGAGGAGGTTGCGAAAATGTACTCGCCAAGATAATTGCAATCTTGTGCCTACATATCTTACATTCATAAGAGAATGAAGAATCAGAGCGTCCTTAGTTCGGACAACTACAGGAAAAGGTCTCGATCGCACTGGGGCGAGAGAAAAAGTTTTAAATAACAGGTTGGTCTCGATTGCACTAGGGCAAGAGAAAGGGGAAGTTAGTTGTTAGTGTGCTCGTCAAGGATAGAGACCCTTGTGCCTACGTATCCTCATTAGGGAATGAGGAATCAAAGCAGTCGTAGTTCGACCTATGGTTGCTGGTTTGATTTTAACGAAAGATACTTAGTCGTATTCGACAGAAAATATTGCTTTACCCAAACGGGTGAGGAGCGGATGCTTGCATCACTTTGAATGGATTTCTACATATCAACATTCATGGGAAACACGTGACTTAGCTCGACTCAAATAGGTTACGGATGAAGCAATGTCTTGCATCATTCTCAAGATACCATATCTTACGTTTATGAAAAGGTTTGACGGTTCGCACGACGGTGAGAAAATTGAGATTGAATAAGTTGATGTTTTGGTTTGAAAAAGAGAATTTATTTGAATAGGTTTTAGGGATTTAGTCGCACGGGGGGCGAGAAAGAGAGGTTTGATGTATTAAATGCTTAGCTAGAGGTGACGATTTCCTGAAGCTTAAGAAAGGATCCTCGGGCCCAAGTAATTGAGAAAGTGAGTCAAAGGATTGACTCTCTCTCTTTTCAACCTTAAATGCGAAAGGATAGGATGTGGTTCAAGTAAGTTAAATGGATGACGATTACTCGAAGCTTAAGAAAGGCTCCTCGGACCAAGTAACCGGAAGAACGAGTCAAAGACTTGACTCTCTCTCTTTTTCATCTCGAATTGTGAAAGAAACGAATATGGTTCGAGCAAGTTAATTGGATGACAATTACTCAAAGCTTAAGAAAGGCTCCTCGGGCCCAAGTAATCGGAAGAGTGAGTCAAAGGCTTGACTCTCTCTCTCTTTTTCATCTCGAAAGAGATTGCGTAAGAAAAGCGTTGAAAGATGGAAGATGGTTGAAGTATTTTAAACAAATGAGGATTACTTAAAGCTTAAGAAAGGCTCCTCGGGCCCAAGTAATCAAGAATGAGTCAAAGGCTAGACTCTCTATTTTTCTCATTTAATATTATGAAATAGTTTTGATATAATTAGTGTGGCTTAGAATGACGATTACTCGAGGCTTAAGAAAGGCTCCTCGGGCCCAAGTAATCGGGAAAGCAAGTCGAAGGCTTGACTCTCCCTCTTTTTCATCTAAGTATTTAAGAAAATAGATTTGAACTCGTTTATCGTTTTAGAATGCAATTGTTCAAGCTTAAGAAAGGCTCCTCGGGCCTAAACAATTGAGAAGAGGAATCAAAGACTCGATTCCAACTCCCTTTTCATTCTTTATTGAAATTGTATTTAAGTATAGTTAAGTATATTAACTTTGCTTTAATAAACGCTCGACGGGAATTGAGGTTTAAGTTTACGTACGAAACGAAAGCGGTTGAACTAAGGGAGAGAAGATCTTATGGATATAGGGTAAGGTCGATGGCGAGACATAGGCACTCGACTTACAAGGGTGAAAGCGACTCGACGTTGGATCGATAAGTAATTTTTGAAAATGGTTTGATATAAGAATTTGAAGTGACTAATCAATCAAAGGTGGATATATAAACTTTATAGAGATAATAACTGTTTTGGACTGGGCCCAGGCCTAATCGGGCAGGCCTAGCCCAACGATATTTAAGGAAGGCCCAAATTGCCGATGTCGAGCACGGGTGCTCCCGTCGACCAGACCGCTTCCTTCGCCAAGTAGGACGTTTCCTCCGTAGGGCAGAACAACGTGTCCTCCATATGTTCTCCGCGTGCTTCCCTCCGCGGGGACACATCATCAGCCAACTACCCACCTTCGAAAGAGTTGGTCAGCCCACCTTCTGAAGATCAAGGGACAATTGAACTAGGGAGAAGACCACGTGCTGGTCTTCACTATACCATGTAAGCCCTAACAGTCACTTGAGTTGGGCTGACAATCCAGCCAAAGTGACAGTTGGCCTTGCATTGGGGTCTCACTATAAATACCCTATTTCACTAGAGGGTCAGGTATTCTCTTCTTAACCTCTCTTCTGTATTTGCTCCACTCTGGTCCATTACTTACTTTGGCATCAAAGTGTCTTGCAGGTACACCCCTTCCTCATCCATACTTCTGACGAACAGCTAGCAGACCAACGGCGCGTGGCAGGTCATTGACTCCCTTCTGATCAGGTCAGATCAGTGGCGCCATCTGTAGGAACTAAGCTTCCCCGTTCCTCCGAGCAGAGAACCAAAGCTTCCTCCTTTCAAATCTCAAGAGCATGACTAGCACACGCCATGGTGACGTTGTTCTCGGTTTCACCTTCACCCTGGTCACCAACGGTGACAACCAGCCGGGGACATCTCAACCTCATGAGATCGACCACAGGGACACGCAGACTGCCTCCCCTTTGTCCGGAGACGCAGCACATCACGTCGTACCTCGGGCGAGAATCCCGTTAATCTTCCAGCTCATCCCCATGCCGGTCGGGGTAAACCCGACGTCGACAGTTCTCTTCGTGGCCATTAACCAGACAAACCAGATGTTGTTTCGGCAGAATGAGCGTATCAGCATGCTGGAACATGATACCCCGTCCCGCTCTCCTCCGCGGAGAAATCAACACGGGAACTCCCGGAGTCCCTCTCCACGACCCTGGGGGCGTCGACCACATCTGGAGAGGCCCCAACCAGTGGCCTCCAAGAAACGTCCTAGATCACCAGCTCGGAAGGAGAGGCGCACTCCGGAGCCAAGGTCGGACAGGCCTGAAGCCTCGGCCAAAAGACCGAGGGGTCGCAATCCGCCTCCTCGACCCGACCAGTCGCCTCCTTAGTCCCCCATCTGCAAAGATGAGGATGACTACAGGACCCCTTTGTCATGGTAAATCATGGCAACCCCATCCCTCGCGGGATGGAGAAACCGCCCGTACTCTCCACCTACGACGGTACCTCGGACCTAGACGATCACCTCGAGGACATCGAGGCCATGCTTGACTAAAGAAACGTCCAAGGAGCCATCAAGTGCAGGCTCTTCCCGACGACGCTGAGGAAGGGGGCCATGGCCTGGTATAAAAGCATGGAGCTCGAATTCGTCACATCGTGGAGGGTCTTGAAGGATTTATTTTCACGACATTTCATGGCATCGAGGCGGCATTCGAAGACGGAGGCCGCCTTGGACGCGATCATCCAGGCCCCAGATGAACCTCTCAGAAACTACATTCAGAGATTCACGAGGGAGGCGGTCCAGGTAACGACTTCGGACGATATGAAGCGCTACCTGATGGAGCAAGGCCTACACCGAGGCTCCAAGTTCTACGAGGCAGTGGCCATCCACCGACTAGACACCCTCCAAGACTTCCTCGAGAGGGCCCGCCATTACATTCGGTTCAAGGAGACAGAGGCCACCAACACTTCCCGTGAAACCCGCAACCGGGAAACCCCCTGCAGGTCCTGAGAGGAAGGAGCGTCAGCCCCCCGGCATGGGGGAGACTGGCGAAGAGAGGAACGCCCCCGGGAACAGAGGGGCCCCGTTGGCCGCTTCACTGAATACACCTTCCTAGTCGCTTCCCGCGAGCGCATACTGGCTGAGTGCGCCAATTCAAAATTTATTCGGGAAGGTGTCCGTTTTCCAAAACCGGCACCCATCAAAGACAACATGGACAAATCTAAATACTTCCGCTTCCACCGAAGCCACGAGCACATGATGGAGGAGATTATTCACCTAAAGGATGCAATCGAAATTTTAATCAAAGACGAGCATCTGAAGAGGTACACCCAGGGAGGGGGTCCTCCGAGGCCAAAAGAGTCGAGGACCTCCCCCTCCCAACAATGATTCCAGCCTACAGGTGGCCATCAGCGTTGGCTGATCTGAGGATTATTTCGCACTAAGAGAATTCGGTCTCCTTGTCGAGCTTCAGCTTCCCGAGGAGCCTATATGCCCCGTCAGCCGGTGGGAATACTTCCCCAAGGCAATGGTCATTTCGGGAAGGACCCCAAGCAAGCTCACGATCGGGTCGGTTAAAAGAAAGTTCGACGAACTAATAAACAACAGCTCAGGCAAGATGAGCACACTCGATAAGTTTTGAGGATGATCCAACCCGATCACCTTCTACCTCGAAGAGCTCCCCGAGGGAGCCCCCAACTCGGTCATACCCCTACTGATACGGGCACAAATGGCCAACTTTGATATCCGTCACATCCTGGTCAACGGAGGGAGCTCAATGGATATCATGTATACTGACCTCTTCTCAACGCTCCAGCTCGACGAGAGCAACCTGACGCCCTACCTGGGGTCTAACCTCCAGGGCTTCAACGGGACAATGACCAGGCCGTGGGGATACGTGGAACTCAAGGAAATCTTTGGGGAAAAGGAAACGGTCAGGGAAATCAACATTTGTTTCCTGGTCTTTGAATGCCCCTCGCTGTACAAATGCATCCTAGGTAGGACGACGATGGCCGAACTAACCGCGATGCCATCGACCGTCCACCTGAAGATGAAGTATTACACCAGACTGGGAGCCGTCATCACGCTCAACAGGGGCATATAAGCAACTCGCCGATTCTTCGAAGCAACAATGAAGGGCCTTAGTACGATCGGTCCCGCGACCAAAGCGACTAAGCCCTCCCCTGCACCGAAGAGCGAACCGAAGGATCACGTTGACGTTGTAGACCTCGACTGCCGTTTCGCCGAAGAGCCGACTCACGAAGACAAAGCCGGAGATGTTCCTCCAACCACCAACGGGAAGCCTATCCATCCAACACGCCCCATTCTAGATGGGGACTTTGAGATTGTAACCCTCGGTGCCGATGCAATGAGGACCGTGAAGATTGGAGCTGGGGCTGCCCAATCAAGCGAGGAAGCAGTTGAAGGCCTGCCTCTGGGAGAACGCCGACCTCTTTGCCTGAAGCGCTGCAAAGATGCCCGGACTCGACCCTGAGGTCGCCTTCCACCAGCTATCCATCAACCCAACCGCTAAGGCCATAGTACAACATAGACGTAGGCAGTCCCTCGAAAAGTCGGCGGCTGCTGAAAAAGCTGTAAAAGACCTCCTAGAGGCAAATTTTATTTCGGAAGCCCGATATTCAACCTGGCTATCCAATGTTGTATTAGTCAAGAAATCTAATGGAAAATGGAGGATGTGCGTTGACTACACAGATCTCAATTAGACATGTCCTAAGGACGTCTATCCCCTCCCCAACATTGACAAGCTCGTCGACAACTCGGTGGGTTTCAAACTATTGTCCTTCATGGACGCATACTCAGGGTACAACCAGATCCCCATGGCCGAGGCCGATAAGCAGAGCACAACATTTATGACCGAGTCGGGCAACTACTACTACAACATAATGCCCTTTGGCCTAAAAAACATCGGCGCCACCTACCAACGAATGATGAACAAAGTCTTCCGAGGAGAGATTGGCGACATGCTCGAGGTCTACATGAAGAAATGATGTCAAATCCTGCATAGGGGTCGACCACATGGCGCACCTCAAAAAAGTCTTCGAGACAGCAAGGAACTGCAGGATGCGGTTCAACCCAGAGAAATGCACCTTTGGGGTACGCGCGGAAAAAATTTCTCGGGTTCTACCTGTCCGAACGGGGAATCGAAGCAAACCCGGACAAATGTCGGGCCTTCTCTGAGATCGCAACGTCGAGCATAAAGAAATCGATACAGTCCTTCAATGGGATGCTCACGTTGTTGTCCCGTTTCATCGCCAAATCCGCACAGCACGCCCTCCCATTCTTCAAACTACTGAGGAAGGAGGCCGCATTCGAATGGACGGAGGAATGCGAGCAGGCCCTCCTCCACTTCAAAGGTGTCCTGTCAGAACCACCCGTCTTGACGAGGCCCGAGGCCGGGGAAATCCTCTACTTGTACTTAGTCGTGTCAAACGAGGCCGTTAGCGTCGTGCTAATCCGAGAAACTCCTGACGGGCAGAAACCAATATACTTCACGAGCAAGGCCCTCCACGGCCCAGAAGTGAGGTATCAACGAATCGAGAAAGTCTCCCTGGCCCTCATCAGCGCGGCCAGGAGACTCCGGTGCTACTTCCTGGCCCATACCATCATAGTCAGAACCGAGCAGCCTATCAAACAGCTGCTCGGCCGGCCCGACATGGCCGGATGCATGCTGAAATGGTTGCTGGAACTCTCCAAGTTTGACATCGTCTACGAAGGTAGGAAAGCGCTCAAGGCACAAGTTCTGGACGATTTTGTCGCCGAGATGACCCCCATAAAAGAGCCAACCCTGGGGGCTCACAAATGGACCATCTTTGTCGATGGCGCCTCAAGCCCCTCGGGAAGCGGCACGGGCATCATCCTCGAAAACGAGGAAGGCACCGTCGTAGAAGTCTCCCTAATGTTGGCCTTCGCTACAATGAACAACCAGGCCGAATACGAAGCCTTCTTGGCCAGACTCCGCATGGCAGAAGATCTCGGAGTCAAGGAAATAAAAATCTTCATGGACTCCCAGCTGGCCGCCTCGCAAGTCTGAGGCAAATACCAGGTGAATAACGACAATCTTGCCGAGTACTTAGCCCTCATAAGAGAACGGATGAAAAGTTTCGACTTTACAGAAGTATAACATGTTCTTCGCGATCAGAACACTCGGGCGGACATCCTCTCAAAATTGGCGAGCACCAAAAAGAAGGCGGACACAAATCCGTCGTCCAGGAAATCCTCGTGCAACCTGTTGCGGTGAGAATCGTGATACCAAGCTATTGATTAACTTGAATCTTAATTCTTAAATTCACAACCGGACTTTAATTTATCCAAAAAGGAAAGGTTTAAAGAAAGAAAAACCTATAAAATTGCAAAGCAAAAAGCAAGACTTAAAGCTAAGCAAAGAGATCTAAAGGTTTGGGGGTTGGTTATGCCTAGGGTAGGTATTTCACATCCTAAACATCTGTAGTACTCTACAGGAACCTCTTATTAATATTTGTGTTTGCTAAAGTTTGCTTGCTAAAGGGAAATGTGCTAAGGGTAAAGATCTAAGGTATGAAGTATGGTAAAGTATGCTCGCGAAGACATCGCATCTCGTGCCTACGTATCCTGACGGGAATGGAATAAGAGCAACCGTAGTTCCCCTAACTAGGGGTGAAGAACTCTTGACTATGGTCAAGGTTCCAAAGGGAAAGTAAATGTCTATGGCGAGACACTTACATAGAGTGCGGTGACTCTAAACTAAGTTAAAGTTAGCAAAGAAGGGAATATCCACGGCGGGACAACTAAATAGAGCACGGCGACTCCAAGTCTAAGTTGTAAAGGTAAACACGGGGAATGTCCATGGAGGGACGACTAAATAGAGCACTACGACTCTAATTCTAAGTTTAGGATAAAGGTTAAGGAATGTCCACGCCAGGACGCTAAACATGAGTGCGGCGACTCAGTTCATAAGGTTAGGATAATGGATAAAGAATGTCCATGGCGGGACGCTAAACATGAGTACGACGATAGAGCACGGCGACTCCAAGCCTATGTTGTAAAGGTAAACAAGGGAAATATCCACGGCAGGACGACTAAATAGAGCACGGCGACTCCAATTCTAAGTTGTAAATGTTAACAGGAAGTTAGTTGTTAGTGATGGAGAAATAAAAGGTTGGAAAAATGTGAAGTTGGAAAAAAGAAAAGGGTGCTCGCCAAGAAATCGCATCTTGTGCCTACGTATTCTCATCGAGAAATCAGAGCGTTCGTAGTTCCCCTAACTAGGGGTGAAGAACTCTTGACTATGGTCAAGGTTCCAAAGGGAAAGTAAATGTCTACGGTGAGACACTTACATAGAGTGCAGCGACTCTAAACTAAAGTTAAGATTGTTATAGAGGGTGTCCATGGAGGAACGCTAAACATGAGTACGGCGACTCAGATCCTAAGGCTAGGATAAAGGTTACAGGATGTCCACGACGAGATGCTAAAAGTGAGTACGACGACTCAAATCCTAAGGTTAGGATAACGGGTAAAGGATGTCCACGGCGGGACGCTAAGAGTGAGTACGGCGACTCAAATCCTAAGGTTAAGATAAAAGGGAGAGAATGTCCACAGCGGGACGCTAAATAGAGCACGACGACTCCAATCCTAAGGTTAGGACAAAAGGGTAAATGAAGGATATCATATGTAAACACAATGTCACAATAATGTAAACAAAAGGTTTAAAACCTCATGGGGATAATCAACAGTTTTAAAGATGAACCACAAACAAAATTTAAATTCAAACTAAAATGCACAAGGGAGCCAACAATACAAGTTCATGTCATCTTTAAATTAAACTCAAAGAGGAATAAAATCAAAGTTTGAAAATAAGTGATAGGAGGGTGAAAACCCTAAAATGAAACATGACTTTCTTTTAGTGTAAAGTGTTTCTAAAATGAAAATTCTAGAATTCTTTACATACCATATGAAAATATGCAAAAATACAAGACATTAGCAAAAAGAACCATTTAAAAATGATAAAAATTGATAAAGTTGTGCTATTTTGAAATTTAAAGAAAAAATCAAACAAACATAGTAATTAAAAATAAGGATGTGCGCTTGGTGGGTGTTGAACCCACCACCTTGTGATCACCAGTTCAAAACTTGGCCAAACCAGCCAGAGGCGCGCGCGTGACAATTGAGGGAAAAAGAGAAAGAAAATATGAAAACATGGAAAATATTAAAAATAAGCAAAATGGTTGATCTCCACACGGATCGAACCCAGGTCAAGGCAATGGCAAGGCAATATGAGAACAAGGCATAACCACTAGGGTGGCGATACATCCGTGTATTATGCCACCCCAAATAATACATAAGCCTGAAAAGACAAGTATTTCTGGGCCAAGGCAAGCAAACAAGGCAATTTGTCATGAAAACAATTACATCATAAATCACTCAAAACTCAACCATTTTTGACAAAATTTAGGTCTATCTCATGTGAAATTTAACAAGGAATACAATGGCAATATTAATTTTTCAAGATAGTGCATCAAAATCAAAACACGATAGCAGTTGCAAGTGGAAACTTGTGATATGCATTATGGTGGCTGTGATTCAAAACAGAAGTGATTATGGTCAAATGAAGGTATGCACAACTTTCAAATACATTATTCATGGATTCTACATGCAAAGATCAGTTACAAATAACTCCAAACAGAAACTGACATGCAAGCTGCACAATTGAACAAAAAGGTTGAAATGTTGTTTGGAAAAACATGAATAGTCATGATGCAGCAGGCATACTTCACTTCATCAACATTCATTAAATGATTCACATATGTCAAAACATGAATTCAAACAGCTTGCAAGAAAGATCAATCAAAACAGATGATATCATAAGAGGTGAACACCTCCAAACAGAAGCTGGCAGCAAGCCTGCTCTTTCTTGCTTAACCACAACATCCAACAAGCATGTATACATAAACAGTTTATACTATGGCAACTTGGTCTAAACAAACATTCTATCAAACATGATCAAATGATTTTGCACAAGTCAAACAGAAAAACAACATAAGTAGCAGCCAGGTCTTTTGGTCATGACAATACCAATCCAAAATATCAATTCATAACATGCCTTAAAAATGAAAGTCACAACTCTATAGTAATGAACACAAACCAAGTCTAACATAAAAAACCTAGTTCTAGCAGCAAACAGATGCAAACATGTTAATTAGCATTAAACAAACATGCTCTTGTTTACAAACAAGCAGAAATAGCAAGAACTTGGCAATGGTTCATAACAGCAATATGGATCCTAACATGACAATGCTAGCACCAATCAACAATTAATCCTAGTGCCTCAATGCTCATGACAACTTACAAGTTTAAATGACAATATGCATCCTATGGCAGTTTGAACTTGTAACAGAAAAGGTATGACATGTTAATGCAAATAATCAAAACATTGACCAATGATGCTAACCAGCAGTTCAAGGCAGATTCACATAATGACTTGCAAAACATCAACATAATACATATAGGCTCATCACATTTGACAAAGAAAATAAGATATGGACATATCATGGTTAGAAGTAACAACCCTACCATAATGCCTAATGACAGTAACAGATGCACAAATGATAATGTCACTTATCCAATGACACATGATTCAAAGAACACCACATCTTCATGTTAACAAAGATAAACCAACATACAACAATAGACAAGTTATCACAAAGGCATGCTTAGCATGACAATGGCAAGTATCAAGTTTCAATGCAAATATCTCATGATGGTAAAATGAGGTATTGGTCATCAACAAGCCTTAACAGTCATAAATCATCCCAATGATCCTTAACAAGTCCAACAGAAACAAACAACTTACAAGCATATTCAAAACATGTTATAAACCAAGCTCAAGCACAAGGATGACTAAAAAATGCACTATAATGAAAAATGGTATATGAGTTGAAAAAGGGCCAAGAACAGAATTGTAGCAGAACCAAAACCAAACCAATTTCAAATGATACCATCACCACATGAATCACACATATAGGGATTTCTAAATCAAAATGCTAGCAAACAAATTCATGATAAAAAATGATGCTGCAACAGAAGTAAATCAATATCCTTCACAAACAGAACCAAAAACAAGACAGCATCAAAACTTCATAACAGTTACAAGCCAACTTTCATATGTTCATACATGACACGAAGTAGCTTTTAAGAGAATCTCAAAGTTTAATACACATCAATACAACATTGTATGATGATTAAAATAATGTCAACCATATTGATGAGTAACAAAACCACACTTGGCAGATTCACACATGGACTGCATTTGCCTTTAAACACATTCCAAGCAAAGTAAATTAAACATGTTCATGACAGTTAAATAATAGGATAGTGACCACTAACCTCTTGTAGACATCCAAGCAAGCTAATATAGAAGGGAAAACCTTTAAGACTCCCAAGTGAGATCCAACCAATGCTTTAATGAAGATGCAACCTTTCTTGCACTTGAAGTAAACAAGTGAAATTTGGACCCGAACTTGAAACAAGTGATGATGATGGTATTTTAGGTTATGGACAGTTGGTACATCAAAAACCTAAGGTGTTTAGAATTTTAAAATGATCAAAACAGGCCAGAGCAGAGATTTGGCAGATTTTGTGTGTGAAGTCAAACTTTGCTTGGTTGAAAATTGACTTTTGGGAAAATGAAGTTGTTTGCTGGTTTAAAAGCTTGAACACCTCCCACATATCATTTGTGGATTGTGTGGATGGTTTGTGATGATTTTGAGTGGGTAGAAATGGTTTTGGAAAGTGTTTTGCTCAAGGCAGGTTTTTGAAGGGTTTTGGAATGGTTTTCTTTACTTGTAAGAAAAGCAATGCAAGATGAGAGCTATGGTTTTCTCTTGGGTTTTAGAGTGCTCTGGTGTGTGTTTCAACATAGAGGAAACCTCTATTTATAGGCCAAGGAATGGTTTGGGGCAGATTTGTATTTTGGCTTTTGGAGGGAGTTTTGTAGTGAAATCTTGTTCAAGATCATGTACAGTTGCACACTCAAGTCCTTGGCTCAATGCAAGGCATAAATCAAGTGGTATGGAGGAAATGGAAGTGACTGAAGTGAAGCTAGAGAGTAGGAGGTTACAGCTGTACCTTCCATCCAAAAAGTTTCTCTTTCTTCTTGTTTTCTTTGATTAAAATATTACAACTTGCCTCTAACTTGCAAAGTTCACCAAATCCCTTTATTTTCTACACTTCTACTCACCATACTCTCTAATTATCAGATAGAAACATGATCAAATGGCTGAGAATGGCTCAAGTGATTGAAAAGTGAGTTTGTGAAAAAGTGGAAATGGTGAACTCAAGTGTTGAGACCTCAACTTGCTGAATTCATAACTCTCAACTCATAAGGGCTATGGAGGAGTTCTAGTACATTTTGGAAAGCCCTCATGAAGCTCTACAACTTTCATGTTTTCATGATCTTCAGATTCCAAATGGAACTAGGTCAAAAATCCACTCAAAGTTGCTAAAAACATGCCTAAAAAGGCCAATAACTTAGAATTTTTCTAAGTTATTTTTCCCTCTTGTAATGATTTTGGCCATAACTCTAAATCTATGCATTTTATGCTTATGGACCACTGTGAGACTTTTTTAGTACTTGTCAAGACCTTTCCAATGAGCTTTGAACCAACTCAATTGGATGTGTGGTTAGGGAGTTATGGTCTTGCCCCTTTCAAAACCCTAATTCCCGATTTTTGCGATTACTCCCCAATCCTTGATCCAATGGTCATGAAACTTCATGGATAGGTGTAATATGTTACCAGGAACATTTATTATTCATACTTTGAGGTTAAATTCCTTGTGATCGAAGAGTTAACTTTTCGGTCAATGAAACGATCGATCGATGACGATCGGATCGACTATTGTTGTTCTGGGTCTCCTGAGGCCTTGAAAATTCTTGAGGGGAATTGAATAAGTCATATGAGCTTCATGGACCATGATCCTACCATTGAAACACCTTTTAAATGAAAATTCAAACCACAATTGACTTTTCCTAATCAGAAACCCTAATTCACCTGTATCTTAACAAAGACAAACTTGAAATAGGTTAAGGTTAAATAATCAAATGAAAATGATCCTAGAATGATGATGAAGATTTAAGGGGTAAAAATTTGGGGTGCAACACAACCAAGCACGGAGAGGGCGAAAACGCTGCTCGACGTCAATGCCATCGGGGACGCCAATTGTTGGACGACCCCAATACACACCTACCTCAGCACGGGGAGCCTCCCTGACGATGCTAAAGAGGCCAGCATGGTCAAACAACGATCCTTCTTGTACGTTCTGCTCGACAAAAAACTATATCGAAGGGGCTTCTCGATCCCCCTCCTCAAATGCGTCGACAGAACCCAAGCCTCGGCCGTCCTGCAAGAGGTACACGAGGGCATCAACGCACACACCTCGGAGGATGGTCCTTGGCGAGGAAAGCCTTACGGGCTGGGTACTTCTGGCTGACGATGCAGGAGGACTCGAAGGAACACGTCAAGAAGTGCGACAGGTGTCAGTGACACGGGGAGATGCACCTCGCCCCTCCGAGCGAGCTGAAGTCCCTATCCTCCCCTTGGCCATTCGCCTGGTGGAGTATGGATATCCTTGGTCCGTTCACCCTAGTCTCTTATCAGAACAAGTATTTGATAGTGGGCATCGACTACTTCACCAAATGGATCGAGGCTGAAGCCCTTACCAAGATCACGACGCACAATATACTCCGTTTCTATAAGACGAACATTCTCGCCAGGTTCGGCGTCCCGCTCTCCATATTCACCGACAACGGGATACAGTTCACCAACAGAAATTTCCGAGACTTCATCATCAAACTCGAGACCAAGCACCATTTCACTTTGGTCGAACATCCACAAATGAACGACCAAGTCGAGGCCGCGAACAGAGTGATCCTCTGAGGACTAAAATGAAGACTCGGCGATGCCAAGAAAGGATGGGTCGAAGAGCTCCACATTGTGCTTTGGGCCTACCGAACAACGCCTCACTCAATCACTGGGGAAACCCTATTTCGACTCACGTACGGAACCGAGGCAGTAATCCTGATGGAGATAAGAGAGTTGTCCAGAAGGATCGAAGCTCCCCTCGAGGAGGAAACCAACGATGAGGCTCTCCGGGAGGAGCTTGACCTGGTCGAAGAGATTCGATCGGGAGCAGCTCTCTGCGAAGTCACATTGAAACAAAAAATAGCCCTTCTCTATAACAACAAATTCCTAAAGTGTGAATTCCAGGTCGATGACCTGGTCTTGCGAAGAAACCAGAAGGACTCACACGAGGGAAAACTCGTAGCAAATTGGGAAGGCCCCTATCGTGTCTGGGACAAGACGGAGCACGGGGCCCACTACCTCAAAAATCTACACGAGGACCAAATAGCTCGACCATGGAACGCTGAGAAGCTAAAAAGGTACTATAGTTAAACATTACCCGCGACGTCATGCATCACGACCACAGGAATGCGACACGGTACGATCACGTCTCCTCGAAGTCAACGAGGCAGCAAGCCTCTGCCTTTGTGTGTGCAGACTGAATGCTCTGCTCGACGGAGGACCCCTCGACAGATAATCCCCGCTGTAGTACCATGATTGGCAGAACACCCAGCTCGCGATGGAACGTTCAAACCGCAGGGATAGCACCCTACTGTGGTCCACCCCTTTAAACGACCAGGTAACCACACCGGTCAACCGGTCAGTTCCCCACACTACCAGGCACAACATTTATCGAGCTACCACTTCCAAACATATAAAACAAAGTGCAATAAACCCACATTGTGAGCACGCGAACATGCAGGAATAAAACAAGCATACAGACGTGCAAAAATAAAAAAAATGGCATGCCATCATGCAAACATAAACGAGCACACACTTAGATAAAAATATTGTATTATCAAAGGCAGACACTAACCCAGTAGTCAATTACACTACAAAAGGGCACGCAGGCCCGACAAAAGCACTTATCAAAAAACAGCTAAACATTGGCGCGCAGGCCCAGAAACTACGAGCACGCAGGCAGGGAAAACATCTAGACGTCCTCGAATCCATCCGCCTCGCGCTCATCAGCAGGAGTGGCGTCATCAACATCTTCATGACCAGGGTCGACCACCCGTCCGTCGACGATCTAGTGGAAGGGCCCAATCCCGTCAGTGACCAAGCTGACCTCGGAGTTCACCACCCTGAGTTGGTCCACTATGCCGAAGAAACCGACCTTGACCGCCTCCAGACAATCTTGCTCCAGCTCGCGAATTCTCCCCAGTAGGTCAACACGGGTAACCAAAATCCTTTCCTTGTCCGTCCCACCTTCGACGGGACGAAGCGAGTCCTCCAGCTCCCCCTCACGGGCTCTCAGCTGCTGTAGCTCCTCCTCGGCAGCTTTCAGCTTCTCCTCAGCCTCGACCCCCCTCTTGCGTTGTGTGGCCACTTCCCCATGGCTCTGTTCCAGCTCCGCAGCCAACTTCGTCAGCCTCGATTAAGCAAAGGGAATGTCACCCTGCGGCTTGGCCAGCTCAACAGAAGAGCAACCCTCATCACTTAGGACCAGAGCTATGGAGAAGACCCGCATCATGGCGGCCAGGTCCTCAGCCAGTACCTACTTTCGTGCAGCCCAATCTGACCCAAGGATCGCTTTCACTTCCGCGACCAGCACCACTGGCGATCTTGCACCATGAAAGAACCCGGGCTTCTGGTGGCACGGGGGAATAAGAAATCCCTCCTCGACTAGTCCCCCTGTGATATCGACGACGCCATCCGGTGACTGGTCCCTAGCCCGCTAGGCATCTCCTTGAGACATCGGGGATCAATTACTTTGTGGAAATGACGAAGATCCCCTTCCTTCCTGGTCCGCTACGGCCTGCTGGACCACCTGGGTGACCCTACTCTTCCCAGCTTTGGCCGCGACTCTCGAGGCATCCAGTTTCCTTACTCTCTCCTTAATAGACGATATGTTCCCTGCAAAAACAAAATAAAGAAGTCAGCAAACGAACAAAAACAACAGTGACGGCGGGCAGAAGAAGTCGACCACCACCTAGGAAACAGAGGGCGTCCTCATCAGACGAGCACTCGAGCAGAGCCTTTGTGGTAATCAACCTCTTCCGCTGGCAAATACGCCCCTGGCTGTCGCGGATGTAGTTACCATCGGGTGTCACCAGTCGAGACGAGGGTAAGCTGGTCACGAAAGATATTATCTTTTGATAGCCTGTCAAGTCCTCCTCATCCAGGGTCCCCGCCCGCACTATGTACTGGTCTGTGCCTTTCGTAAAGTGATCCTCCGTCCACTTCAAGGGCATCCTCGGCACCATAACGGCCTCTCGCTTCCCATCCACTACTCGGTCTTCTCGCCGAAACAACGAAGCACGCGCCTCGTAAGATACTGGCCGGACGACGAAGAAACGTGCCTTGAAATCCCAGACAGAATCCATATAGGTTCGAAAGAGCTTCCTCGGTTGCTTCAGCGACACCCACCTGTGCCGGCCATCGACCGTCTGCCTCTGCAGGTGAAAGAGGCGGAAGAAAAGTGATAGAGTAGCCCCGACCTCCAGGTGCCGGCAGATGAGCTTGTACGCCCGGATGAAAGCTATCGCGTTTGGATGCAACTGTGAGGGAGCCAACTTCAACCAGTCGAAGACCCCCAACTGGAAATCCGTGAAGGGAAGCCTAAGACTGGCCTCCCAAAAACAAAACTCGTACATAGGGAACCTCATTCTCCCGTACATTGAGCAAATACGATGATGTTCGCGGGGCCGATATACCTGTCAGCTGATAGGGGAATCCATGCACTTGTCCTCAACGGTACCGAAGGCACCGGTATCGTCGTTGATGAAATATGAGGTCGTACTTAATGTCTCCTCAGCTACCCAGTCTTCGACTGGCCGTGCTTGTGCTTCGGCGGCCAGAGCCTCGGGCTCCACATCAACGTCCATGGTCCCCGGGACCCACGAAGTCATATTCACGAAAAGCAGAAGGAAATGGTGAATTCGATGTCCAAGATCAAATTCACCCTTCCACCGCAGGTCAAGTGAAAGGGCGACGGGGAGAGCAGCCACGACGGAAGCAGAAGCCATCCGCGCATCCCTCTTTGGGGGATTCATCCAACACCCCTCATTGTCCCCGAGGCATGCATCTAATCATATCATGTGTCCCCGGGGTACTCATCTAAAACTAATACTTGTCCCCGGGGTGTTCACACTACCCTCTTAAAACCTCCTCGGGACCCTCATCCTAAACCTAAAAACCCACCGCCGAATACGACGGAGGGACCTCTCCCTCCTAGGGGCATTCATCACGCCTCAACACCAGCATTAAAGTGTAAAACAAGGAAAAGATAGGGAAAAAAGAGCTTACTGAATTAGATGGAACGATGGAGTACGCGGCGACGGTTGCGGCGGTGCTGGCGAACAGATACGAGCAATTCGATTGTCACATGCAGAAGAGAGTGGAAGCGAAAAATGGTAAATGGGCAGGGGCCTGCCTACTTATACCCTCAGCACGAGACTCGAAGCGTCTCTAGGCACTCAAGTACCCTAGGGTAGCCGCCCCGCGTGACCCATTGGCCGTTGGACACGTGGCGTTGAAAACAGTCATGTCCCTTCATTCTCCCCGCAAGCACGAGCAGACAAGGACGTGCCGACCTTCCACCTCCTCGTCATGATGGCCCGACAATACTGAGACTCCCACGCTCCCGCATCCTCGAAATATCCAGGCTGACAAAGTTCCCCCTCGCGCTCCTCGCCCCGACACAGCGGACCTGCGAAGAGCTCTCCTCGCGCATTCTTCCTCCCCGACGCAGTACCATCAAGTCCTCGCTCTTTCACTTTGGAGCTACGACTTGAGGGGATCTTGTTCTGGACTGGGCCCAGGCCTAACCGGGAAGGCCCAGCCCAACATTATTTAGGGAAGGCCTAAACAGGCCCAAATTGCTGATGTCGAGCATGGGTGCTTCCATCGATCAGACCGCTTCCTCCGTCGGGCAGGATGTTTCCTTCGTCGGGTAAAACAACGTGTCCTTCACACGTTCTCCGCGTGCTCCCCTCTGCGGGGACACGTCATCAGCCAACTACCCACCTCCGAAAGAGCTGGTTAGCCCACCTTCCGAAGATCACAGGATAATTGAACTAGGGCGAAGACCACGTGCTGGTCTTCACTACGCCACGTAAGCCCTAGCAGTCACTTGGGTTAGGCAGACAATCCAGCCCAACACAAGTGACCGTTGGCCCTACGCTGGGGTCTCACTATAAATACCCTCTTTCACTAGAGGGTCAGGTATTCTCTTCTTAACATCTCTTCTGTATTTGCTTCACTCTGATCAATTACTTACTTTGGCATCGAAGTGTCTTGCAGGTACACCCCTCCTCATCCGTACTTCCGACGAACAACTAGCAGACCAACGACGCGTGGCAGGTCACTGACTCCCTTCTGATCAGGTTAGATAAATAACCATAACAAAATAGTTAATCAATTACATCATATTTTAAACAACTAATCAAGTTCATTAACTTTTTATTATTTTTGTTAGTTAGTGAAAAGCAATAAATAAATAAATAAATAAATCACTTAACTAAACTATCTAAACATTAGCTAAAATAATATATTATTTAAACAAAATATAATTAAGTAATAATAATACATAGAAAGAAAAGAAAAGGGGGCCTCAAGAGTGAGAAGGGTGTGCATATGGAGAGAAGTCATACTATTAGGCCAAAATTAAACCCAACAACTATGTTCAAAGAAATTTATAAAAGTAAATAATCAAATAAAATAATTAGTTAAAAGAAAAAAGGAAAAAACGTGATCTGGTTATCTTTAATAAAACGCAGGAAATATGAAAAAGGGTAAGTTGATGAACTCACCTTGCCATCAGCGGAAACGCTCCTCCGACGAAATCTTTTTTTTTTCGTGCAATCTGAGATGGAAGGTATGTGGACCCATTCCTCATCCCTCTTGTTTGTTCTCGTCTCCAAATCATGAATCACTCATCTCGAATCTGCCATTCTTTCTCTGTCATTGTGGTTTTGATGATGGTGTACGGGAGAACCGCAGATGAATGGCAAAAAATTGGGGATGCGTGCGTTTTGCTTGGGTTTTTTCGATTCGACCTCCTTCGTGCGAGCCAGGTTTGCTTTTGATTTGTATTGGCTCATTTTCACGGATCTACTTCATTCTTCCATTTTCTGGTTCAGAACCAAGACTTGGTTGAGGCGAGTTGGTGGAAAGGACTGAAAGGTGAAGTTATGAGGTTTGTAAGGTACGTAGAAGATTAATGGTTTGAACAGAGAGGTAAAAAAGTGGAAAGGATGGAGGAAAACATATGAGGCGTGAGTAGGGTTTTTCGTAAAAACAGGGATGACGAAGTGAGGAAAACAGTTTTACGGTCTTTGTTCTTCTGCTACTGATTATGCGCGTCAGTTGCTTGAGACATGACTCAGTTGATGCGGCCGTAACGTGTAACGTGCTCGTCGACGAGTTGCGTTGTTTTGTTGCGAGAAGCCTCGACGGTTGGAAACGAGAAAAATGGAGGTCCTCACTATTTTCGGTTTAAGCGGTGTGATAATGGAAAGAGTTGTTATATTGTGGTGACAATACTTCTATATGGTTGAAGGAGATTTTTATGTGGGAGGAAATAAAGGAAGAAAGAGGTGATGATGTGCGAGCGTATGGAGTTAAATGGAGGGTGAAGAAAAATAACACTGGTTTAAATATCATGCTGCTGCATAAATAGCAGGATAGTTGTGTAAGGGTGATGAGGAACAAACCTAGATGTATGAAAACAATGTGGTAAGAAGATGAATAATGGTGCTAGAAGGAGGGGATCGGAGTTGTGTTGTGAACAAAACTGATTCAGAATGAACTAGAGTAATGGCATTGCAACTTTGCTATGGTGAGAATGTATGCACTGTTGTTTTTTTTTCCGTTGTAATGAGAGGAAAAAAGTGTATAAATTGGAGAGAATGAGATTTTTTTTCTTTTTTTGGAAATTTTCAGTTTTTTTTTGCGCCGCTACTGTTTTTTTTTTGTCTCAGTCCCCTCCCATCTACCACATCATCACCAATATATATGGCATAGCTAGGTTTATTTGCTGAAAAATAAATGGATGTAGCATAATACTCTCAATGCTCTATGGGCTCATGATGTGGGCTTTTGATGATTTGTAACGTTTCCCCCTTTTTTTTGTATTTTGACTTGCGCATTAAATTTTGGATTTTCTTTAAACTTGTAAATGAAATTTAGAAATAACTTTGAAATTTGAAAAAATTAAATTTAATCTTGAATGAATCTTCGAATTGATTAGAAAGGAGGTTTGGAATAAAATTTGAATTTTGATAACAAATGGAAATATATTGAAACTTGGTGCTTGTTTGAATTGCAATAAAATTGAACTTGAATTAATACTTGGAAAATTGACATGAGTTGATATTTGGAAATGAACTTGAAATGAAATTAAAATCGGGCTTGAAAATTGAATTTGACTTGAAATTGGAAGAAAATAAAACTTGAAATTGGAATTGAATTTGAGTTGAAAATAAAGTTGGATTGAAATTGAATTGAATAGAAATGGAATTTGAACTTTGAAAAGGTATAATAAACTTGAATTTGAAGAATTGAAATGGATTTGAAATTGGATAAAAATTTGAAGATGAATCTTGAATGGTATTTGTGAAGTGAAATGAAATTTGGAAACTTGAATTTGGAATTATGAATTAATATGAACTTAAATCTTGCATTTGGAAAGGCATGAAACTAGAATCCCTGGATGGAATTGAAATTGGAAGTTAATTTGAATTTGAATGAAGTTGAAAAGAAATTGCAATTTTGAAAGGAAGTTTGAAATTGGATTATGGATTGAATATTGAATTTTGAAAAGGAAATTAAAGCTTTGATAGGCCTTGAAACTTTGTCATGAGATTTGTGACTTTGCCATGGAATTTAAATTGAGAGGAATTAAAACTGAATTTGAATTTTCAACTTAAAGGTTAAAGAACTTGTAACTCGATTATGAGTTGTAACTTGAATGAAACTTATAAATCTTGATATGAAATGAATTACAAATTTATGGATTCGAAGCTTGGATCTTGAATTGGAATGAACTTAATTGAAGTTTTAGAATTTGTAATAGAACTTGAAATTGAATCTTCTTCTTCAAACACAAACATCATCGAATTTAATCCACACTTGTCCCGATGATTATCTACCTTACAACGAACTGCCTTTGCCATAGCCCGATAAATTGAACCTGCTAGCCTAGAATAGAACTCGATTGAACAACACTTACTCATTTTAAACACGAGGGTTAAGAAAACCTAATCTTCGCCTTGAGTGCAAATTGATGCAACAATGACTTGCTGAGGGCCAAAACCCTGATTCATAATCTTTGCCACAAATTAAAGCTTGATATTGAAGCAAATCATTCGTTTGACCAAGATTAGGTCAAACTTCCACTAAACTTCAACCAAGACTGCACGCGTACTTGACCTGATAACTTGCTTGAATCTTGTAAGACCTGAGCTTAGGCAGCACAGAAACAAAAGGCACCTATTTCATAGGTATAATGGTCAGATGACATGAATAATGCATAAATGATACTCAAATGATGAAAATGCTATGATATGTACAGTTGGCAATTCATGGTCAAAATTAGGGTGCAACAGAAGGAAGGTTATGTGTGCAAGTTGAAGAAATCCTTATATGGACTGAAATAATCTCCTTGACATTGGAATAGGAGATTCTACAAGTTCATGGCACGTATAAATTTCATTAGAAGTCAGTTCAACCACTGTGTTTACTTCAGATTTTGACCTGGTAATTCATTTTTTATTTTGTTGCTTTATGTGGGTGATATTCTAATAGCAAGCAACAATGTCGAAGATGTAATGAGGGTGAAAGTTGAACTCAATAAGGAGTTCGGCATGAAGGATCTGGGAGCTGCGTCAAGGATTCTTGGGACTGACATCCAAAGAGATAGAAAGCAGTCAAAATTATGCTTATCTCAAGAGGCATACCTACGGAAGATTCTCAAAAAATTTGGTATGTCGAATTCAAAGCCTGTTGTGACTCCGAAAAACCCTCAATTCAAGCTGATTATAGATCAGTGTCCCAATACTGATGTCGAAAGAGATTATATGAATAGCATTCTATATGATAATATAGTGGGTTCTTTGATGTATGTTATGGTCTGTACTAGACCCGACATAGCATATGCAGTAAGTCTTGCTAGCAGGACATGGTGAATTCTGGAAAGGCTTACTGGCAAGCATTGAAGTGGATTCTAAGGTACATAAATGGGTCTCTAAACAGAGTCCTAATTTATGGTGGAGCCTTGGATGAAGATAGTAAAGCAATAATCGAAGGATATGTCGACTCAAACTGTAACACCCCCTTTCTATACCCCAAAATAATCACATATCAAATCATATAGTCACGAATACAAGTGTTTTTATTTTCATCAGAGTGTATTTACATTAAGGTATAAAAGAAGTGCGTCACAATACTCACGAAACGACCACATGAATATTAATGTTTAAAAAGAATTAAATCAAAAGGGGTAAATCTCAACTAAAAATAAACGCATGATTCTTCGAAATTACATATTCACGTTTTCTCTTAAAGCGGAAGACTAAAACATATATATATTCACTTAAGACATGACAAAACGTAATTACATGTCATCTGGTTGTTCATGACTTCATTCACATACAAACAAAACATCATTAAGACATTCTACAAGCCTATCTACCCAAAGTTACATATCAGAGCGACCGACACGAGGGAAAGGAACTATACTCCAAAGGAAACCTCCAGCGAATCCTAATCTGCAATGCCTCATAGAGCATTAAAAGAAACCACAGAAGGGTGAGAAACATTATCATAATAATCAAGGCATAAGATATATATATATATATATATATATATATATATATATATATATATATATATATATATATATATATATATATATATATATATATAGATACATAAATGAACAAGTACCGAAAACCTATACCTCATACTTATTCCCTACAATGCATAACAATAGATTCTCACCGCATTAAATATACATAGACATAATCGCTCACACTTAATCGTCTATTCATCGGTCACTATCTTACACATTTATTTATTCGCTAACGCACCTCATCAATTCCTGCACATATGCATATTTACATATGACAATCGCAATCATACCATGCGATCCACATAAGGCTCATTCACTACCCTCAATCCTTTTTCCGGACTATGGGTACGTCGCTTATGCTCTACCGGGAACAACGCCTTGGTCATTCTACCCCGGTAACTACCTCACTAGGAACGATGCATCGCCGTTCTACCCTAGTGAGTAGAATCTCTCTACATATACATCGACCTCATTCTCATATTTACCAGATGCAATAAACATATATATATATATATATATATATATATATATATATATATATATATATATATATATATATATATATATATATATATATATATATATATATATATATATATATATATATATATATATATATATATATATATATATATATATATATATATATATATATATATACATACACTAATACCTTCTCAATGCATTATTTTCAATTCATCGTATGGAGATGATAATGCACTCATAGAGACCGACACCTCGACCCTATGCAGCTACAACCACGGTACCGACTCATTCGTCCGTCAGATTCTCTTAGAATTCACTTCTCTCGCACTTATACGGTTACACTATAACTCATCAGATTTTCCTAGGAATCATTATATAACCGTCGCATCAAGCGAGGTTCTGCAAATCCTCCAAGGGATCAAATATAACCATCGCTCACACCCCACATGGGCACACGAGGTTCTGCAGATCCTACACGGGATCAAATATAACCATCGCATCAAGCGAGGTTCTGCAGATCCTACACGGGATCAAATATAACTATCGCATCAAGCGAGGTTCTGCAGATCCTACACGGGATCAAATACAACCATCGCATCAAGCGAGGTTCTGCAGATCCTACACGGGATCAAATATAACCATCGCATCAAGCGAGGTTCTGCAAATCCTCCAAGGGATCAAATATAACCATCGCATCAAGCGAGGTTCTGCAAATCCTACACGGGATCAAATATAACCATCGCATCAAGCGAGGTTCTGCAAATCCTCCAAGGGATCAAATATAACCATCGTATCAAGCGAGGTTCTGCAGATCCTACACGGGATCAAATATAACCATCGCATCAAGCGAGGTTCTGCAAATCCTCCAAGGGATCAAATATAACCATCGCATCAAGCGAGGTTCTGCAGATCCTACACGGGATCAAATATAACCATCACATCAAGCGAGGTTCTGCAAATCCTCCAAGGGATCAAATATAACGAATGCATACATATTCGCAAATATATTATCATACACTCACAATGTGTATTATATTCATCATTCATCATAATTGCCATGCATTTTTATTCAATTCTAAACAATGCATAATTTGCCCAAAGGCCACGATTCAAAATCACATTCATACATTAGGATTCACGCCTTACGGCTACCCACAGCACATCACAAACCAGCATATAAGCTATTAAATCAAAGAAGGGTCGATCGCAACCGAAACCCCAAGCCACGACGGCACCACGCGACAGGGAAAATTCATCCTGCTACGTTCGCTACACGCTCGCCTAGTGAGCTGCTAGTGAACGTTCGCCACCTTCTCGCCTGGCTAACTGCTAGAGAGCAAGAACAGAAGCTACAGACTTCGTTCGCTACCTCGTTCGCCACAGCGAACCCCCAGCGAGTCATTCGCTACTCCATTCGCTGCCAGCGAAGGAGACCAAAACACCACTGTCCTAAGTCTGGGACCATTCGCTACGCACTCGCCTAGCGAGATGCTAGCGAACACTCGCGACCTGCTCGCCTAACGAGCTGCTAGAGAGCGTCTGTGGACTGAACTTTCTCCCACTGTTCAGAATCCAAACACCCGATGAAATCCACCGATAAATCCCAACTTGTTTCCAGTAGCCTTAGTCCAACATTCCTCGACTAAATTCTACCACTTATTCTCATTTTCAATCATTAAAACTCGGCTTCTACCGATCGAATCAATTTTGACCTAAAATGGAAAGTATGGAAAACTACCAAACGATTCCAATCTAGCACATATATGACCTTATACATTATTAAGATGATAAACATTCTCACCCTTACCTTGGATTAATCGAAGCTTTGAGTTGCTCTTGATGATTCCACTCTTTTCCTCTTCTTCTTCTCTTTTCTCTTCCTTTTTCCTTCTTCTCCCTTTCTTTCTCTCCTTCTCTTTTCTTTTTCCTCCTTTACTCTTATATCTTTTCTTTCTATTTCTATTCTTTATATTTCTTTCCATTCTATTTCCTCCAATACACCTATTATTCCAATCAATTTCCATAAACCATCCACTTAACCATTAATTGAGACTGTCCGAAATATTTTCAAAACTCTACAAATGATAAAATAGCATAGTATGTAGACTTAACATATTATCACACTATCCCATAATTAAAATAATTCCAATAACTAAATTAATTAGTTAAACCGAAATTGGGCTGTTACACAAACTATGCAGGTTGTATGAAATCTAGAAAATCTATTTCTGGATATGTGTTCACTATGTTTGGCATAACAATTAGTTGGAAAGCAACACTTCAAAAGGTTGTTGCCTTATCAACCACTAAAGCGGAATATATCACCCTAACTGAAGTTGTGAAGGAAGCACTATGACTTGAAGGTTTTACAAAGGAGCTGAAACTTCAAGGTCGAGTTGTGACTGTTAAATGTGATAGTCAAAGTGCAATACAATTGTCTAAAAATTTAACCTATCATGAGCAAACCAAGCACACTAATGTGAGGTTGCATTTCTTCACAGGGGCAATCGAGCGTGGAGAAGTCTAAGTGCTGAAGGTTTCAACAAATCATAATGTTGTTGATATGATCACCAAGACGTTGTCCAGTTACAAGCTTCTCCACTGTATGCAGGTGATAAATTGCACTCAAGATGTTTGATAAATTGCTTTAATTGCTTTTAATTGATATTTGATCATTAGAAATAAGCTATACGTGTAGCTTAGCATTTAATTGATTTGTGAATTAGTCTTTGTTGAAAAATTTGTATTCATTATCATTCAATTGGTTTACATTACGCATATCTAAACTTTTCAACAATAGGTTCGGTTAGACGATTCGGTTCTGGTTGTTTCTGTTGTGCCATAAAACTTTTGAAAACCATTTTTGTCAAAAGTTAAATTTTTAATTTGTGATCTATTCACCCCCTCTCTCTAGATCAAAGCCTATCATATAATAAGTGGTATCACGAGCTCCGTTTGATTTGTGCTTAAGATTCACTTTTAGTATAATGATTACTGAACCTAAGGGAGTGTACAATAGAGCACCAATTTTCATTGTCGGAAAATTTGGGTATTAGAAAGCTTCTATGTGTATTCATGTCAACTCTATTGACAAGGGTATATGAGACTCCATCCAAAATGGTCCGAATGAAATAAGCATGACGAATAATGGTGTTTCATTACCTAAAGCGGAAGCATAATAGGATGCTAATGATTGGAAGTTGTGGTCACATGATTGGAAAGCGAAAAATATTCTCACATCCGCTTTAGGCGTTGATGAGTATTATCGTGTTTCTCATTATGAGACTGCCAAGGCTATGTGGGACACATTAAAGGTTGCTCATGAGGGTACTAATGATGTCAAATAATCTAGGAACAACATATTAAATCAAGAGTTTGAATTTTTACGTATTGAACATGGTGAAACTATTGTAGACATGTGAAAACGGTTCACACATCTTATAAATCGATTAAATGTGTTGGGTAAGCCTATTTCTAATGAGATTGCTACTAACAAAGTTTTGAGCTGTTTAAGTAGGGAATGACATCCCAAGGTTACCGCCATCAATGAGGTAAATGATCTTAAAGTGCTTGATCTCACGACTTTGTTCGAAAAATTAGAAGAGCACAAGAAAGAATTCACTTGCTTAGAAAATATATGAAAAAGAGCAAGAAAAGAAAGTGAAGATGGAGAAAGGCAAAGAAAAGGAAGAAGGCAAGAAGTCCATAGCTCTAAAGACTTCTAGTTCAAAGTCTTCACATTATTAAGTGATTGTGAAGTTGAAGATGACAAGGATTTCTATGAGGAGGATATGGGATTGTTGTTGGTGTAAGCCCTAGAGGCCAATACTTTTTGGTACTTGTATTGGATTATTCGTTTAATAACAAAAGGCATTTCTTTATTATGTTTGTCTTTCAGAATAATAAAGTCCCTAGAATAGTTAGTTTGTTTAATGAAATGTTAAGTGTGACTTAATCATGAGATCCCATTAAACATAAAGACATTATTCTTAAAATATCCGTAGTCAAGCTTTATTGCAAAGTGGGATAACATTAAAAGCATTGAGACTATTATGAAGATAGACTGATGATCACATCTCATGGATCATGGATAAAGAGTTATCAAGTCTTGACATAGGTATAAATATTAGGAGTAGTATTTATACCGGATTGACCCGCTATGAGAATACTACATAGTATGTTATGCAAAGTGTCATAAGTTATTCTCATGGTGATAATGGTGTATTACCACCCTTCGACCTGAAACCACTATGGACCCTAGATGTAGAGTCGGGTGCTTTATTGCTGATCAAACATTATCCGTAACTGGATGATCATAAAGACAGTTGATGGGCGCTCCACGAAGCATGCTGAGGGACATGAGTGTCCTAGATGGAATTTGCCAATCCTGCATAACAGGAGAAATGTCTAAGGGCCCAATATTGAACTGGACAAGGATGACACAGTGTATGCCTTGTGTTCAATATAGACATAGGGGCAAAAGGGTAATTGTATAAACATATATTATCACGAAAAAGGTTTTGTCAGATCACATGACATTTTCGTGACTTGGGTAGCAGTGATGTGTTGCTAGATACCGCTTACTGTTTATTATGTTAAATATATAATTTAATATAATTACCAACTTTACGAAATCCTACAGGGTCACACACATAAGGACAGTTTGATGAGAGATAGAGAAATCAAAGGAACACCGTAAGGTACGGTGCACTTAAGTGAAAAATAGAAATTCGGATAATATAATAATAATTATTGTTATTTTATAATGGTTATAAAATAATAATAAAATAAATATATTTATTATAATAATAGTTATTATAATAATATATAATATTATTATGGATCATGTGAATTGGGTTTTTAGCCCGCAGCCCACAAGAGAGTCTATAAAAGGAACCCTTGTGATGAAGCTTTCACTTGATGCAATTTCGTTTTTGATTCTCTTTTCTCACTCAAATAATTCCGTTCGTAAGCAGCTAGCACTGTGACCGGAAGCTGTTCGTGTGGACTGAGTAGAGGCGTTGCACTTCATCAACGCTTGTGATCGCTGCATCAAAGATCTGAATCGCCACAAAGAGGTAACGATTCTATCACTGACCATGCTCATTCGTAAGGATCACTAAAGGAAATTTTTGTTTTCCGCTGCGTTTAGATCGCAATTTTCCTTCAGTGGTATCAGAGCCACTTACGAAACCATGGATCTGATAGCTGTTAAATTTCCGTCTTTTCTGTATTTGATTCGATTAAAACACAGAATGAATTTAACAATAAACGATTAATTAAATTTGGCATCTGTTGTGTACGATTTGGATGATTGATGTTGATTATGCTTCAGAAACCGACATTAGTATGGTGAAGTTGTGCGATACATTGATCATCCATAGGTTACACAATTAGATCGATCACTTTTATATAAGATATAAGAAATTCTGATGCAAAGATGGTATATGGGATATACTGTTTTGATTTCATCCATTCAATCACATAAGGATTGTAATTCTTTTGAAAGATCATCATTTTCATTCGCTTCGGAATCCGACGTTAGTATGGTGAAGCAATGACATGTTGATCTATCATATTGAGTTATCAATCGAGTTGTGTTTGACGGCATGAAATTGTTGCATTAGGATTAATGGCAGTACAAGTGTTGTATTGCCGCAGACTTTTCCGGTTGGGGTTGTAAATGCACAAAAGTTGTGCAGGAAACGACGTGAAATACAATGAAGTGTTCATAAAATTTTTCGCTGGGGCGCTGCCCCTAACAACCCCGCAAGGAGGCGCTGCCCCCTTGACCACCGTCCGCTGACCGGGCAGCGGAACCCCCGGCTAAGTCTGCAAAGTGTGATCAATCAGCCGAAATTTAATTTAGTTTCTTTAATTATCGGAATTTTAAACTAATAATAAAAGTGTGTTTATTATTATTTATTTGTGGTGATCAGTTATGGCCTTAGTTTTTCCTTTATTATTGTTTTGGGATTTTTGAATACGGCCTGCGTGTCGTGCCTCTCTCTCAATCTCTTTATGTAACTTCTTTTCTCATCTCACTCCCTCGTATGTAAAACGAGTTTTCTTATATGTAATGTAATATTATGTTATGAAAAAAAAAGGAAGTATTCAATATTAAAGGAGGATAACCTTGGAGATCATGCTTGGAGAAGCTTAGATCGTTATTAGGTTAGCTTAGGTTCTCTCATTGGCTTGAGAGAACAATTGCGTTAGGGGCCATAATTGTATCTTTTTTTTTTATATGTATGTTG
Organism: Lathyrus sativus; assembly: GCA_963859935.3. Lineage (NCBI taxonomy): Eukaryota > Viridiplantae > Streptophyta > Magnoliopsida > Fabales > Fabaceae > Lathyrus > Lathyrus sativus. Next base: position 122,530,981 of record OZ012735.1, read on the forward strand.
ATGCATGTAATTGTATGTTGATGCATGTGAGAGACGTTTTGCATGTTAAGCCGGTGAGATCAAACTAATAACAAATTCCCTCAAAATTAAATATTAAGTTTATGCTTTCCAATTTTTAGCACTCATCAAGACTAGTATCGAGCATTGTAGGTTTCGCCTACGCGAGGTGCATGTTCTATATTAGTAAGGTGTGATGGGATAATTGTAATATCCAATTGCTAAAACAATGGGTCAAACTTAACTAAACAAATTATAATAAGATTATATATGTTTAGAAGCAAGAATTGGGAATGATTCATGTGATGGATCAGAATAAGGAGTTATTCACCCAATTGAAAATATTCGAGAGTTGTATGAGATACAATTGGAAGGAGTTCCTACCTAAATAACTTAGTTTTGTGTAATCAGCCTAACGCTGACTTAAAACAAAGTGAAACATGGATCTCGACCCACTAGAAAGTCTTCCAACGGGATTTTCCGAATCAAATGATGAGGGTCATTTGTTTTGAATAAAATAGTGGGAGCATATTTGATTAAAGGCCTAATTAAATATGTTGTTTTAATGATACTTATATTTTCATATTTCTCTTGTAGATTACCATGACAACAAACACATCGAACAATATTTTGCGATCCATCCTAGATAAGGAAAAATTGTCTGGGACAAATTTCCTGGATTGGCACCGTAATCTGAGGATTGTCCTCAAGCACGATAAGAAGCTGTATGTCTTGGAGACACCAGTTCCTGAGGAGGAACCTCCTAGTTCTGCACCAAAGGCAGAAAGAGATGCTTATAAGAAGCATTTCGATGATGCCAATGAAACCGCTTGCCTCATGCTTGCTACCATGAACTCTGAGTTGCAAAAGCAACACGAGAACATGTCTGCGTTCGATATGATCGGACATCTGAAAACGCTTTATCAAGAGCAAGCAAGAAATGAGAGGTTTCAGGTTTCAAAGTCCCTTTTTAACAACAAGTTAGCTGAGGGAGCCCCTGTAAGTCCCCATGTACTCAAGATGATTGGGTATGTGGAGAACCTTGACAGATTAGGGTTTCCCCTTGGAAAAGAACTTGCGATTGATCTGATCTTGCAATCGTTGCCAGAGAGCTTCAGTCAGTTTGTCCTGAATTTCAATATGAATGACTTGGACAAAAGTCTTCCAGAACTGCTAGGCATGTTGAGAACTGCTGAGCAGAATATGAAGACAAAAGGGAAATCCATTCTGATGGTCAGTAATGGAAAGAAACAGAACAAGAGGCCCATCAAACAGGGTGGTAGAGGGAAAGGCAAGGAAGTTGCCAAACCCAAACCCACTCCTCCTGTTTTGAAGCCTAGTGGAGGAATAGCAAAGGAGGGCACTTGCTTCCATTGCGGTAAGACCGGACATTGGAAGAGAAATTGCCCAAAGTACCTGGAAGATAAGAATAATGGAGTAGAGACTTCAAATTCAGGTATTTTTGTTATTGAAATTAATTTATCTACTTCTGCATCATGGGTATTAGATACTGGATGCGGTTCTCACATTTGTACTAATGTGCAGGGGCTAAAAAGGAGTAGAGATTTGGCAAAAGGTGAAGTTGACCTACGAGTTGGCAATGGAGCAAAGGTTGCTGCTTTAGCTGTAGGAACTTATGTTTTAACTTTACCTAGTGGTTTAATAATTCAGTTAGAGAACTGTTATTATGTACCTGCAATTAGCAGGAATATTATTTCCGTTTCTTGTTTGGACAAGTTTGGTTTTTCATTCATAATAAGGAACAATTGTTGCTCCATTTATTTGAATGATATATTCTATGCTACTGCAAAAATGAATAATGGACTATATGTCCTTGATCTTGAAATGCCAATTTATAACATTAATACTAAAAGGTTGAAACCTAATGAGTTGAATCCAACTTACCTTTGGCACTGTCGATTAGGCCACATAAATGAGAAACGCATTTCCAAACTCCATAAAGATGGACTCTTGGACTCTTTTGATTATGAATCATATGAGACATGCAGATCTTGTTTAATTGGAAAGATGAAAAAGTCCCCATTCACAGGAAAAGGTGAAAGGGCTAATGATCTTTTGGCACTCATACATACTGATGTATGTGGACCACTGAACATACCAGCCAGAGGAGGTTTTCAGTACTTCATCACTTTTACTGATGACTTCAGTAGATACGGATATGTGTATTTAATGAAACACAAATCTGAGTCCTTTGAAAAGTTCAAGGAATTCAAGAATGAAGTACAAAACCAACTAGGTAAGAATATTAAAGTTCTTCGATCAGATCGAGGCGGTGAATATTTAAGCCTAGAATTTGATGACCATCTAAAAGAGTATGGGATTCTATCCCAACTTACTCCTCCTGGAACACCACAATGGAATGGTGTATCTGAGAGAAGAAATCGAACCTTGTTAGACATGGTCCGATCCATGATGAGTCACGTCGATCTTCCAAACTCCTTTTGGGGACATGCATTATTAACAGCAGCTTACACACTTAACCGTGTTCCATCCAAAAAGGTTGATAAGACACCATATGAGATATGGAGTGGTAAGAAACCACATATGTCTTACATGAAGATTTGGGGTTGCGAAGTTTACGTAAAACGACAAATTTCAACCAAGCTTGAGCCCAAATCTGACAAATGCTTATTTGTGGGGTATCCTAAAGAAACAAGAGGATATTACTTCTACAATCCTTCTGAGGGCAAAGTGTTTGTCGCTCGAACTGGAGTCTTTCTGGAAAGGGATTTTATTTCCAAAGGAAACAGTGGGAGGAAAATAGAGCTTGAAGAAATTCAAGAATCACAAAACATTGAAACACCTATGGAGGAACTAGAGCGGGAAACACAAGTAGTTGTGGAAGAGCAACCTGCTCAAGAAGAACAAGACCAACGTAGGTCAAGCAGGATACGTCACCAACCTGAGAGATATGGATATCTCATAAGTGATCAGGGTGATGTATTACTCATGGATCAAGATGAGCCTGTGACCTACAAAGAGGCCATAACTGGTCCTGAGTCTGAGAAGTGGCTAGAAGCCATGAAATCTGAAATGGATTCCATGTACACAAACCAGGTTTGGACCTTGGTAGAACCTCCTATAGGAGTTAACCCTATAGGATGCAAGTGGGTCTTCAAGAAGAAGACTGACATGGATGGTAAGGTACATACCTATAAAGCAAGACTGGTTGCAAAAGGCTATAAACAAATTCATGGGGTTGACTATGATGAAACCTTTTCACCAGTTGCGATGCTTAAATCTGTTCGGATTTTACTTGCCATCGCTGCATATCATGATTATGAAATATGGCAGATGGATGTCAAAACTGCTTTCCTTAATGGGAATCTTCTTGAGGATGTGTACATGACACAACCTGAAGGATTTGACATACCACAAGATGCCCAAAAGATATGCAAGTTACAGCGATCAATCTATGGATTGAAGCAAGCTTCCAGAAGCTGGAATCTTCGTTTTGATGAAACCGTAAAACAATATGGATTCATCAAAAATGAAGATGAACCTTGTGTCTACAAGAAGGTTAGTGGGAGCATGATCGTGTTTCTGGTATTATATGTAGATGACATATTACTCATTGGAAACGATGTCCCTACCTTGCAACAAGTGAAGACTTGGTTAGGGAATTGTTTTTCTATGAAAGACCTAGGTGAAGCAGCCTATATATTAGGAATTAGGATCTATAGAGATAGATCACAAAAACTGCTTGGTCTAAGTCAGAGTACATACATAGATAAAGTGTTGAGACGCTTTAATATGCATGATTCCAAGAAAGGATTCATACCTATGCAACATGGTCTGTGTTTATCAAAAACACAATCCCCTTCAACTAAGGAAGAAAGGGATCGCATGAATAAGATTCCATATGCATCTGCAATAGGATCTATCATGTATGCCATGTTATATACTCGACCAGATGTCTCGTATGCATTAAGTGCAACGAGTAGGTACCAATCTGATCCCGGTGATGCTCACTGGGTAGCTGTCAAGAATATTCTTAAGTACTTGAGAAGGACTAAGGATTCATTCTTGATATATGGAGGTCAGGAAGAGCTTGATGTAATTGGTTACACTGATGCTATCTTCCAGACAGATAAGGATGATTTTAGATCACAATCTGGTTATGTGTTCTGTCTCAATGGTGGCGCTGTGAGCTGGAAAAGTTCAAAGCAAGAAACAGTTGCTGATTCTACAACTGAGGCTGAGTATATTGCTGCCTCAAATGCAGCATAGGAAGCTGTTTGGATCAAGAAGTTCATTAGTGAACTTGGCATAGTCCCTAGCATTGTGGATCCCATTGGTTTATATTGTGATAACAATGGTGCTATCGCACAAGCTAAGGAGCCTAGATCTCACCAACGATCCAAACACATACTTAGGCGTTATCACCTCATTCGAGAGATAATCGATCGGGGAGATGTGAAGATATGCAGAGTACCTACACTTGACAATATCGCTGACCCATTAACAAAGCCTCTTGCGCAACAGAAGCATGATGGTCATACTAGATCTATGGGTATTAAGGGTATGCCTAATTGGCTCTAGTGCTAGTGGGAGATTGTTGGTGTAAGCCCTAGAGGCCAATACTTTTTGGTACTTGTATCGGATTATTCGTTTAATAATAAAAGGCATTTCTTTATTATGTTTGTCTTTCAGAATAATAAAGCCCCTAGAATAGTTAGTTTGTTTAATGAAATGTTAAGTGTGACTTAATCATGAGATCCCATTAAACATAAAGACATTATTCTTAAAATATCCGTAGTCAAGCTTTATTGCAAAGTGGTATAACATTAAAAGCATTGAGACTATTATGAAGATAGACTGATGATCACATCTCATGGATCATGGATAAAGAGTTATCAAGTCTTGACATAGGTATAAATATTAGGAGTAGTATTTATACCGGATTGACCCGCTATGAGAATACTACATAGTATGTTATGCAAAGTGTCATAAGTTATTCTCATGGTGATAATGGTGTATTACCACCCTTCGACCTGAAACCACTATGGACCCTAGATGTAGAGTCGGGTGCTTTATTGCTGATCAAACATTATCCGTAACTGGATGATCATAAAGACAGTTGATGGGCGCTCCACGAAGCATGCTGAGGGACATGAGTGTCCTAGATGGAATTTGCCAATCCTGCATAACAGGAGAAATGTCTAAGGGCCCAATATTGAACTGGACAAGGATGACACAGTGTATGCCTTGTGTTCAATATAGACATAGGGGCAAAAGGGTAATTGTATAAACATATATTATCACGAAAAAGGTTTTGTCAGATCACATGACATTTTCGTGACTTGGGTAGCAGTGATGTGTTGCTAGATACCGCTTACTGTTTATTATGTTAAATATATAATTTAATATAATTACCAACTTTATGAAATCCTACAGGGTCACACACATAAGGACAGTTTGATGAGAGATAGAGAAATCAAAGGAACACCGTAAGGTACGGTGCACTTAAGTGAAAAATAGAAATTCGGATAATATAATAATAATTATTGTTATTTTATAATGGTTATAAAATAATAATAAAATAAATATATTTATTATAATAATAGTTATTATAATAATATATAATATTATTATGGATCATGTGAATTGGGTTTTTAGCCCGCAGCCCACAAGAGAGTCTATAAAAGGAACCCTTGTGATGAAGCTTTCACTTGATGCAATTTCGTTTTTGATTCTCTTTTCTCACTCAAATAATTCCGTTCGTAAGCAGCTAGCACTGTGACCGGAAGCTGTTCGTGTGGACTGAGTAGAGGCGTTGCACTTCATCAACGCTTGTGATCGCTGCATCAAAGATCTGAATCGCCACAAAGAGGTAACGATTCTATCACTGACCATGCTCATTCGTAAGGATCACTAAAGGAAATTTTTGTTTTCCGTTGCGTTTAGATCGCAATTTTCCTTCAATTGTTTGTCGAACGATACCAAAGGTATATTAGGAGGAATTGAGTTAGACACTTTGACAAGAACATAACCAAATTTAGAAGGTTAACAAACTCCTTAGATGATTATGAAGATAGAAATAGTAAGCTTAGAAGATATTGTTATCATTGTGATGAAGTTGGTCATTATAGACCGAAATTCCCTATGAGGAAGAAGGACAAAGAAAAGAATCATTACAAGAAATCGAGCAAATCTAGGAGAGCTTATGCCGCTTGGGAAAGTGCAAGTGACTCCTCTAGTGATGAAAGCACAATGTTAAGCATTGAATCGGCTTGAATTTTCCTTATGGAAAATAGAAAGAAAAAGTAAAATGAAAGTCCTTCTAAGCTTGAATCTATTAATGACTTATCCTACTCTCAATTACAAAAAGCCTTTGAAAATCTTCATAGAGGGGCCTTAAGAGCTTTTAACTAGTCAGCTTCACATGAAAAAGTCGTTTTAAATTTGGAAGCTAAAGTGTTAGAATCCGAAAGGAAATTTGAAGCTACTAAAAAATCTATGATAGATACTCAAAGTGACAAGGATGAGGATATAAAACCTCATAGGTTTTATTGTGAATATTGTCATAATAGACAAAAAGAAGTAGAACCTCTTCAAGTCAAATTAGATGATGCCTTACAACTAAGATTGATTTTGCTATTGATCCTTTAAAGGATGAAAAACCCTTGAACCATTTAAAAAGGAAACATAGATATGTTCTTAAGGATTCTAATAGCAAGCGTAAATCTCATAAAAACCTATCTTGTCATTATTGTTGCAAAAAGGGTCATATCATTGAAAAATGTAAATTTAGGAAACTATTTGTTCCTAAAAGAGGTGTTCAATGGTTGCCTAAGTGCAAATTTGATTTCACTCTCTCAAGGACCCAATGAAATTTGAGTACCTATTTCCTTTGTTTAAATTTTCAGGTTAAATGTCTTAACTCTATCGAAAAGATGTGGTATCTTGATAGTGGATGTTCAAGGTACATGACAAGTGACATATCTCTCTTCATTGACTTTATGCTAAAGAAAAAGAGGTTTGTCACTTACAGAGATAATAATAAAGGAGCTATACTTGGAAAATATAGTGTAGGTAATCCATCATCTACTACTATCTCTGATGTTATACTAGTCAATATTCTTAAACATAACCTTCTAAGTATTAGCCAACTGTGTGACAAGGGTTTTAAAGTCAATTTTACAAATACTTATTGCAAGTTTGTGCATGATGAAAATAAGGAATGAATGTTTAAAGGCGTGAGGGTTAATAATACTTATATGCTTAACTTGGATGAGGTATCCTTTGTTAGAACTAAGTGTTTAGCCATCATGAGTGAAAACTCTTGGTTATGGCATATACGCATATCTCCTCTTAACTTTGACTTACTAAACAAATTAACCTCAAAATATTTGGTAATTGGTCTACCTAAAATGAAGTTCACTAAAGATCATCTATGTGAAGGTTGTCAGATGGAGAAGCAAACAAGAATCTTCTTTAAATAGAAAAATCTTGTTTCTACTTTGAGACCTTTTGAGCTTCTCCATATGGACCTTTTTGGTCCCTCAAGGACCAAAAACATAAGTGGAAATTAATATGGATTCTTTATTGTAGATGATTACTCAAGATTTTATTGGGTTTTTTTGTTGTCAATGAGGCTTTTAAACAATTTGCTAGATTATTCCAAAATAAAATGAATTTCAAAATCGTTTCCATTTGAAGTGGTCATGGAGAAGAATTTTAAAATCACCTCTTTGAAAAGTTTTGTAACAAACATGGAGTTGAGCATAACTTTTCCGCTCCTAGAACTCCATAAATTGGTTTATGTTACGTATATCCGAACTTTTCGATAGTAGGTTCGGTTTGACGATTCGATTCAGGTTGTTTTCGCTGTGCCATAAAACTTTTGAAAACCATTTTTGCCAAATATTTTTATTTTATTTGTGATCTATTCACGCCTCCTCTAGATCGAAGCGTATCGTATAACAATCATCACATCGAAGCATCTCTACCTGAAGTGGAACCCCTTTTTACCAGGAACGATAAATGATCCACCCTTCAAAGAGAGAATGCTAATTTCTTCCATAGAGTCTCCCTATACATACCCATGGATACGTCAACATCCACATGAATTGGATTTTTCTATGGTCCGCCTTATTCCTCTTAGCCTGGTGAAACCATGCACTATTAAGATGAGAATGACGAAAGACTGTTGATATAGGGTCGACTTTGATGATTTTTCCCTCAATGGCTAATTTTCTTAACTTGGCCACCGAGCTTAGAAGTCAGATGGATAAATCTAATGAACTGGATCCACCTCGCCCATGTGAGCTTTATCCTTTACAATCATCGCCCTCTTTTCCTGTAATGATAGAGGTGTCATCCTATCTTCAAAAATAAAGAAAAACAAAAAAGATATAATTAATCAGGAGATCCCTATCAAGCCTAAACATATTTCGCACCCCCATAATGAAAAATTACTTCAATAGATAGATTCTCTCTCTCTCTCTCTCTCTCTCTCTCTCTCTCTCTCTCTCTCTCTCTCTCTCTCTCTCTCTCTCTCTCTAGGTAAGCATGGTCGATTCATATCCCATTCCCATTATAGTAAGGGGCTTGATTGTCTAACACAAAGAGAACATACGAGTCATATCCTCTTCGTTGATGAGCTCAGGAAACATGGAACTACTTCTTACTTGGAGAAATTCATCTTTCCAAGGTTTTTAGTTATAGATGTAAGGGGAAGAAAAGATCTTGCCTAAGGATGGCACTCGCTAGGACCCATATGTCCCTGTTAACTTCTTTGGTCTCGTAGAAATCATAAATATACTCGTTGTAGGGTTAATGTTGAGGTCATAACATAAGATCTCAAAACCTTGGATAAGTGCTCAGCTGATCGAATGTAGGTGGGATACAAACTCTGAAATCTTCAATCACCCCAATGTAAAAATAAAAATACCCCATCCCTCGAAATGTTATATAAGAACAAAATTGTAAGAAAAATAAGCATACACAATTGACAAAAGAATTCAACTTTGACTTTACTAGTCTTCATTAGCAAAGTTATCATTGGTGTAAATTATTCGTATTCGATTGTGACAAGATAATATTTGATACATATTCACTAAAAAACAAACTACTCATTTAACTTTATTAACTATGTGTGGGGTTATTCACACATTCTAGCCAACCTCATGATCCATCCCAATTAGGAGTGTTTAAGTTATTATTTTATTTTAATTTGGAATGTACTAGATTAAATTCAAAGTTGATTTGACTAGGTTAACATCTTTGTGACACTGTTACAAAAATACCCATTTTATCTTGGTCGGAATAAGGATTTTATCTCGGTTTCGCATGCGAGATAATGAAGGGCGTCATGAAAACTTATCACTTTATTCCTTGGCTTTTGTTCCACCGAGGGGTAAGTCGTAATGGTCACTGGTTCAATCCCTAACAACAACATTTTTTATTTTCAAAACTATAAAGTGTGCGCCACATACCTCTTGATTTCTGTTAATAACCGAGGGGAAATGAAAGTATTTACATCGATTTTAAATCAAAACTAAGAGGTAAAACCTGATTTTTTTCATTTATATTTTGTTTTAAATCTCAATTTGACAGGCCTATAATTTCATTTACACAAAATCAGAACATAATATTTTGTGATAGAATCAAAACATTTTATTTTATAATAGAACATAATTTAATATACACATATTATTTACAAACCCAATGTACACATCCAAAATAGTACAACAAGAGAACCTATACTTATTTGATAAGATAATACAAAGCCAAGTACATATGTAACAAAAAACCTATACACTGTTTACAACAATCAAGAAAAATTAGTGTTGTTGAAATTCATAAATAGATATGAAACATCAACCCAATGTGATCGGATGTCATCTATATCTTCTTGTGGGGATGATGTTCGGTCGCTAAATACCTATAATTTGTACAAATTTTGAATTTTGATAAGCTAAAAACAATAACATTAACTTAACAATATAAATAAACTACATCTATATGAAAAGAGTTAATACATTAGCCCATGAGTTATTAATGTCTCGGGAGACTATATCAAACATATGTTTCATAACATATATCCACACAAATTGTTGTCGGGTTCATGTTTTAATGTAAACTCGAAGATGTATGGCATATTCTTTATAATTTTTTATAGTCTTTTCATGTTATCTGGTTGAGGTAGTGTGGTGTCAATATGGTGTTGTGGGACAAAACAACTATCTTTCGTGCTTGCAACACTCATAACAACGTTCTCAACTACTTTCTCGGGCATGTCTAACTGATCTGATTTTGGATGGATAAGTAAACCCATTGATTTCAATTATTACATCATGAAATCAACCACATAATAATACATAAATTTAAACACACAAACAATAACAACAACATACAACATAATTTTTTAAACTTATACTTAACTTAACCACATCGCAGGTACACTTATCACGTATTTTCTTGGTCAACTTCTCTCGTTCCTCCTTAGTCAACCTCTTTCGCTCCTCTTGGAACATTTTACGCACCTTCTGCAACAACCTCTCCCAGTCCTTTAGATGCACCCTATCAGATTTCTCTTTGTTCCAATCGCTTCTACACCAAGATATCATGGAGCTCTCGTGGAACAAACATACCGTCTTTGGATTATTCAACCAGTAAATCATACAATACATATAAAAGCTAATCTTTACCAAATTGAATTAATTTAAATAAGTATTTTTGAAAAAATAATCTATTTAAGCATTTTCTTACGGCATGTGGCCTAGCCTCTTTAGTTAAATAGGCTTATAAAAAAAACCCAAGCCTTTTTTATTTAAGAAAAATCCTAGCCTGACCTAGGTCTATGTAGGCCTCTCTTAGTTGGCATGGTCTATTCTCATCCCTAATCGGGAGCAATCACATTAAGTTGGTTTTGATGGACTTTTGTGTAAGGTGGGTAAGAGCTATTATATAAGACGACAATTTCAAGAAAAGCAAGCATACACAATTGACAAAATAATTCGAATTTGACTTTACTAGTCTTTATTAGCAGAGTTATCATTGGTGTAAATTATTCGTATTCGATTGTGATAAGATAATATTTTATACATATTCACTAAAAAAGAAACCACTCATTGAATTTTATTAACTATGTGTGGGGTTATTCATACATTCTGGCCAACCTCATGACCCATCCTAATTAGGAGTGTTTAAGTTATTATTTCATTTTAACTTGGTATGTACTAGATTAAATTAAAATTCGATTTGACTTGGTTAGCATCTTTATGACACCGTTACAAAAAACAAACCCATTTTACCTTGGTTTGAATAAGGATTTTATCTCGGTTTCGCATGTGAGGTAATGAAGGGCGTCATAAAAACTTTTTACTTTATTCTTTGGTTTTTGTTCCACTGAGGAGTAAGTTGTAATGGTCACTGATTCGATCCCTAACAACAACATTTTTTATTTTCAAAACTACAAGATGCACACTACATACCTTTTGGCTTCTGCTAATAACCGAGGAAAAAAGAAAGTATTTACATCAATTTTAAATCAAATCTAAGGGGTAAAACCTAATTTTTGTCATTTATATTTTGTTTTAAATCTCAATTTGACGGGCCTATAATTTTTTACACATAATCAAAATATAATATTTTGTGATAGAATCAAAATATTTCATTTTATAACAAAACATAATTGAATATACACATATTGTTTACAAATCCAATGTACACAACCAAAATGGTACACCAAGAGAACCTATACATATTTGATAGGATAATACAAAACCAAATACATGTGTAATGAAAAACCTATACACTATGTTTACAATAACCAAGAAAAATTAGTGTTATTGGGATTCATAAATAGATGTGAGGCATCAGCCCAATGTGATTGGATGTCATCTATATCTTCTTGTGAGAATAATGTTCGGTCGCTAAATACCTATAATTTTTACAAAATTTAAATTTTGATAAGCTAAGAACAACAATATTAACTTAAAAATATAAATAAATTACATGTATATGAATAGAGTTAATACATTAACCCATGAGTTATTAATGTCTCAGGAGACTATATCAAACATATGTTTAATAACATAATATCCAACAAATTGCTCATGTGTTCATGTTTTAATGTAAACTCGAAGATGTATGGCATTTTCTTTATCATTCTTGATAGTATTTTCATGTTATCTGGTTGAGGTAGTGTGGTGTCAATATGATGTCGTGGGAAAAAACAACTACCTTTCGTGCTTGCAGCACTCATAACAATTTTCTCAGCTACTTTCTCAGGTATGTCTAACTGATCTGATTTTGGGTGGATGAGTACACCCATTAATTTCAATTACTGCATTATAAAATCAACCACAACACAATACATAAATTTAAATACACAAACAATAACAACAACATACACCATAATTTTTTTAACTTATACTTAACTTAATCACATCGCGGATACACTTTGTTAAGTATAACAAGTGTGAGTAGTATGTGTAATAGTCCCACATTGGCTAGAAATGTGGAGACTCGAGCGTTTATAAGTGAGAGAATACATACACCTATCACCTTAAGATTTTGGGTGTATATATGGTGTGTCTCTCACAAAGGTGTTGCTCTAGAAAAGAAGTCCCACAATGTTTAATGCTCCCTAGTGAAAAATATCCCCTAACATTGGTATCAAAGCCTTTGGTTCGAGTGAACGACCGACTCACTTGTATCGAAAGTACTCCCCACAGGTGATGGTTAGGAGGTGTTTCAGTGTCAATGGCGGTACAATTGTGGAACCATTATGGATAGACTCACACTTGAGGGTAGTATGTGTAATAGTCCCACATTGGCTAGAAATATGGAGACTTGAGCGTTTATAAGTGAGAGAATCCATACACCTCTCACCTTAAGGTTTTGGGTGAATATGTGGCGTGTCTCTCACAAAGGTGTTGTTCTAAAAAAGAAGTCCCACAATGTTCAATGCTCCATAGTGAAAAATCTTCCATAACACACTTATCACGTATTTTCTTGGTCAACTTCTCTCGCTCCTCCTTAGTCAACCTCTATCGCTCCTCTTGGAACATTTTATACACCTTCTGCAACAATCTCTCCCACTCCTCTAGATGCATTTCTCACATTCCTCTTTGTTCCAATCGCTTCTACACCAAGATGTTATGACGTTCTCGTGGAACAAAGATATTGTCCTTGGATTATTCAACTAGTAAATCCTACAATACATATAAAAGTTCATCTTTACCAAATTGAATTAATTTAAATAAGTAATTTTGAAAAAACATATCTATTTACAATCTTTTCTATCACTTCACATGTAACCTCTGATGTGAACTCGCTTTCTGGTGTTTAGCGTGCCCTCTTCCATTTCTCATGGTGTGATAGTGGATATGGGTTGCGATCAAGGCTTCTAAAAAGATCTCCCAACTATAATTCTCTTTGTTTTTTTTCCTCATTAATCATTTGCTATTCTAGTTTATCATATCATCTATGAGACATCATTTTCAGTGGCCAGTGACACCATTTATGATTTAATAGAAAAAAAACTCATAATTTTTTAATTTAAAAAACATAATATTAAAATAAGTATTTAAAACAAAAAAAGTAAGTCAAAATTAAAAAGAAATTAAGATAATATGATAATTCAAATTATGAAAAATCCCAACTATTGCATCTTCCATTACAAAATACATATCGTTTAAAAATTTTACACACTAAATTAAAAATATAGTAATACAATTATTTTTAAAAAACATAAGGTTAAAATATAAAAATTAAAATAATAGTAATTCTATATTAAAAAGTAAAAGTGATTTTTTAAGTTGAACATTTCCGTACCTTTTAAATTTAGTAGGATAACTATTATATTACTTTTTAATATTACTTATTTTAAAATAAATTAAATGTTTAAATTAAATTTTTATTAAAGATATGACCGTCAACTAAAATTTAACTAATATAATATTAATCTTAAATAAATTAACTAGTAAAAGATTCGTGCGTCCGTGTAAATTTATTAATTTTAATTGATATATACTTTATTTAAATATATATGCAAATAATATTTTTAAATTATTACATTAGTGAATTCAGATAAGCTGTCATGAATACAATATCATAAAATATTGGATCGTATAATTGTATAATTTAAGAATTTATATGAGGTTATTTTAAAAGTACTTTTACTTGAAAAAAAATCATATATATAAATTTAAATCTTCTTTATTATTCAAATATGAATACTATCAGGATATTAACTAGCACACTTTTTTAATACATTTGTATATTATTAAAAGAAATTCATTTAGATAAGTTTAAAAATGCGTTAGAACTGGGATATGAAAATATTTGAAAATTTTATTAACTCTCAAAATTAACCAAATAATAGAAATGGGATATAAAAATATTTGGTGGATATATCTTTCAATAATGATATTTCAGTGGGTTTTACATTTCGAAATTCTTCAACACTATTTACTATTTCCAAATGATGTTAGTTTTACAAGTAAATTTTTATTCATAACAGATGTTAGTTTGGAATAGTCATTCTCTTTTAATTTTTATTCATAATTTTTTATTTTTAAAAAATAATATTAAAATAATTATTTAACCAAAAAAAAAAAGTCAAAATAAAAAAGAAGAAGATAATATAACAATCCAAATTATGAAAAATCCCAACTATCACATCTCCTATTACAAAATACATATCAATTAAATTTTTTACATACTAAATTAAAAATATAGTAATACAATTATTTTTAAAAAACATAATATTTTTACTAAACCAATTCGGTTAAAATATAAAAATTAAAATAATAGTAATTCTATATTAAAAAGTAAAAGTGGTTTTTTAAGTTGAACATTTCCGTACCTGTACCTTTTAAATTTAATAGGATAAGTATTATATTACTTTTTAATATTATTTATTTTAAAATAAATTAAAATTTTAAAATAGTTTTTATTAAATACATGACAGTCAACTAAAATTCAACTAAAATAACATTAATTTTAAATAAATTATTTACGATCATGTGTTGTTTTCATTTTTTCCGTCAAAGGCACATGTCCAAAGACAAAGCCACATGCTCACTTAGCACGTGGATTCTAACATTATGGAAGACAATTCAATGCTTTCTTAATTCATTAAACTAACTTTTAATTTAATGAAGGTAAAACTAAGCAACATATATGAATTGACATAATTAATTATTAATTAATTAATTATATTATAATTTATAATTATAAAATATTAAATAGATGAGTTATTTAATGGAGAGAATAAGTTTTATTACGTGGATGAATCTGTTTTATTTTTTTACCGCAACTTTCAAAATTCTATTAAAATGTAGGAGCTTGAGATGTGTTTTGTAGAAAAGGTTTCTCACAATCAATTAATTAAATATTGACGCGCGGTAAAATAAACACAATTAGACTTTCTACAATTTCTGCTAGATTCTTCTACAGATTACTAATCTTTTATGATTTATAATTACAAATATAATTATTAGTAAATTTTTTAAAAAAATTTTCACAATCTTATTTAATAAGAGTTTAGTCTTTATATATCCTAAGATTTATATTTAATTTAATTTTATATTGTCTTATTATTATTTATGTGATCAATTGTATTTAAGACAATTTAAATTGTTTATCTTTGAATTATATTCATTTATAAATTGAGTCATATATTTTGATATGATAATTTATTGTTAATTTATGAGTTTTTTGAGATGATACTATAATATTCAAAATTTATCAAAGTACACTAACTCTTTTTACAAAGATAATTGTCACATTCTTTGAGGTTAGTTATATTTATTTTTAAATCTTTTTTATGATTTATTATATGAATTTATATAAGGATAATTTTATTTCTAATATTATATACTCTTTTAAAAATTATAAAATATGTTTTGTATAAAATTATTATTTTACCAAAATATTTTAAAATCAAATCTCTCCCATAAATTAATTTATTATTATACACTCAAATAAATAAATAAGAATTTAATTTTATGTGTATATTAAAAATTTTATTATCTTGAGAGTTTCATTTTGAAAAATTAATAATTACTATTTGTTTGTATAATTGTTATCTCACCTATCCGGGATACAATTATATAAATATTTCTATTTTGAATAAAATATAAATATTTTTAATTTGTGTGATTGTAACTCACCTATCGTAAATACAGTTATACAAATTTTGTTTAATAAATAATTCAATTTATTTTAATTATAATAAATATTATATTAATAATAATTATATCCTATCGGTGTGTTATTATTAATATAATTGTTGTTTAGTGTACTTCTGATTATATACTTATGTCAATTATGGTTCGAATATCTTATTGGTATTCAAATTTTTTTGGTGACATACTATTTGTACATTATTATTATACTTCTTATTAATTAACTATTGATATTCTCATTTGAAATTATAATAAATAAAATTTTCTTTTAAAGGCATGTAAAGTTATTTTAATTAAATGAAATCCAATAATTTATTTAAATATTTTTTTTATTATTTCAATGGATTTCAATTCTCTATGTATTTTGTAAGTGATGAACATACCTTATAAGTTTGACGTTACTTGACATGATCAGATAAAATAGTTCAACTATTATTCTCTATCAAGTGGAAGAATTTAATATGTCAGTTTTATATAATGAGAATCAAATGTTATTTATTTAATAATAATATTATCTTATGGAGACTTATATTGAACATATTATAGTATTATGTTATTGATGAAAATTTATGACTACTTTTGTTATATCCTCAATATTAAACAAATTAAGTCTCATGTTTTTTTCGCTGCGTATAACATAATATGTTTCTCAAATACGTGTGATTATAGTTGTAACATTTGAGTTTTGAATGAGTTATTAAGATATTGTATATATTCCTATTTAAAATTTTAAGGATTTGATCTTACTCAAATGATGGTAAATCATTTATATGACCATCATATTCTTTAATGTAAAATTATTTAAATAATAATATTTTATTTACGTGCAAAATATGTGGTTGAGTTTGTAAAACTCTAATGATGATATATTGTATAACCACTTCTATGTATAGTTTTGCTTTAAATAGCATCACATTGTTCAATCAAAGTATTTAATATTAGTGGGTTCTGATAAATCTTTATTCTATTGGATCAGTGGGAGTGCATGTGTACACATTCCTATAATCTAAAAATTTTAGATTATTATTCTCATAGTGTCATATATTCTTGCGCGCACTGTAAATATGACATATTCTAAGAAGACGTCAAAATATAAAATAATTATAAGAAGTCTTATTATGTTATACTGAGATATATATTATTCTCTTAATCTCAAGTAACATTATATTTGATGTTTAGGTCGATAATAAAAAGACACAATACTTCTTTAGCATGCAATAATATTGTGTTATTTTATCTTCAATATTCCATATTTGTCAAGTCTTACATAAAAGTGCAAGTAAATATCAATACTCCTATCGAGTGTGATATTGTGTTATAAAGATACTTATGATTAAATATAATTACTCTCGTAATATGTAATCCCTATATGTAATTACTATTCTTACACCTATGTGGATATTCTATGACCTATAATTTAAAACTCATTAGTATAATCACTAACCATAGATTTATACACATGTGTAAATTTATAATGTGGTATGTGTGATGTTGGAAAAATATAAAAAATTAGATATAAAAAAAAAAGCAGGGATTCCACATTGATTCTGATAAAAAAAATAGTCCAATTTTTTACGAAATACAACTTACATTTTACATCAGGTGCGCCTTGAAACCGATGTAAAAATATTCATTTTTAAGAAAGATATCACACATTTTACATCGGGGCAAAAAGACAACTGATGTAAAAACATACCTTTTACATCGATTATGTTGACCAACCGATGTAAAAGCACATCTTTTACATCGGTTCTGGATGCCAACCGATGTAAAAAGTGTTTTTTTTAAATAATTAAACTCATATTTCACATCAGTCTTAACTGTCAACCGATATAGTATAGATGTATTTTTCACATCGATCTAGGGCCCGATGTAAAATATCTTTGATTTACTACATTGCTTGGCTTTACATCGGATCTACACTCGATATAAAAAGTCATTTATGCACTAGTGGATCTTATGATACTTTGAATTATTGGAAGTTTATCAATAGCATTTTCATATGCTTTGGTCATTCTTTATAACATATTAATGTGAAGTTAAATATGTTACTATAAAGTCATCATTCTTTATACAACGTTGTGAGTTTTAATATGTATGATTTGTCTTCCTTATCGGATACAATTTCTGCAGTGTTGAAATTTACTTTTTTTTTATTGGTTAGTGTTTTGACCATTATGGATATTATAATATTAAAATTAATATTTTTAATAATTAATTATTATCATCCAAGTGGGAGATTATTAGATTAATTATTTAATTAATCAAATATGAATTGACATAATTAATTATTAATTAATTATATTATGGTCTATTATTATTAAACACTAAATAGATGAATTGTTTGATTGGATTTTGTGTCTGAATGGACCGTGATGGGTTGGACCATTCAATTAAGCTCAATGAGAGGTCTTTGCCTTCAGCCGTTTAGCTATTTAGTGTCTATTCATTAGACAATTAATATAATATGAAAACCCTAGAAGAAAATGAGGATAGTTAATCATCTCATACGCACTCTACCTCAACCGGAAGTCTATTCAATTCGACAAGGTACAACGTTCTAATTATTTTTTATTATTGTTTGATTAAATCATATACTATAATTTATACCTATTAGATTACCTTAAAGCCATATTAATAGGCTTTAAGCTATATAAAAGCAATGCAACACATAACATAATTGTTGCAACTGAAAGTTAACAAACCAATAACTAAATAACTAAATGGTTGCTTGGTTTTAATTGTATTACATGCATACCAAACAAACAAACTTTTAGCCAATTTTTAGCCAAGTTAAGTGAAATGATTATACACCACATCAAAAATCAGTTTAATAATTCTAGATTTCTCATGTCAAGCTTTACTCTAAGTTTACAAAAGGATTTCAAGCTAAGTGTGTTGTCATAATATCAACAATTTATTCTTAATATAACTAATGGGAAAGTTGAATAATTCCCTTTCTTGTCAAGTTGCACAAAAATTGCAATCTAACATTTATATTTTTTCTTATATCATGCATTGCTAGATTTTTAGATAGTTTGGTGGAGGAATTGTTATCACAATGTGTACTTGTCAACAAGTATAAGTATGTGTGTTCCTTCTACAAGAGTATGGAGACTTATAGGCCTTAGTAGGGTTCATAACACAAATGGTAGTTAGGCATTACCCACGTTGGCGAGAAGCTCTATATGGTGGTGTTTTGATGTAGTTTAGGATTCCTATTCAGGTGAGGTGAGAGGCTTTGTAGATGACCGATGACACTTGGAAGCAAGTTGATCGGGAAAATAGCAAGTGTACTATTTTTACCGATTGTAGTAATAAGGGAAAAGTCCCAAGTGTCAATCTCGAGGACTGCGTAGTAATTAACAAGATTTTTAGTATTCAAACGAACAAAAGGTCTAGGGGTTTGTTTGGTAGAAGAGTAATACAACAAGTAAATAAAGACTTATAAATCAATCTAAGGACCGTGTTAGGGGAGTGGACACGATGCGAGTAAAGACCATGTAGGATTATCCTGCGATAATAGTTATTAACCTTAATTCATCAGTTGACCAATTTAGTTTTCCTTAATTCCTTAATAAAAACCCTTTGATGAGTTTCATGTACACTAATTCCTCAGTGTCCATGAAAAGCATCAAGCAATAGTTCCGACCATAAAATACGTGATATGGGATATCCTCATTCCTAAGCAATATCGACCGTGAGACTATTTTGCAAAAGTATTAGGTTGACTTTCCAGACTAAAACCTAAGCATAATTCGAATTCTACTTTCCAATATGAATATGCATTAAGATTGTTGCAAAATAAAATATATATGTGGTGAATAACATAATTCTCATAGAATAATCAAACAAAGGTCATTACATCGCAACTTAGGACCACCCTCTAACAACTGGGGGTTTAGCTGCTCATGTTCTTCGTAAACATAAATGCAATTAGAAATGAAAAGGAGAAGATCATTACAATTCGAGTTGGATCCCTTGGATCATCAATTGCTTCCGCTTTTGATCGATCCTTTGTTCTCCAGAAAAACTCTCTCCTCAGTCGTCAATCCTAATATCAATTCAAAAATCTCCTCTCCTTTCTAAAAAGTGACTCTTATATCTAAATTCAAATTACATCGCGAAATGTCTCAAATGCCCTTCGAAATAGGTCTGACAGCATAAAAATCAGAAAAATAGCAATTTCACTCTCAGTGGCCATGACACGGGCCGTGTTGTGCAACACGGGTGGCCGTGTCAGGCTGCTGACTCCTCAGGGTGCATTTTCTTCTATAGGGGCTGGAACACGGGCCGTGTTGTGTGACACGGGCACCCGTGTTGTATGTCTGTTCTCCATTTTCCTCTGCTTCTCCTGCCCGTGTCTGCCAACCGTGTCCCCCCTGACACGGGCCGTGTTGTGCAACACGGGTACCCGTGTTGTGGCTCTGACTTCCCTTTTCCGACTTTTCTTTGCCTCCGAAAGCGGTGCGACTGTCATGCTATCCATTCCTGCCAAAAACACACTAAAAGAAACCGAATCAAACGCACCAGCGGCAAAAGTAATACAAACTTCGAAATAAGACTTGAAGATAAACAACTACGAGTTACTCAGATAATAACAACTAAAGCTTCGAAAACAGATAAAAATGGTGCGAAATTAACAACAAACAGCGTTTGAAAACACAAGTGAAATCCACCGATCAAACTCCCCCGAACTTGAACTTTTACTTGTCCTCAAGTAAAAAGCTCGCCAAACCGAACTTAATATCTTTTTCATAACGGAACCTTCCATAGCAATGTGAGTTATGGTGATGATACTCATTCTTGAACTTCTCATTCCAAGTCCCACTAGGATTAATTCGGCTTTTCCCTCAAAACAGGTAACATGCAAACACTAAACTGCGGTAAACCACAGACCTCAGTCTCCCTATTGGTAACCTCTCCGACTATGCTTTGTACTTAAGTCTTCTTTTTCGATTTTCCTCCCTTTCATTCGGACAATCACTATAACGGCTTTTATGATTTTCCTCGTGTGCACAAGATTCATCAACGACATTTTCCTTTTTCTGGCACTGTTATTATTTTTGAATGGCTTTCAGGTTCGATCGCCGTTGGGCTGAATAACCGGGTGAGGGTTACCCAACTTAGAAGGATTAGTCGTCTAATTGCCCCTTTTTGTTTGTTTTTTTTCTTTCTATGTGCCTTAGCTCAATATTTTTCGTTAACCTTGCACACACGATTCTTATTGATGAAACCCAATTGTCAAAATAAACTACTCAGGGGTACTTCTCAGATCAAAGCACTATGGTACAAATCTACACGTCGAACTCGTTCCTATTCGGGAAACCCAGGGTGTTTGCCTTTTACCTATCTCTCAAGATTGTTCCGATTTCATCCTCACGGTTCTTTTCTGAGTATTTTATATACTTTCTCATCACCTCACTCACCGACATCTCCACCAAACGGTTCCCCAAACCAACAATGTTATTAATTTTATTAGCTCAATGTCAGGGGGTTTTCACTGTGGAATTGCTATCATGCTTTCAAACTAACACTGAAAATTAAATAACCAAATAAGGAAAACAGAAACGAAAACACACAAATAACATAAAAACACAAATAAAATACCCCCACACTAGGATTCAATAGTGTCCCCACTGTTGGAACACCAGTAGCAGGGGACTCACAGAGTTCATGGTTGCGGAGGTTGGTCGTGCAACATTATCTGCCGCATCCATTCGTGCATTTCACCGATCAACCTGCCTTGTCGGATTTATTCGTTTCCTTGTCTTGTCTGCTCATCGCCTTGCCTTGTCTGCTCACTTCGGAGATGACACATCTCACTCTCCATCCAATCCCATTCTTTTTTAGATAAGCTCCAAGAGCCGGAGCCGGACTCCTGATGGGGTGAGACTCGAATAGGCGATATAGGCGCTTCTTCTACCTGATCTCCTTCATCCTCAAAGAATTATGTACCTGTACCATCATAAAATTGGTCTTCTTCATCCTGCATTGTGCTCTCATATAGCCAGTTATTCACATTTTGAATACTAATAAAGTCAGGGGCAGGTAAAGCGAGGAGATGACTGTTTCGGCTTACCAAGGAGTAGTAACTATCAAAGATTCGAATCATACCTTGGGCAGTTAGGGTGGCTAGATCTATCTTTGTCTTACCTGCAACAGTGGGTTCCTCCCTCAGGAGAGGACCGTGGCCAAAGTGATTGGCGATTTGAGTGATCATACCGCCTACACTGATTTCGCCGGAAGGTGCATTCACAACCCTCTTCAGATGGTCAGCTGCAAAGGCAGCCACATTGATGAGTTCTTGATTTTCCATGCCATACATGAAGTACAACTCCCTCTGAGTTGCCACTCCTGTGCTGTCACCCTTGCCGAATAGTGTATAGGCCAGCCCTTTTTGAGCGTACCTGAAACATGGGTTATGGATACATGAGGCTTTTGCCGCCTTAGCGACATAATCAGTTCTTCCTGTGATAGCCCTCCAGAAGTCCCTTGCACTAAAGTTTCTCGGAGGGGCTCCAGGTCCAAAATTGGGGAGCTTCAGAATATCTCCCAATTCGGCTATTGTCAGGCTATGGTCGGTATCAAATAGCTGAAACCTAAGTGTACCATAGTATTCCTCCTCCACACATGTCCACATGTGCTTCAACTGAAATTCTAAAGTACTCAAGAATTCAACAGTTATGCGCTCATAAGTCGGCGCTTCCAATTGCATAAATTCCAGCATACCCAGAGTGTGAAACATCCTATGGACTTCTACTCTCAGCCCTAGATTATCAAGCGTAGTGTTACAGATATACCTTGTTGGAGTGAGCTTACGCTTGATGATGTTGGAGTATTTCTTCTGATGATCCGGGTCTTCAAAGAGTATGTCGTGAGGATTCGCCATACGATGTGCTCTCTTTCTAGGGCGCGAAGTTTCCGCCACTGCTTTTCCTGTGTCTCTACGAGGAGGCATTGTTAATCCTGCAAAACACAAACAACACAGACAGTTCAAAAAAATTCGAAATCACTGTTAGTGAAAAACGCAACCGTAGAAATGAGCACAAGGATGAGGAGAACGTTTTTTGTGAAGGGCGGAAGTGCTTCCGATGAGTGGGTGTGATGGATATTGAAGCTTTTATGGAGAGAAGGCAATGAAGGTTAATGGGTTTGTGAGGGAGAAGAAGAGGGGAGATGAAGTGATAGGGAAAAATGATAAGAAATGGGTGGTTACTCAAGATAAGTGGGGAGTAAAGAGGTGGGCCCCACAGGGTAAAACTTGAGGAATTACTGCGCGCCTTGCAACACGGGTCGTGTTGCACAACACGGGCACCCGTGTTGCACCTCCTGTATATATTTTTTTTTCAAAATAAAGCACCTACAACACGGGAACCCGTGTTGCACCCCTGACTCCACCTCTTTTCAGCCCTGATATGCTACAGCCTGACACGACCCGTGTTGTGTAACACGACCACCCGTGTCAGGGTGCTGTTTTTTCAAATTTTTTCCTCTCCTCTGGTCTCCGACAAACTTCTTTCACCGATGACCCGCGAGTTAACCAAAACCTGTTGAAACAAAAAAAAAATGAAAACGTGAGTGTAAAATATGTGGGTTGCCTCCCACGAAGCGCTTCGTTTTACGTCACCTGGCTCGACGGTCCTTCATCGTATCATGTGAGATGAACGACATCGTTTCGATCTTTCTGCTGTCCCTCGTAGTAAGGTTTCAAATGCTGACCATTTACTTTAAAAATATCTCCATTTGCTGGATTTTTCAGCTCGACTGCTCCGTGCGGAAACACCTTATGTACTATAAATGGTCCTGACCATTTTGATTTAAGCTTTCCCGGAAAGAGTTTCAGCCGGGAGTTGTACAACAGTACTAATTGTCCTTCCCGAAATTCTTTCTTCTGAATTTGTCGATCATGCCATTTCTTTGCTTGATCTTTGTAAATTTTGGCATTCTCATATGCCCGGTTCCGGAATTCCTCTAGCTCATGGAGTTGGAGAGTTCTAGACTCTCCTGCTTTGGTGAGGTCTAGGTTAAGGACTTTTGATGCCCATAATGCCCTGTGTTCTAACTCTAGAGGTAGATGGCACGCTTTACCATAGACCAGTTGGTAAGGGGACATACCAATGGGTGTTTTGTACGCAGTGCGATACGCCCAGAGAGCGTCGTCCAGCTTTACTGCCCAGTCCTTACGGGAGGCACGCACTGTTTTCTCTAATATCTGTTTGAGTTGTCTATTTGACACCTCGGCTTGCCCGTTGGTTTGAGGATGGTAAGGGGTAGCTATTTTGTACTTCACATTATACTTAAGGAGTAACTTTTCCATGAGATGATTCAGGAAGTGAGTTCCTTCATCACTTATAAGGGCCCTTGGTACTCCAAATCGAGAAAATATGTTCTCCTTTAGAAACCTGACCACTACCTTAGCATCATTAGTTGGTGGTGCCACTGCTTCTACCCACTTTGAAACATAGTCAACTGCCACCAGTATATAGTGTTTTCCAAATGATGGTGGGAATGGTCCCATAAAGTCAATCCCCCAAACATAAAACAACTCTACTTCTAACATGGAATTTTGCGGCATCTGGTTTCTTTTCGAGATATTTCCAGTCCGTTGACATCTGTCGCATTCCTTAACGACGTCCTGGGCATCCTTGAACAAAGACGACCAATACAACCCCGATTGGAGGACTTTGGCCGCGGTGCGGTCACCACTGAAATGTCGTCCATAATCTGAATTGTGACATGCTTCGAGCACCTTCCTTTGATCGTCTTCAGGAACGCATCTTCTGATCAGTCCATCCACCCCTCTCTTGTAAAGAAACGGGTCATCCCATAAGTAAAACCTGCAGTCATGAACAAACTTTTTCCGTTTGTTAGAATCAAAGTCGTCAGGTATTAGACCCCCGACCAAATAGTTGGCGTAATCCGCAAACCAAGGAATACCATGAATAACTAGGATGTGTTCATCAGCAAACTCATCCTTTATCAGACGCTTTTCCTCGTTTTCTTCAATTGGTGACATTCACGAGAGGTGATCAGCTACAGTATTTTCACATCCTCTCTTATCACGAATCTCCACATCGAATTCTTGGAGAAGTAGAATCCATCTTAGCAGCCTGGGCTTTGACTCCTGCTTAGCAAAAAGATATTTTAACGCAGCATGGTCAGTATAAACAATCACTTTAGAACCCAACAGATATTGCCTAAATTTGTCAAAGGCATACACCACCGCTAGCAACTCCTTCTCGGTAGTTGCGTAATTCATCTGTGCAGGGTTCAAAACGTGACTCGCATAGTAAATAACATGCAAAAGCTTCTCTCTCTGCTGCCCCAACACAGCCCCCACCGCGATGTCACTGGCGTCACACATGATCTCAAACGGCAGCGACCAATCGGGGGCTATCATAATTGGTGCTGACACTAACTTATTTTTCAGGTTTTCGAATGCGTCAGCACACTCCTTATTGAACACAAACGATGTGTCTTTGACTAACAAGAACGTCAACGATTTAGCTATCTTGGAGAAATCTCTTATGAACCCGCGGTAGAAGCCCGCGTGACCCAAGAAACTTCGAATACCTTTCTCGCTCACGGGTGGTGGTAACTTAGATATTACTTCCACTTTTGCTTGATCGACTTCGATCCCTTTGTGTGAGATTTTGTGACCAAGGACAATGCCCTCTCTTACAATGAAATGACATTTTTCCCAATTTAGGATCAAGTTACTTTCCTGACATCTCTGCAAAACAAGTGAAAGGTTAGTTAAACAATTATCAAATGATGACCCAAAAACCGAAAAATCATCCATGAAGACTTCCATATGTTTCTCAAGTATATCCGCAAAAATAGAAGTCATGCATCTTTGAAATGTTGTTGGGGCATTACATAATCCGAATGGCATCCTCCTATAAGCAAAAACTCCATACGGGCATGTGAAAGTCGTCTTCTCTTGATCCTCCGGCGCAACCGCAATTTGGTTGTACCCGGAGTATCCATCTAGAAAACAATAGTAATCGTGCCCAGCCAATCTTTCTAGCATCTGATCAATAAAGGGCAACGGAAAGTGATCTTTTCTGGTGGCCAAATTAAGTCTCCTATAATCAATGCATACCCTTCAACCAGTGACTGTACGCGTAGGAATCAACTCATTCTTGTCATTAGACACCACAGTTGTACCTCCTTTCTTGGGCACCACGTGAACAGGGCTCACCTATGACATGTCCGATATAGGATAGATAAGTCCAGCATCTAACAATTTCACCACTTCCTTTCTTACGACTTCCTTCATAACGGGGTTCAGTCTTCTCTGGGGCTGCACAACCGGTTTGTGGTCCTTCTCCATAAGGATTTTGTGCATGCAAACTGTAGGACTTATACCCTTGAGGTCTTTGATTTTCCAGCCAATAGCACTCTTAAATTTTTTAAGAACCCCAATCAGTTGTTTCTCTTGGACACTTTTCAAACTAGAGCTGATAATGACGGGGCACTTTTCCTTGGTGTCTAGAAAAACATATTTGAGATTTTCCGGCAGTTGTTTCAATTCCGAACCTTTAGGCTTTTCGTCATTACCTTCCAGCGCTATAGGTTGCCTTAAGTCCTCCCATCGGTGTGGTCGGGATCCCCTTTGGAATGGTCGAGTTTCCAACATTTCAACTACTTCCCTGGATTTTCTACTTCTTGTTACTACCGCCTTAATTTGGTGGTGATCCTTCGGATTTGGTACTGTGGCACTTGGAAGTGTACCCGGCGCTTGCGAACTCGCTAGCTGTTGAGCAATTTGACTCATTTGTACTTCAAGATTTTTAATGGATGCTCCAACATTCCTGAAGTTGCTCCTTGTCTCTTCTTGAAATTGAGAACTTTGGGCGGCCATTTTCTCAATGGCTACTTCCCAATCAGCTTTTCTAGGCGCTTTTTGTTGATATTGAGGTTGGTACGGTGTCTGCTGGTACTGTTGTTGCTGAGATTGATACGGTTGTTGGCCTTGAACCGGTTTTTGTACATTTCCTTGTTGATCTTTCCATGAAAAATTGGGGTGATTTTTCCAACCAGGATTATATGTGTTGGCGTAGGGATTGTTTTGCCTCAACATATTAATCTGTTCCACCTGCTCTTGAGTTGCTACACAATGCACGGTAAAGTGTGGTCCACCGCATATTTCACAAGGTGCTGCTTGAACTGGTTCAACCTGTGCCACTGTCTGAGTTTCAATATTCATTTTCTTTAACCTTCTCTCTACCTCAGCGGTAATCTGATCCTCCATTTTAACAACCTGGTCTGCCAGCTTCAAATCAATCTTACCTTCCGGTTGGTTTACAGTGCGATCATACAACTCCAGGTGCTCGTTAGCGGCAATTGCTTCTATGATCCTTTTGATACCTGTGGCCGTTGAGAAGTTGGTTGAGCCACCGACAGCAGTGTCTATGAGCTGTTTCGTTTTGAGTCGTAATCCATTCACAAAGTTTTGCATCTGCTCAGTGGCGTCCATGTTATGAGTAGTACATGCTGTAAGACACCTCTTAAACCGCTTATATGCATCCCCTAAAGATTCTCCTTCTTTTTGCTTGAAGTTGACAATGTCATATCTTTTCCGGATAAATACTGAAGCAGGGAAATACTCATTCAGGAACGCAGTTTCCATCTCTTGCCATGTTGTGATACTCCCAGCTGGAAGCGAGTAAAACCATTCTTCCGCATCATCAGTGAGTGTGAACGGGAACATAACCAATCTCTTGGCCTCTTCGGAATGTCCTTCTATCTTCAACGAGGTGGTGGTCGTAAGGAATCTCTGAAGATGTTTATTTGCATCTTCGTTGATTCTTCCGGCGAACGGCTTGCTCTCCAACTGACGGATGGTGGAAGGGTGTAGCTGATAATGCGCAACATTCACCGGTTGATTCACAATGGTCATCCGGTTTGGTTGAGCATTGGCCCCCCCATAGTCTCCTAGCAATCTTTCAGGCTGAGGTGGATTTCCAGCCATTTGAACAGTTTCAGGTGTTGTCTCTCTCTCTTCGGAGTCGCTCTGCACAGATATAATTTCCTCTATTTCTTCCAGTCTTTTAACTTTAGCTATTCTCCGTCTTTCGTGTAACGCTCGTTCTGGTTCTGTATCAAAAGAATATTTAGCTGAGGCCTGACCTCGCTTAGACAAACGTTAGATAATACAAGCAGAGAAAAAAATGCAGCGAATAATAAAATTTTAGTCGCAGAGCAACAAAATTTCTTTTGGATTCTAAAAACAATGTTAATTTGGCAGTCCCCGGCAACGGCGCCAAAAACTTGATCGGGAAAATAGCAAGTGTACTATTTTTACCGATTGTAGTAATAAGGGAAAAGTCCTAAGTATCGATCTCGAGGACTGCGTAGTAATTAACGGGATTTTTAGTATTCAAATGAACAAAAGGTCTAGGGGTTTGTTTGGTAGCAGAGTAATACAACAAGTAAATAAAGACTTATAAATCAATCTAAGGACCGTGTTAGGGGAGTGGACACGATGCGAGTAAAGACCATGTAGGATTATCCTGCGATAATAGTTATTAACCTTAATTCATGAGTTGGCCAATTTAGTTTTCCTTAATTCCTTAATAAAAACCCTTTGATGAGTTTCATGTACACTAATTCCTCAGTGTCCATGAAAAGCATCAAGCAATAGTTCCGACCATAAAATACGTGATACAGGATATCCTCATTCCTAAGCAATATCGACCGTGAGACTATTTTGCAAAAGTATTAGGTTGACTTTCCTGACTAAAACCTAAGCATAATTCGAATTCTACTTTCCAATATGAATACGCATTAAGATTGTTGCAAAATAAAATATATATGTGGTGAATAACATAATTCTCATAGAATAATCAAACAAAGGTCATTACATCGCAACTTAGGACCACCCCCTAACAACTGGGGGTTTAGCTGCTCATGTTCTTCGTAAACATAAATGCAATTAGAAATGAAAAGGAGAAGATCATTACAATTCGAGTTGGATCCCTTGGATCATCAATTGCTTCCGCTTTTGATCGATCCTTTGTTCTCCAAAAAAACTCTCTCCTTAGTTGTCAATCCTAATATCAATTCAAAAATCTCCTCTCCTTTCTAAAAAGTGGCTCTTATATCTAAATTCAAATTACATCGCGAAATGTCTCAAATGCCCTTCGAAATAGGTCTGACAGCATAACAATCAGAAAAATAGCAATTTCACTCTCAGTGGCCATGACACGGACCATGTTGTGCAACACGGGTGGCCGTGTCAGGCTGCTGACTCCTCAGGGTGCGTTTTCTTCTATAGGGGCTGGAACACGGGTCGTGTTGTGTGACACGGGCACCCGTGTTGTACGTCTGTTCTCCATTTTCCTCTGCTTCTCCTGCCCGTGTCTGCCAACCGTGTCCCCCCTGACACGGGCCGTGTTGTGCAACACGGGTACCTGTGTTGTGGCTCTGACTTCCCTTTTCCGACTTTTCTTTGCCTCCGAAAGCGGTGCGACTGTCATGCTATCCATTCCTACCAAAAACACACTAAAAGAAACCGAATCAAATGCACCCAGCGGCAAAAGTAATACAAACTTCGAAATAAGACTTGAAGAGAAACAACTATGAGTAACTCAGATAATAACAACTAAAGCTTCGAAAACAGATAAAAACGGTGCAAAATTAACAACAAACAACGTTTGAAAACACAAGTGAAATCCACCGATCACAAGTGCATGATTATGATCATTCATGGTGTTATGACTTTTAGTAAGCATTATGCTCTTTCGGGGTGTAAAGAATGATCCTCCCGTTTTTCCCGGGAAAGATATTTATAGAGACTCTTTAGAACTAGGGTCTGAGTCCCCTTGATAGCATCCACTAATTCCTTCTTATCAGGAGAAGTTATTGACCGTCTATTTTTTAAGAATTATTGGAGACTCCTTCTTTCTTAACTCACATGTCAAGGGTACCTCTGAGAGAGTCTCCAAATTATCGTCTGGCGACATAATTCTTGAACGAGGATGCCCTAATTTAGGACTTCCATAAATATAACACTATACAATGATAATGCATGCTTCTTGAATTCCAGTAAATTCTATAATATTTTCAGCCACATGCCATGGCAAGCACTACTATCACCTACTATAAATTATATTACAGTGGTAGTGAGTGTTACAGTATGAAACTTTTTTTATGACCATGAAATAACCCCTTGCTTTAAACATACAAAAATAATATGTACTTCTCATATCATCTAGATCCCCAAAAAGCTTCTCTTATTTTTCTATATCATACATGATACCAAGGCTATGTGTTCCCTTTAAGTATCTTAAGACCCTTTTTATAGTTTCCTTGTGAGTTTTAGTTGGCATTTCCATTTATCTTGCAATCAAGCAGACAAAGTAGGAAAGAACATGTCTAGTTGTCAAGAGATGTCTAAGACATCCTACCACTTGTGTATAGACATTTGCATCAACACATATCATTGTCCATGTTGATTCATGATAAACCTGTTGAAAACAATGACCCTCTGCCTTCTCCCAACTTTGAATTCCCCGTGTTTGAATCGGAAGAAGAGAGTATTGAGGTAATTCCTGATGAGATTTCTTGGTTTCTTGAGCACGAGGAGAAAACCATTCAACCTTATAAAGATCCAGTAAAAGTGATCAACTTGGGTTATGAAGAGGACGAGAAGGAAGTCAAGATTGGGGCACTTCTTGGTCCAGATGTTAATAAGAGGAGGTAGAGCTTCTTAAAGAATATATGGATGTGTTTGCTTGGTCTTACCAAAACATGTCAGGTGTTGATATAAATATTGTGGAGCATAGATTGCCTTTAAAGCCAGAATGTTCGCCAGTTAAGCAGAAGTTGAGAAGAATTCACCCTGATATGGCTGTCAAAATTAAAGAGGAGGTTAAAAAGCAAATTGATGCAAGTTTCCTTGTTATCGCTGAATATCCTCAATGGGTGGCTAATATTGTGTTTGTTCTAAAGAAAGATGATAAAGTCCGGAAGTGTGTTGATTACAGAGATTTGAACAAAGCTATCCTAAAATATGATTTTCCATAGCCACTTATTGCTATGTTGGTAGATAATACAACTAAGTTCAATATCTTCTCATTTATGGATGATTTTTCTAGTTATAATAAAAATTAAAATGGCACACGAGGATATGGAAAAGACATAGTTTATTACACCCTGGGGAACATTATGTTATAGAGTAATGCCTATCGATTTGAAAAATGTTGGTGCAACGTACTAGAGAGCCATGACTACTCTTTTCCATGATATGATGCACAAAGAGATATAAGTCTATGTTGATGATATGATTGCTAAGTCAAACTCTGCTTGAATCCTAATAAATGTACTTTTGGTGTCTGTTTAGGAAAGCTTTTGGGTTTCATTATCAGCCAGAAAGGTATTGAGGTAGACCATGATAAATTCGAAGCTATTCAAGAGATGCCTACACCCAAGATAGAAAAGCATGTCAAAGGATTTCTTAGGGTTTGAATTACATTTCCAGGGTTATATCTCACATGACTGCCACTTGTGGGCCAATCTTCTAGCTTCTCCATAAAGACCAAGGTTTTGTTTGGACAGAAGACTGTCATAAAGCTTTTGATAGCATTAAAGAGTATCTACTTGAACCTCCTATATTGTATCCTCCAGTGGATGGAACACCCTTGATCATGTATTTAACTATGTTATAAGAATCCATGGGTTGTGTAGAAAAGAGTATGTCATCTACTATCTGAGTAAGAAGTTCATAGACTGTAAATCTCAATACTATATGCTTGAAAAAACTGGTTGTGCTTTGGTCTAGGCTGCTAAATGTCTACGCTAGTATATCATAGATCATACCACTTGGTTGATATCCAAAATGGATCCAATCAAGTACATTTTTGAAAATCCTGCTTTGATTGGAAGATTGCTTGTTGGCAGATGTTGTTATCTAAATATGATATTGAGTACCGTACACAAAACACATTTAAAGGAAGTATTATGGCTAATCATTTGGCTCATCATCCAACTGATGATTATCAATCCATCAGGTTTGACTTCCCTGATTAAAATGTTATGTATTTTAAAGCCAAAGATTATGATTAATCATTTCCTGAAGAAGGACCATATTCTGAATCCTGGTGGGGTTTAGTGTTTAATGGAGCTGTTAAGGCTTATGGTAATGGAATTGGGGAAATCATTATTACTCCTCAGAGTTCTCATATTCCTTTCACTACAAGATTTATGTTTGATTGTACGAACAACATGGCAGAATATGAAGCTTGTATCATTGGTCTCGAAGAATCCATTAATTTAATAATTAAGATATTTGATGTGTATGGATATTTAGCCCTGGTGGTTTATCAGATAAAAGGATAACGGGAGACTCACCAACCTAGTTTGATTCCTTACAAAGGTTATGCAAGGATGTTGTTGACTTTATTTAACAAATTTGAGCTTCATCATATACCTCGTGAAGAGAATCAGATGGTGAATGCTTTGGTCACTTTGTCTTTTATGTTCAAAGTGAATAGTTGGAATGACACGCCTAAGATCAATGTTATGTGCTTTGATAGACTCGTGCATATGTTTGCAGCAGAAGAAGTCACAAATGATAAGCCTTGGTATCATGATATTAAATGTTTCCTTCAAAGTTATGAATACCCACTTGGAGCATTCAACAAAGATAATAAGCCTTTGAGAAGATTAGCTGGCAATTTCTTTTTCAATGAAAATGTGATGTATAAGAGAAACTTTGACATGGTCTTGCTCAAATGCATGGTGTCACACCCTAATTTTTGACCGTAAGATCCCACCTCCTCTTTGCGCGTCTTCTTTTGTTATTTGACTTTAATATTTTTTTTTGCGACTAACCAACTTGCATAAATTGCAGTAATTCCAAATACAGATATCATTCATTCTCAAATTGCAAGGACATGGTCAATTGAGCTTGAGAGATTATGGGTTTTATTGGTTTTGTCAAACATCCTTTAAGAACCCTATTGCTTACTCCTGAAGAGAATTAGGATTTTGGGGACGTGCATGACCATTTAAGGAACGACCACTGGCTTTTATGAAAAACGGGTTTTCAATTGGGTTATTTTTAAGGATCCTCTCAACGAATGTCGCAGGTTCACTTTGACTTAAAATTCACTAGAAGACTTAAGCCCGGTATAACGCTTTTTTATTTCAAGATTGTAATTTCGAGTTCAAGCACGGGATTTACGCTTTATTGGAGGAATTCATAAGGAGATCTCAAAAGTTCGGATTAATGCATTACAAAGTTCCAATCAAATTACGATTCAAGTTGCAAGGCTTCCTTTTTTGCAAGTTCATGAGTTTTGTTTACAAGGAGTTATTTCTATTTCGCCATGGAAAGTACACCATGATCACAAGGCCCATTCCACGTTCTCTTATAATAAAAGGCCTCAAGCGTCAAAGGCATTTTTCACCAAGCTTAAGATATCTTGCTTAAATGGATTAACGGAATACAATTTAGTGTTTGACAATCCAATAACATGAAGCGGTGATGTAGAATCATTTTGGAGAAAGTGTTTTTAATAATGGACTTGATACACAGTTTGTTCGTTGCCATGGACCTGTGAGCCAAGGTCTTATTACTTACAAATCATCATTTAACTAAAATGACATCCCATTTACTTAAGACACTCAGTGGGAGTATAAATGACTACATGTTATCACAAGTCCATTTACGTATGCAAAAGGAAACAGATCCTGCTCCTACCACCAGTTGGTCCTTGCACCATGATTCCTCTGAGAGAACCGCATAGGCGTTATTCCTCTATCCAAATGCTGCGAAGAGGCATGAAGAAATGCAAACTGTTGAAGGGCTTCTTCACAAACAGAGTTGAGACCGAACAAAACGTCAACGACGGCGCCGTAGCTCACGTTAATTGATAGATGACAATCCTGTTCAGCATATACTAATTCGTCAAGAACCAGTTCCGGCAACCTGCATCAAAGAAAATGAAATAGGAGTACGAGGCCATCAAGCAAATATAATTGAACCAACTTTCCTAAGAAAAACAAGTGCGTCGGCCTGCCGACAATATCGAACAGGTACGCAACCAAGGGATTGAAGAAAACCTGCCAGAACACGCTTCAAACCTGGCTTGATGGAATGGTCAAGCTCTTCAGATTCCTAGCTTCTGGGTGCGAGCAACCGAAGCTTCCTCATCAACGCATGAAGTAGCGAATAGTAGAAGTCTCTCTCCTGCATAAAACGTACAAGGTCAATATTTTCGAACATCTCCAATGACTGAACATGAGTAACAAGCAATACAATCATGACAAACGAAAGAGGAGCAGAGTATTACCCTCATTGTTGATTCTGAATCCAAACGTCCTCACCGTCATCATGAGCACATGAAAGGAATCAGAGATACGGTTATTGCTGCATACACATGATATATAATCGAGTCAATACACAGATCCTGGAAGACTCATAGCATGATATTTCCATACAACACGACCATTCTCAAGGCCACATCATTAATCTAAGTCAAAGGTTCATAATAGAAACATCACAACATTACTAAACCAAAGCATCACTAACTACTCACGACATGGCTCACCGGAATGATCATAGGAAGATCTAGCAAGTTATGGTTTTCCCTGCATCAGTAGACTATGCATTCAATCTTACTGGTCAGAAATACACCATGCATGTTATTCTCAAGGGGAGCTTTTGGATATGTTGAGATCAGCCGCGTCTTACTGCTCATACGAATCAACTAGCAACAACCTGCTGCGCAACTCTTTAGCCAATGATGTTCACTGGTCCAAATTGCTGCGTAAATTCTTCCAGACTTGATTTCTACACATGTTCATGAACCAAATCCAACAGCACCCTTAGATTTCCTGTGGACAAATCCCATAGACGGAAAACATCCCAAAAAAATTAGTGTCGACATAACTCCGTGCGTAAATACCAGGCTCGGCTTTGATGGAATCACCTGATAACTAGAACTTGCCCAATCTGAAAACTGCCGTTTATCGCAAAGAACTCGCTTCAACTCCCACAACAGCAGTTGTCTAAACTTAAGTAACAAGCCCGAAGCCCTAAAACTTCAAGGCAAGACCAACTTCAAAGCAAGGCCAGCTTCAGCTTGTAACCTCGCGGTCTAGCTTCCGCATCAAGTCCACCTACATCACCGATACACCGTAGCATCAAATCAAGAACGGAAATGAAGAAAAGGAATCAAAAGAGAAAGATTCCAGACTTACGAGATTGTCGGTTTAGCATTGAAGTATGCTAATGTATCTCAGAAATATTGCCCACATGCCAGGGAGTCATCTCTGCATAACAACGACAATCATGTTTTGAAGGCTGATACAAGAGAGAGTGTTGTCACGATTAAGCTCATACCGAAGCCTAACATCGCGCCAACATCCTTTAACTCACGCTAATTGGACGTAGTCGTCCAACTGACTTCGCTGCAAGTTGCTGAGCTTGATAAATCATCCCCGCCTAGGCCGATGATTGGAATTCCTGCAGAAAGAAGAGCGAGAATGCAAGTTAAGACTTGAAAAGGAAAATGCAAAAGCTACTGAGAAGCTTGAGAAATATGTTGAAAATATGTGTTGAAAATCAAGTCAGCAAGGTTACCTTCATCGTTTCAGCCCTCATCTAGACATCTGTGATACTTGCCAATAGCTTCAACCTCCGCCAACGCAACTCGAACGCCTTCACAACCTGCATTCACAATAAAATTGAATTATCAGTCAACTTAGAGCGCATCTTCCAACAACATAAGCAAAACCGGAAAATCGCGGCCATTAGAACAAGCGTAAAAGTTCAAGACAATGCGTAGTTACGACCTTCAAGATCACCTACATCAAGATTAGGCAGTCGCTGATGCCCTGTGACAGTTTTGGTGACCGGACCACTAGTTTGAATGCTTCCTCTTCTTACCTGAGTAAAATTGGAATCAAGTCATAACAGGGCGTTCAAAGAAAATTAAATTGAGTCAACTATCATCGTTAGCCTTTATTACAAATGAGCAAGAGAATCAAGGAAAAAACTGATGTTTCAAGAGACGAAGTTATTCGGATTCTTCAAGCTATTGCATCCTCCGGGAGGTTCTGGCATGACTGGGATAATCTCAAGAGTATGCTATCATTCCAGCTGAAGTAGGTATTGTCCGAGCACCCTGAGGAAAAAAAATGACAAGTGAGCAGCAATATGCTTCAACAAGAGAATCCTACTCTGATTTGGTCAACAAATTGAATGACGAACTTACATGTTTTATTGATGGCCCACCATTTACATTGCAAAGAGTTTGCGAGATTCTATTGGACGCAAAAAAAACATCTTTCCAAGCTTGCTTTAGCCCTTGAACAAAATTTGTTAGTCAAACCTGCGTAACAAATCAAACACGAAGGTTCACCAATCCACATAATAAAATCTCAGAATTCGAAAATAGAAATTGAATCGGTGTCATCAATTACATAGTCATATGTTTATGGAAACACGTAGGCACCAAATATCTTGCAAATGGACCATTTCATCGTGTGTTAAGATTTGCATTCAAAGCACATAATTCATCATGACACGAAAACAAGAGTCAACCAAAACATTCATGAAAAATCATATTTCTAAAACCAGTCACAAACATGTCGAATTTAAAAGAGGAAAGGTCCGAACATGTTTCAGACAGGTTAATTTGAAAAGGATAAGAAATTCTAATGTGTTTAAACATGTCGAAACGAAAACAGAAAGACATTTATCAGATTTTAAGATAGGTTTCAAGCATGTTCCAGACAACTTCTAATCCTTTCCAAATTAATATTTCACTGTCAAGACTCAAAGCATCTATAAAAGGGCAGCATTCACACAATCACTCAAATACACACAGAGAAAATCAACAAAACCAAAATTCAGAATCCCAAAGCGAAACCCTTAGCAAATCGTAAAAAAAGGAGAAACATTCAGAATCCCGAACCAAAACCTAAGAATTCGTAAGGAGAAAAGTAGGAGGACTTATCCTTTTGTAAGCGCCACCGCGAAATCATCTCGAAACCACCGGCGCCGGGAACCGATAAGCTTACGTCGAGATCCTCACACCCTTGCCACTTCCATTCCGCCGTCAAATTCCAACAGAATCCTGCAAGAAAAACCCATCCACCACCGTAACTTCGATTTGTTAATGGTGATTTTTGATTGACTAATTTGTGTTCTTGTGTTTCAGTTCTGATTGGTAAGAAATGGTAAGCGAAGAGCACGGAAGAAGATGAGGAGAGGAGACGAGTCAAAGATGGAGGAAGAAGAGGAAGGAAAGACAGAGAAAGGGAGAACGAAGAGCGAAGAGAGGAAGAGAGAAAGGGTGGGGCAATCGGCGGAGGAGATGGGAATTAGGAATTAGGGTTCTATTTTCTGTTGTTTTTGTTTTATATATTGTAATTCCCTACGCACACACTCACCGTATCTCACATACACCACGCACACACAACCCTCATATTTCCAATGGATCTGATCTAGTGGTCCGCAACGCGCCTCACCGTAAACCCTCGCTACCCTCCTCGCACTGGATCTATTCGCCCACTAATCATTTAATCCACCCTAATTAATTAACTTTTAATTTAATCAAATAATTAATCTTCTTCCAATCGGTTTTGCTAATTAAAAAATGGATCAATAAGTATTTTATTAATTAATTAACTCTTATCTTTTTATCTTAAAATTAAGTTAATGATATTTTAAAATTAATCCCCTTGTTTTGTCCATTAATTAACTTAATATTGACTTTTTTTCTTTTAACCCTTTAAATATAACTATCTCTTTTAAATAATTAACTTAATAATTTTAAGCGGACCTTTTATTTATAAGTAAAAAACTAATAACCTTTTATTATTTAACTTAATTAACTTTTAAACAAAAAACAACTTAAACTGTAATTATTCCCTTTAATAATTCTTAAAATAATTTTACTCTTTTAATAATAAAAATCATTTTTTTTTATAATTTAAAATATTCTTATTCTATTAATTTGAAACCTTTTATAAGAAAACAATTTCATAATTTAGATAATTTATAAACCAAGTTCCTAATAATCATTAAAAACCTTCTTTCATGTTTTGAAATAACTTTTAGCAAAAAGTATTTTACAATGATAATTAAAGAAACTATTTTAATAAATCTTTTTAATAACTTGCTTTTGACTTAATAATAAATAAATCTTGTATGATAAAACTCTTTAATTGAATATCCCAATTAATCCAATAAATATTTTATAATTTGAACAATTCCTCTTCAAGCGAAATAAACCCTGTTAGAATCCTTTTAGTTTTAGAAATCGATTCACAAAAACTTTTAACTAATATAATTAAATACCACCCTTTTTTAAAAAACCTATCCCACCAAAAATAATAATTTCTAAACAACTCCTCGCATAAAATCAATTCACTAAAATTTAATCCAACTTTTATCAAATTAATCTTGCACCGTAAAATACAATCAATCGTGCACACTCACATTCACGACACAATTCAGTCTCACACACTTCAGCGCTTTCATGCGTATGTGTATGGCTTTACCTTTTCAGCAATTTATCTTCCGCAATTTAAATATTATCTCATTTATATTCTCGCATCGCATTCCGTCCAAAGGAAAAACCTACACATGATTCAACAATCGTGTGTAGTGCATCTCATTTTGCACCATACTCCCGCTCGATCCTTGATCCCATTCAAGTTGATCGATTAAGGTAGATCTTACCCCATAGGAAGGACCTTTCTCTTACAACATAGAAATAAACACAATACAAACAACTCAACTCAATACAAAATATTCAAACACAATAGAGAAATAGATGCTAATCATCTTAAGCGAGATAGAATCTCCACCCCACATCAATACAGTCAATACCGTAGGAACTTTGCCTTAAAAGAGATAAAGGTGTACCTCGTCGATCCCTATCCAAGTACTTGAGCCCTTCTCTTAAGATGATGCAAAGACTACATTCCTACAACTTGTGGCAGTTAAATCTCTCTTAAAATGATAACGCATCTCTTCTCCTAAACTCAATCAATCAACTACCCTAAACCCGTAGGAATTTTGACCACAGTCAAAGAACTCCTCTAACCCTTTAGGGGAACTACAGATACTCTAATTCCACTCCCGTAAGGGATATGTAGGCATAAGATGCGATATCTTATCGAGTATACTTAGAAAAAAACCACTAGGGTCTTTTATACCCTTAAGCAGATAAACACATAGCAATAAACAAACATAAAACAAAAGGTTCCTGTAGAGTATTACAGAAACTTAGGATGCTAGTACCTTCCCTAAGTTTAACCAACCCCCGAACCTAAAACTCTCTAAACCTTGCATTTGCATTGCATTGTGAGAATTTTGATCTTTATCCCTTCCTTTGGAAAAATCAAAGTTCGGTTGCAAAATGAATTAAAGATTCAAACTAATCAATAGTTTGTTATCCGATTTTCACCGCGACACATGGATAGAAACGAAGCAGACATGTTAATGCAAGAAGTTTATGAAGGATCCTTTGGTACCTATGCCAATGGACATGCAATGGCTAAAAATAAGTTAAAAGCAGGTTACTATTTGTTGACAATGGAATCTGATTGTTGTAAATATGTAAAGAAATGCCATAAATCTCAGATTTATGCTAATAAATTTCATGTGCCTCCGACTCTTCTCAATGTTATTTCATCTCTATGGCCTTTCTCTATGTAGGAATTGACATGATTGGTAAGATTGAGCCCAAAGCTTTGGATGAATATGATTTCATTCTGGTGGCTATTGATTACTTCACCAAGTGGGTTGGAGCAGCATCTTATGCTAATGTGACCAAGCAGGTTATGGTTAGGTTTATAAAGAATCAGATTATTTTCTTATATGGTGTTCTGAGTAAGATCATTACTAATAATGGGTCGAACTTGAATAATAAGATAATGAAAGATATTTGTGACGATTTCAAGATCTAACATCATAATTCTTCTCTTTACAGACCTAAGATGAATGGGGTTGTCAAAGCTGCAAATAAGAATATTAAGAAGATTATCCAAAAGATGGTTGTGACATATAAATATTGGCATGAGATGCTCCCTTTTGCTCTGCATGGGTATCGTACATCTGTCTGCACTTCAGCGAGGGCAACCCCTTTCTCACTTGAGTATGACATGGAAGCAGTGTTCCCCATAGAGGTTGAGATCCCATCAATACGATTCTTGATGGAAGCCAAGTTGACTGAGGCCGAATGGTGTCAAAGCAGATAT
Organism: Lathyrus sativus; assembly: GCA_963859935.3. Taxonomy (NCBI): domain Eukaryota; kingdom Viridiplantae; phylum Streptophyta; class Magnoliopsida; order Fabales; family Fabaceae; genus Lathyrus; species Lathyrus sativus. The sequence continues at coordinate 122,571,372 of OZ012735.1, forward strand.
GATCAACTGAATTTGATTTAAGAGAAGAGGATGATGAATTTATGTCATGGTCAGTTATATCAAAAAATAATGAAGAAAGTATTTGATAAGAAGGTACGACCTCGTGTATTCAGAGAAGGCAACCTCGTGCTCAGAAAGATCTTATCTTTAAACACTAATTCTAAGGGCAAGTGACTCTTAATTATGAAGGCTCATATGTCATTAAGAAAGCCTTCACTGGCAGTGTATTAAATCTTACGATTATGGATGGTGAGGAGCTCACCTATCCTATGAATGCCGATGCATTTAAGAAATACTTCGCCTAAAAATTAAAAGAACATATCGCTAAGTTGAAAACCCGAAATGGTGGTTTAGGAAAAAAATGAGCGTCTCGATGGGCTGAAAAACATGAAATGGAAGTCCAGGAAAAAGTTAGAGACATAAACAATAAACATCCCGGTAGATTGAAAAACCCAAAGGGAAATCTAGGAAAAATTTAGGGATTATGGCAATTAACTGCGCCAGGATAGACTTGATCACTTGAAGCAACATTGCCTATCAAGGATTCTCATTCTTATCATTCTCGATGGAGGTTTTGAGCATAGTGAAATTCAAATTTGTTAGGAAGAATAGTGGTCGTTGTATTTTTTCTATGTAGCCTTTTTCCTTTATTTACCATTTTCCAACTTTGTAATGATCCATGGAGTCACGCCATTTGTGGACTACCAGTCTATTAATAAAATTTGAGCCTTTATTCATTTGTTTTCAATTCTTATTTTTGTTTCTGTTTTGCAAAATTTCATTTATTTTTTCATAGTAATTTTTTAAGCAAAAGATAAATAACAATCATGCTTTTGAAAATTACAAAAAAAAGTGTTTTCCTTTGATTTGTGAATACAAAAAGGAATGTCAACAGTTATTCCAAGAATGGTAAAATCTCAAAGTGCAGAATTCAGTGTTCTCCCAAGCAGAGTTGTTCTTATGGATGTATTCAAGTTTTCACTACAATTGTGAATCAGGTAATGGGTTTCCCCCAAGTTGATATTATGTGTTAGATTTTATAATTCAGTCCCCCTAGATGAGGTTTAGTTCAGGTTTTCCCCAACTAAGTACTGGATTCAATATTTCTTAGTTGAATCCTGAACCTGGGTTTCCCAGCTAAGTCTTGATTCAAATTTCTCTAGCTAAGTATAATTCTCTAGTAAGGTTGAGATCAAGCAGATATGTGAATTTGTGAAGTTTTATTCAGATTGTTGAATTCCATATCTCTTTGTGTTAAGACTTGATATGGAATCACCTGTATGTTTTTACCTTCTCTATTATGGTTTTGTTGCTTTTGTATAGCACCCAAATAGTAAATCCAGAACAGTGTTCCCTATTAAGAAATTTTGAGATAGCAGTCAATTGCTGGGTTTTTTCCTACCTTATGTTGAATTTTTATTTAAAATCCCTTGCAGGTTGACTTTTTTCTATGGTGTTAACTTCTTAGTTTCCCCTGTAAGTCCAGGATATTTTTTCTCAAAGTTTGTTTGTCTCCAAGGAGTTTTCTTTGACACTCTCTAGGTTTACACTTCCCTTAGTGGAGTTTGTGGAATTGTTACTCTTGGTTTTAGAGGAATATTTATGGTGTCGATCCTAAGCAGACCCATCTTCTATCATAACAAAGTTTTCTAGAAAAAGGTTATCTTTTGGAAGATTCATGTTTTGTTTACTCAAACTGGTCTTTCTATCCCCTTAGCAGATTTGATACAGGTGTTATCCCTCTCAGAGGTTGATTTTCCCCGAAGAGTTTCTCCCCAGAAAGTATCTTCCTCTCCCCAGAGATGTGATCCTTGAAGAAGAGTTTTGTTCCTTAAGTGGCTTTTTGTCTATCTCCAGTTAAATCCCTAGTAGGATATTCAACAGAATCTCCAATGGTATTTCCATCTTGTTGAGATTTAACCGAGTATCTGGTTGTACTATGATGTTTGGTCATCCCTATTTTATCTTTGTGCTTGCTTTGTCAGTATACATGCATACATTCATTCATTCATTTATTCTTTCATACACATATCATGTATAATATAATGAATATTCATGCTCACCTCTCATTTCTTGGTGTTTCTTATCCACTCTCTTTGGTGTTGTTTCCCCTGCAGAGTGTGTGTATCCTCTCTCCACTAGAGTGTCTACCTTAAGCAGAAAGTGTATATCCTTTCTAATTCCCCACTGATTTTATTCCTTATGAAATAATTTTTCTTTATTTTTCCTTTCCAGCTCATTATTTGGATGGAACCGTTCCCTAGTTGAGTTACTTCCTCATTGGGTAGAGTCATGTCTAACTGTTTCTCTTTAGTTTGTTCCTGGATTAAACTTTGGTCTCCTGCAACAGGTATTTTGAATCCCTCTAAGTTGTGAAACCTGGATGATGAGAAGGCATTTATTTTTTTACCTTTGGTGATTTTTATTTTCCTTAGCAAAAATATGGTTATGATTCCTCATGAAAAGATGAAGATTTTGTTTCCCCAACAGTGTTGTATAACACTCTCTTGGAATCTTTGCCTGACAGCAAGTGGCGATCTCTTTATGCAAGAAGCTTATGTGTCCCCGACATGGTAAGCCTTACCTGGTAACAAGGGGAAGCCCTTTGAGAAGCTTGTTTACTATTTTCAATCTTTGCAATGATAAGTGGTAGTCTTTTTTGAGAAGCTTATCCATTCTTGGTGATTCTCCAATCTTTGTGATAACAAGTGGCAGTCGCTTTGAGAAGTTTGTTTTCTATTTTTGACTTTTGCGTGACTTCAAGTGGAGGTCTATTTATTTGAGTAGCTTGTATGTCCCCAAATATCAATCTGTATCTTCACATTAAAGACACCTCTCTAGTTTATTCTCAGCAGAGAAGTTTTTGTGAAATCCTTTATCCTCATCGAATCAAGTGAAACCTTGGACTCATTATTTGAACAGGTGGCATCTCTTTATTTGAGAAGCCTATTGTGACTCCATCAAATTTTCCATTAAATGGCATCTCTCTAGTATATTCCCGCTAAATAAGTTTGTTGTGAATTTTTTTTATCATCGCCAATAGATGGTTGTCTCTTTATTTGAGAAGTCTGTTATGCAATCTAACATGCTCGTTTCTCTCTTGAAGATTCTCGGTAGAGTTATTGATTCCTAATTCCTAGCAGGTGGCAGTCCATTTATTGGAGACAACTTGTATTTGGTCCTTTTTCAAGTGAAAGGCCTGATTGAAGAAGAAACTGTGACCCATTATTGGCTGATGGCCAGAGATTTGGGAGGTTTATGCTAATTCCTAGAAGGTGGCAATCCCTTTAGCAGAGACAACTTGTATTTAGTATTTTTTCAAGTGAGAGGCTTGATTAAAGAAGAAGTTGAGCCCGATTCTAATCATGGAAGCTTGTTATCTATTCGACTTGGTTCGTTATTTGAGCAGGTGCTTATCTCCTTAATTGAGAATCCTATTGTGATCTAGTGAATATTTTGTCCCCGACAGATGGTTATCTCTTTATTTAAGAAGTCTGTTGTATAATTTGCCCTCTCACATCTCTTTTGAGTATCTCCAACAGAGTTATTGTTTATCTTCAGTAAGTGACTATCCTTTGTGAAGCTTGTTTTTTATCCTTTTCAAGTTTGAGACTTGATTAAAGAAGAAGTTGAGACCCATCCTAGGTGGAATACCATAAATAGTGGAAGCTTATTATCATGTTAACCTTTATTTACTGTCATTCTTTGAGTCAATATCATCTTGTTTACTACCTTCAGTTGTAAGTCGACTGCGATTCTTTTTTCTCATTGTCTACCTATGAGGTTCTTCTCCAGTAGAGTAAGTGACTTTCCCTTTAAGGTTCCATAGTGGATTCCATACCCTCTTCTTTTTTTCTCACTACCTATTTAGGGTTTCATTCCTCAATAGAGTCAGTGACTGGGTTTATTCCCCCGTGGAGTGAGTATATCTTTTTGCTGCTTGTATTGGTGCATATTTATCCCTGAGTCGAGTCTTTCCTCAGTAATTTATTTTCCTGGAGAATCTCCTCTTTTCTCTTTATTTTCAGTCATTTCATGTCGTAGTTTCATCTACGCACTTTCCCTGTCTCTTGTGGAATTTTATATTCCCCAGCTGGATCTCTTTTTGTTTTTCCCTGCGGAGTTTCTGTTTCTTTTCCTAAGTTTCTTCGGCAGTAATTTGTCTCTTGTGACACCTTTTTCCCAGAGAGTCATGTGCATGCATTCATATCATTAACATTTTGCGGTATCTTAGGTCCAAAAAATTAGGTCTGCTATATTTAAGTCTCTTCAATCTCATCGAGATAAAGACGTTAATCTTCATATCTTCGGATAGAAGAAACTTAAATAGAGGCATATGTCATACCCTAGTTTTTATCCCTAAGATCCCAACTCATTTGCATATTTGCAATGCATCATGATCACAAACTTGGTTTTCTCCTAACCCTCCCATCTTCGAGTTTTCCTTTGCAGAGATCATCATGCACCTCTTTGCATATCTTTTATATTTTGTACTTATATGCTTTATAATTTACTAACCATTATTGACATCCCCTCTAAATTCTTTTTACAATTCAAGAGTCAACTATGCTTGGAAGATCATCAAAAGTTTTAAAGCATTAGAGGTCACTCTGTGGACTTAGTGAAATTTGACCTAAATACAAGTGATATTTGCCTAACTTCCAAAGATCATAACTCTCTCAACTTTCAACTTTTATAGGCGGTTATTTTTGCCAATTATCATATTTAATACCCTCTACAAGTTTTTTTCAAGAATCAAAGGCCAATTATGTTTGGAAATCCATGAAAAATTTGAAGACACTAAAAGTCATTTTAGACTTAAAATTATTATGGCCTCTAATTACAGGTCATGGTGCCAACTTTACAAGGACATAACTATTTTTCTCAAGCATCCAAATGAAACCTTTCTTTTCACATTGTATTCTTTGTTACGATATGATCATTTTTCAAAAAGAATGAGCATTAAAGGTCAAGGGTACAAGATTTCGCATTGGTTTGAACATGACTACTTGGAACTGAAAATTGCTCATGGTAAGAAATAGCAAATCACGAATTTCTCCAAAATTGAGCCAAGCTTTGCGCGTGTTTTATCCAGGATGATGCTAAGTGATACATGAGTATAAAAAACGACCCAAAATTGAAAAGATTGAGCTACATTTTAGTGACTTCACAACCAAGAATGATCACACTTTTGGTGCACATGATTCCACACGAATTATAACCAATTTTCACATGAATCCCATTCATTCACATCATCCACAGTGCAAGTTATTTATTGTGTGTCATGTGCTTGGAGGAGGAAGAAAGTTTGGACTGTTTGTTTCTTCACTGTGTGGTTTGAAAGAACATTTGGAGATGTATTCTTAATTAGTTTGGAATGGACAAGGTTTCTTTTGCAAATTGTATTGATGCTTTTAACTTTCATTCTGACTCATTTCAGAAGTATTTTAGCTCGAGTAAGGCAACTATGATATGGTTAGCAACATGCTGAAGTATTTGGTTAGATAGAAACAACAAAGATCGTTTCCCTTGCAAAATGTAGATGATATTGTGGTCTCTGTTAAATTTCTCTGTTAAAACTGATTAGCTATAGGCAACAAAGGTCGTTTCCCTTGTAGCTTTTTAGAATGGTTTATGTCTCCTTTGAGTTGTATAAATTCAAGGTGATTGGTCATGTTTGTTTGTAAGGGTTGAACACTCATGTACTCATTTGATATTGAGTTCTTTACTTATAAAAAAAGAAAATTAATTCCTCCTTCACTTATTAAAAAAATATCTTCTATTCTTGTTTATTGTTTTATCTATTCTTGTTTATATTTAATTGTTTTATGAAAACTAGAAAATTTATTCGGTATTATAAATAAAATTTGGGTGAATATCAATTTATATTTAAGCAAAATCAATCAAAATTTATTTTAAAAAGTAAATTAATATAAAAAACAATATATCATTAAATGATTGGATAATAAATACAAACTAAAATAAATTTTAAAATATCAAAATATTTATAAAAAAAACTATAAATTTTATAATCTAGTATTATATAAATTTTGTTTACAATTTGCCAAATTAAAAGACTATTTAATACAAAAACACAACACTAGATAAAATAGAATAAAAACAACCTTGTAGCTTTGTACTCCCTATTTTATCATATACAAATTATGGACAAAAAGACAACACAATAAAACAAGAACCCAAAAGCCAATAAAAGGCATAGATATCAATCAATACAATATATACTCAAAATAAAACAAAAGTAAACCCTAGCTAAAATGGCATAACCTAATATTCTTAAGTTGCTAGGTTGAACACAATCTACAATGTTCGAACTCTGATACTCACGATTTAGTGCAAATTTCTAACTTAAAGTTAAGTTCAAGGACTTGATTGAGGCACGTTAGCAATGGCCGCAGCAATTGAACACATATTCTGCACAAACTCACTACTATCCCCAAGTGGGGAAACACCTGTACTAGTAGTCCCTTTGCAATTCTGCTCACAAGTCTCAGCCAAACTTCCAGCAAAAGTAGCTCTTTCTTTCACACCAACATAATCACCTTTGTCAATATAATTTTGAGCTTGTGGAATAATCTCTTTTGTAATGTTAGTATAAGCCATTATGCAATTATCCAAAGCAGTTTTCAATTGTATGTGATCGGTTTGTGCATAAATGTCTCGAATTTGTTCTAGTACAATCGGTGCTCGCGCCGCGATGTTTTGGAGTGTTATCCGGACAAATCCAGAAATGTCTTGATCTGATTTTAGATAGTGTGAATATAAATTTGATTTTAATGTTAAAAGACAAAGCTGGTAATGTGGTGTTTTTTGGCATATGTTATCGATCTGATCTGTCTTTGGTGACTGGCATTGGATTGGTTGTATGAAAAATATGGAGGAAATGGTTAAGAGAATGATCATGGTTGAAAATTTTGAAAACATCATCTTGTTTATGTGTTTTTGTTTTTTTTTCAACAAGTGATTGTGTTTTTCTTAATTGATGGAAGAAAGAGGATAATTGGGTTGGGTTATATAATGGCTTTATTATGGGAATGAATGGTGAGAATTTGCAGTAATTTAGGATATTTATTTTGACGTTTTGCTTTATGGTCGCTGGTCCTATCATGAGGTGTGGTTTAAGATGAGTCAATGCTACTTAATTGTTTGGACAATTTCTAAATTTTAACTCTCTTCTTTCAAATTTTAAAAGTACCCTTAAGAAAAACTATAAAAATTGTAGGTTTTTCTTTTGTCTCATCTACCATCTACCTCTACAATATAAAATTTGTGAACATGTGACATTAGAAAAAAATGTGCACATGGCATGCTTAAAAAAATTCACGGTGAGTAGTTCTTTATAAATAAATATTAAAATAAAAAATGTATTATTTATAATAAGAATATTTTTTTAATATTATTTTATAATACAAATATATATAGTGTTATTAATCGATTTTATCATTTTATTAACCACAAAATATAGATTATTAATTACTTGTTTTATTTATAACCAATATAAATTTTCATTATTTTACTAATACAATTTTTCTTTTGAATAAAGAGGATATATTAATAACTTTGATAGCAGTTGATTTTCTTACAAGATAGTTAATTAATCAATCAAATATGTAGTATTAATTATTTTTGGACATTGAATTATAAATGTAAGTAGACTATGCACATAAGAAAATGGTAAATTAGGTAATTAGAATATTTTTTTGATTTTTAATTTAAGTCTTATAATTTTTTTTGATTTAGTTTTTAAGTAATGAAAGTTGTAAAGTGCAGAAAGATAAAAGAAACAACGATATATCCTGATTTCCCTCACAATATGAGAGTATTTCAGTCCTCTTGCGCAGTAAAAGATTGATTTCCCTCACAATCTGAGAGTATTTCAGTCCTCTTGCACAGTAAAAGATTTTACTATTGTTAGGACTTATACAAGACTATCCTAGTCTTTTTATACAGACACTAACAAAATCTACTAAGAACAATCCTCTTGGATTTTCACTAAGTACACTAAGAGAACAATCCTCCCTTAATGACTCTCTTGTTTCCAACAATTCTGGACAATAAGGATTACAACAATTAATCTGAATTTTACAAGAGTTTTAAAAGTAATGTACAATGTATCAATCTCTTGACTGATCATCTCTTCCAATAACAATAACTCACAAACACTAAAGTGTTAGATTGCTCAAAAAAATTCTGGTTAGATGATGTGAAAGTGTACAGAAAATTTCTTAAATAAAAGTTGAAGATTTGAAATGTGAATTTTGAAAATCTAAGTGTTTGAATGGAAGAGGTGATTTGTAATATGAAAATATATGTATTTATATGAGTATGACACCATTTCAAATCAATGTGAAGTTAACAAATATTATCATGAACAAATGCCAAGTTATAATGAAAAGGTTTTAGAAGAGAGGCATGAAAATGTGTCTAACAAAAAGCTACTATTTTTCAATTTCATTCAGGTACAAAACGATTGTTGTTATGTGCAAATCGATTTGCATCAAGTAACGTCATAAAAAATTTGAAGAGCTTCAGTATGCAATCTATTTACATAAAATGCAAATTGATTTGTATAAGGTGAAATATGAAATTTTGCAAAGGAAACTTAGGCATGGCTCAGGTGCAAATCGATTTACATAAAGTGCAAATCGATTTGCATATAATGAAACTTGAAAATTTTTCCTAAGTGTTTTATGCCATGAAAAAAAATGAGTTATGTAAGGGTGTTTGATCATTTGAGCATTTAAGACTTTAGCGAAGATACCTTCTTGACATTTTAAATCCTTTGAATCCAAAGCCTTGAACTTGATGCTTTTATCTTGAAGAACATTTTTGGCTTTTTTTCACTCAGATTCTTATCTTCATCAAAACATATTCATCATAAAGAAGCTTGAATTCATACTCTCCCCCTTTTTGATGATGACAAACATTCATCTTTGATGTGTTGTAATTTCCGGAAAACTTCTCCCCCTTGTTAGTAAGATATGCACCTAAGAGGGGAGTGAATTAGGTACTTAGAAATTTTTCCGGATTTTTCGAAGGCTTCAAGTTTTACTTTCCTTAGAGATTACTAAGTGATGAAAGCGATTAATGCTGAAAGTAAATGACACGATGATATATCCCGGTTCCCCTTACAGTTTGAGAGTACTCCAGTTCCCTTTCAACATGAAAGAGATTTTTCAATAATGTTAGATCCTAATACAAGACTATCCTAGTCTTTCTCTACAAGACTCTAACAATTACACCAAGAACAATCCTCTTGGATTTTACAACAAAGTTGAAATGAGAACAATCCTCTCAAACTCAACTCTCTTGCTTCCAACAATTCTGGACAACAAGGAATACAACCTTAAAATCTAAGGTTCAACAATCCTGAAAATAAGATGTAATGAGCAAAATACTTAATTCTGATTTTGTTGGAGTGCTTGAAGTTGATCTTCAAATATCAATCAAATGATTGATCTTCTTCTTGAACATACAAACTCTATATAGGATATACAAGTGCCCTTGAATGGTATAATTAAACTTAAAAATTATTTGTATGAAAGTTCAAATGCAAGGTTTCACTCTTTTGAAAATTTCAGATTTTCTCACTTGAAAATTTTGAGAGTTTGAATGATAATAAAAGTTTGAAAGTTTTGTTTGCAAGAAGGGGAATCTCAAAATTTTAGATTATGAGGTTTTTATAGCCTCTAAACACATCTACAAAGGAGTGCAAGTGATCTAGGGTTGCCATGGTTCAAGTGGAAAACAAAATGAGAGTTTCTGCCAAGAGATGCATCATTCTGGCCTGCAGCGCCAGTGGTAATCAGTTACCCCAAATGGATAATTGATTACATGCTTTAATGTCTTAAAAAGTTTTGAAAATTCCTTCAGGGTAATCGGTTACCAGGATAGGGTAACCGATTACTCTGACCTAGTTTTACTAAAAAAAACTCAAAAACAGTGGCAGAAAGGCTTTGAAAATGCAAAATATTTTTTCTAATGAACATGCAAAGAAATGAGGAGGGTTTTATAAAGGTTAAATGTTATACTTTCCTTTGTGTTAAAACCATCTTCAAATATTCATCAAGTCTTGATATAATTCTTTGATGATGAAGGTCTTTGATCTTGATCTTGAACTCTTGAAATACTTTTAACAATCCTTGAGCTGATGAATGTTGGTTGTCATCAAAGTCTTCGAGAAGCCATGCCTTCATACCCCTAATATTTATAACTCCCCTTTTATATGTAAAACTTAAAAATATTTGGACTTGATCATATTTGAAGAAGTATTTGCAGAATTTGCACCTTTTAAAAGTTTAATACAGGGAAATACATAAGCATAACACATAACACGTTCCCCCTTTGACATTATCAAAAATAAGGGAAAGATGGGTGAAAGATAATAATATGGAAAATATATAGGTTTAAATGGGAAATCCAAAATCACAAGAAAAAAAATTAAAATTGAAACTAGCATTAGCCATGTAACATAATACTTAATCATTGTCTCATAATAAAATAACCATACATGCATTCAAAATAAAAACATAGGCAAGTAAAATTATTAAGGTACATAGTACCTTACAAATAAACAACCCAAAATCTTACTAGGAGCATATTAAAAGTTAAATTCCAAAAGAAAACATAATACTTAAAACAATAAGATATAATAAACAACTAGGATTGGTCCATATCATGATTGTTGTCGTTGTTGATGTCTTGGAATGGATTGAATTGTTAAAGGGGTGTAAATATTGGAAGAGGATTGGATGGATGGTTAGGATCATAAGGTGGAATATAGAGGTGTGAGTAAATATATGAAAGTTGACGATTCATGTCGGTTCTAATATCATTGATTTGGTTGGTGGTTGCTTCATGATTTTGAGAGATTTGGTTATGAACGGAAGTGTTGAATTGAGTTCATTGATCATTCATGGAAGTGTTGAGGTTGGAAAATTGTGTATTCATGTAATCATAAAGATCTTGGTTGCTTGGTCCACTTGGAGCATGAGAAGGAGGAACATCTTCACCATCTTCATCTTCTTGTTCACTTTCTTCATTGTCTTTACCAAGATAAGTTATAGTTTGTGTTTTCGGATCATAGCAAACACCCATTCTTTTGTCCACATTTTTATGGTGATTTTGTGACCACTTGTGCTCATTATACTATACTCGATACCTTCAAACTCTATGTCATAGTGTTGTAAAATACGCATAATAAACCACCCATATGGTAAGGATTTGAACTTAGTGGTGTGATACAACATGTGATGTATAATGATACGAGCCCAATTTACCTTGATACCATTCTTAATTGCATACAGAATTTGCATTTCAACATCAGTGACATTGCAATGATTTCCATTTCTAGGAATAAGAACATACACCAAAAAGTAATGGAACATCCTATCATCAATAGAAAATTTTCCAACAGACCACAACACTCTTTTCGGTTCAGCCCCACCCAGCAATTTAACCTGTTTGTTATAGTGATCCACTTCAGACACCCTACTAATGCTATAATAAAATTTTCTCTTATTAAAATCCTTTCAAACCTCATCTTTAGGATCATATAAGAGACTTCCATCATAAGGAATATCCAAAAAATTTCCAAGTTTCATAGAACTCAAAACAAGTTTTTTGCCTCCAACATAGGAAGCAAATTTCCCATCTTCTATACCCCATATTACAATAAAAAATTCTAACCAAATTTGGATAGTACAGTCCAAAAGAAGCAATAACAGAACCCAATCCTAAATAAGTTAACATGTCTTGAAACTTAAAACATTTTGAAGGGAAAGTATTAAGATCGTCGTATTTTGGAGTTTGGACATGCTTCTTTTAGTAGAACTTCTTATATCCCGCCATTTGCTGATCAGCGAGATCTTTGAAGATTGGAGGAGTTGCAATGGAGGAAGAAGCTTTTTCCTTTTCCTTTTTCAGCCATATAAATTTTCCTTTTTCCTCTTGAAGCCATGGATGAAGAGTAGGAAAGGTTAGAGAGAAGCTTTAATGGATTTTTTTGGGTGATTTGGGGAAGATGAAATTTGTGGGTTTTAAGAGAGAAGAAAGTGAAACACGACTGCTAGGTTAAAAATGAGGGGCTGAGAAAAAAATTGTTTTAAAGTGATAAAAGGTGAGTGATAATTGGACCAATCAAGTAAACAAATAAATAAAAATATGACTTTTTGCAGGTACAAATTGATTTTCACTTTGGTGCAATCGATTGTGTGATGGTAAAACGCGAAAAAAAAAATACAAAAGCATTAGGTAGCAATCGATTTGCATATGGCAGCAATCGATTGCTTGACATTGAAAAAGGCCAAAAACAAAAAATAGAAGCAACGCTACAGACACTAGTCAATTTTCACCAAGAAGCAATCGATTGGTCCTAAGAAAAGTTTGAAATTGTTTAATGTTCAACAGTAAAAACATGTTTTTTAAGTCAATGATATAACTTAAACACATATAAGAAGGGAGTAGAATCAGAAATGTGATAAAACAAATTGTAGAAATAAATAGAAGAATCAAGGACATGTGTGCACCTTTGATGTTTGATGATACATATCGTAAGGTGTCCATTTCATTCAAAATTCCAAGTTCTCTCCATATTTTGTAGAAACATTCAAAAGGTTTTGTGAATATCTCTGCAAGTTGATTATGAGTATCCATGAACGTAACTTCACTATCTACTTGAACAAAATGATCATGAAGAAAGTGATGTCGTATGTTAATATATTTGGTTCTTGAGTGTGTGACTGGATTCTTTATGATATTAATTGCACTTGTGTTGTCACAACATAGAGGAATGCATCCAAGGTCGAGTCCATAATCACGAAGTTGTTGCTTAAGACAAAGTATATGTGTACAATAACTACCTACTGCTATGTATTTTTCTTCGGCGGTGCTAAGAGCAATGCATGCTTGTTTCTTGCAAGCCCAAGATACTAATGCATTTCCAAGAATGTGGCACGTACCACTAGTTCTTTTTCTATCATTTTCACATCCTGCATATTCCGCGTCAAATAACCAATTAAATTGCAAATATTACCTTTAGGATACCATAGTCCAACATTTGTTGTCCCTTTGAGATACTTCATGATTCTTTTAATGGTGGAGACATGAGATTCCTTTGGATTTGCTTGAAAGAAAGCACAAAGACAAACACTAAATATTATGTCAGGACAACTTACCGTTAAATATAATAATGAACCAATCATAGCTCGATACTTTGTGATATCATTTTGAACACCGGATTCATCTTGATCAATATAAGTTTCGGATCTCATTGAAGTGGTCATTTCTTTAAAATTATCCATGTCAAATATCTTCAATAACTCTTTGAAATACTTGGATTGGTTAATGAAGATTCCATCCTTTAGTTGCTTAATTTGGAGTCCAAGAAAATAGTTCATCTTACCCATCATGGACATCTCGAATTCTCCTTGCATCATTAATGAAAATTCTTCATAAAGATCTTTGTTTGTTGAACCGAATATGACGTTGACAACGTAGACTTGAACTAATAAAGTGTTACCTTTTATTTTCTTAATAAACAAGGTCTTGTCAACTTCACCTTTTTCAAATCCTCTTTAATAAAGAAAATTGCTAAGTCGATCATACCATACCCTTGATACTTGCTTTAAGCCATAAAGAGATTTCTTCAACTTGAAGACGTGTGAAGGATTCTTGAAGTCTTCAAATCCCAGAGGTTGTTTGACATAGACTTCTTCATTGATGTAGCTATTTAAAAAAGCGCTCTTGACATCCATTTGGAATAACTAAAAAATTCAATGAACACACATAAGCAAGTAATAAACGGATAGCTTCTAACCTTGCAACCGAAGCGAAACTTTCTTCAAAGTCGATCCCTTCCTCTTGATCGTATCCTTGAGCCACCAATCTTTCTTTTTTTTGAAAAACTATCCCATTCTCATCAAGTTTTCTCTTAAACACCTATTTGGTACCTATGATGTGTTTACCACTTAGCCTAGGAACAAGTTCCCACTGATTCCTTTAGAATTGGTTTAACTCTTCTTGCATTGCAGGTATCCATTGGTCGCCTCCTAAGGCTTCATCAACTTTGGAAGGTTCAATTTGTGAGAAAAATGCCATATTCAAGCATGCATCTTTGAGATTTAATCTTGTTACAACGCCTTGACTTATATCACCAGTGACTTTATCAATTAGATGATCCCGATGGATTCTCCATTCCTTAGGAAGATCATTATTATTTGACTCTTTTTGAATTGGTTCTTCTTGGTTTTGTGGTTGATTATCATTATTTTCATTTGAAGTATCTTCCTTAGGAACATCTACAAAATCATCATCATCATCACACAAAACTATATCCTCCTTGGAGGTGTTAGATTCATCGTATGACACGTGCATAGATTCTTCAATTGTTAAAGTTCTTTTATTATAAAATCTTTATGCTTTACTAGTAAGAGAATATCCTTGAAAAATTCCTTCATCGGATTTTTCATCAAACTTACCGAGAATATCTTTGTCGTTATTTAGGACAAAGCATTTACAACCAAAAATGTGAAAATGTGAAATATTTGGTTTCCTACCTTTGAATAGTTCATAAGGGGGTCTTTTTCAAAATAGGTCTAATAATAACTTTGTTACTTATGTAGCATGTCGTGCTTACCACATCCACTCAAAAGTATTTCGGAAGATTTAAATCACTAAGCATAGTCCTTGCAAGTTCAACAAGAGACCTATTTTTCCTCTCCACCACTTCGTTTTATTGAGGAGTTCTTGGTGCTGAAACGTTATGTAGGATTCCATGTTCTTCACAAAAGTCTTCAAAGGAAGCATTCTGGAATTCTCCACCATGATCACTTCTTATGGAGGCAATCTTTAGAGAATTTTCATTTTGAATTTACTTTGTATACTTCTTGAATGCCTTAAATGCATCACTTTTCTGCACTAAAAAGCAAGTCCAACAAAATTTAGAAAAATCATCAATAATTACTAATGCATACACATTACCTTCGAAGCTTCTTGTTCTTGATGGATCAAATAAGTCCATATGCAACAACTGTGGTGGGCTTGAAGTGGACATCACATTCTTAGGTTTGAAAGTTGATTTGGTTTATTTTCCCTTTTTACAAGCATCACATAATCTATCTTTGACAAACTTTATCTTAGGCAATCCAATGACAAGATCATGCTTGACTAGTTTATTTAAATGTTCCATATGAATATGAGCAACTCTTTTATTCCATATCCATGAGTCATTATTATTTACCAATAGACATTTTACTTTCAAAGATAGATCATATAGGGAAATCATAAATATATTATTAATTCTTTTACCTGAGTTTTACCCCATGTGTGACTTCATCTTCAATCAAGCATTCATCCTTGGCAAACTTAATCTTGAAGCCTTTGACACAAAGTTGGCTAATACTTAAAATATTATGCTTTAGTCCTTCAACATAAAGAACATCTTCAATAGATGTGAAAGGTGGTGTTCCAACTTTGCCTATATCAATAATGTTTCCTTTGTTGTTATCTCCATATGTGACATAACCCTTGGCCTTAAGCACTAGATCTAAAAATTTGTTAATATCTCCTGTCATATGCTTCTAACAACCACTATCGAGATACCATAAATTAGAAGTGGTCTTCAAGAAAACCTACAAAACAAATTAAGTTTTGTTAGTTACCCAAATTGCCTTGGGTACTTCATAATTAGTTCCTTTCTTGACGCCCACATAATGCCCACTTATCACACTAAAATTTCTAACATAGCAAGCATTAGGTGTATGACCAATTATTCCAAATAAAAGCATGTAGGAACAAAATTACTTCTATATCTAGGAACATATGATTTCTTTTTAACAAATCTTTTCCTTTTAGGATAAGGATGAACAACTTTGGCTTTGTCAACTTTCTCTTTTGGAGATTGATCACTAGTTTTAACAAAGGTAGTTTTACTTGAACTTGGTTTACTAAAATTTGAATAACCAAGGTCACTTTTATCATTAGGATATCTTTGTTGACTAAGAACACCCTCCAACCAATTTGTCCTTTTTCATATTCATATCTTTCAAGAACTCTTTTTAGTTGGACAATTTAAAAGAAAGAGATTCACATTCTTTGCATACAAAATTTTGTTTTTGTTTACTTATTATCTTTTGTTTTTCATCTTTGAAATCTTTTTCCATTGTCTCAATTTTATCTTCTAGAGATAAAATTTGTTTTGAATTTATTAAGAATTTCATCTAGCACCTTGTGCATCATTATCATAAATGGAAAATACATTACTAACCTCTTCATCATCATCAGAATAGTGTGAAGCCATCAATGCTAGATTTGCACATTCGTCGCTATCCGAATCTGATGAAGAACTTATCTCATTATCTTTTCATGCTATATATGCTATTTTGTTCTTATTTCCTTTTTATTCTTAAAGCCACCTTTCTTGGAGATTTTCATACAATCCGTTTTTATATAGCCTTGTTTTCCATATTCATAACAGGTGACGTCGGGCGTTGAAGTGGAAGCCTCCTTTTTCCTGAAATGTTTCTTTCTTATTAAATAATTAAAAGATTTATCATTTTTACCAAAGAACTTACCAAGTCTTTTCACGAGAAGCATGAAGTTCTCATCTTCTTTAGGAGTATCATCATCTTGTTCTTCTTTTGATTCGACTTTTAAAACGATGCCTTTGGATTTCTTTTTTTTTGAAATTCATGCTTTTCAAGTCTTCCAAGTTCAAGTTCATGTTCTTGGAGTATTCCGAACAATGAACTAGAGCTAGAGCGCCTCAGGATCAAGAGCTAGAGCGTGCGATTATTGAGAATACTTGGATTTAGGTTTTATTTTCTCTCAATTATTCTTATTTGGAGCTTGTTAAAACAAAAGGTTTTATTTGAGGAGTGTAAGCTTCAGGTTCAAGATTGAAGTTCAGTCAAGAATCCAAATTACAAGTACAAGAAATATCCGTCCAAAGAGGTTTGGTCGCGTTAGAGTTTTTTGTGGAATCATTGCAAACGGTTTAACCTGGTGTGGGTTTTAAGATAAGAATCTAGAATATGGTAGTCTTTTGTGAATTGTGTTGGTATGGCCTTGTTTGGTTCGAGGCATTTAAGGGTACGACGGAGGTGGATAAGTAAAAGGCAGCTCGTGGTAAAGAAATGAGATCAGTTAGTTTTGGACACAACTTTTGGTCAAGAGTGTTTTGAATGTTGGGTTTTGGCCATTTATCCTTACAAACCGAACCACTTGGGATCCGAAGAAAATGGGAAATATTACAAACTCCGTCCAAATCCTAATTCCGTACAAGACAAGACATACAAGGCATACAATAAATTCTAGTTTTTTATATATAATAAAGCATATAATTTACGCGAGATTAGAATTTACTCTGTGAAATAGATTTCTTCTAACACAACCATGCCGCAACTTTACAAAAAGAAAGGAGGTTATAAGTTTCTTTACAACAGCTGGTTTTTTTCGTGAGGTATTGATGATAACTATGTTAGTTACACTTATAATGTATATTTATCTGTTAGTTGCACCCCTCTTGTGGTCTTCTGAATTGATGACTAGACACGAGAGAGGCCCTGCCACGACTTGTGCGAAGAATGCACTCAAGTACCATTGCAATACCGTCAGGGCTTGGTTTCTCAGCATGCCTAGAGAGTGTATACTTTCATCTGCAAATGCTGCGCAAGTGCGCAGACGTTCGTGTCCTTGCGTTTGTTGTCTTCTGAACTCTTTTGTCCTACAAAGCAGCATGAGGTGGTGAAGTGCAATCTGCTGGTTTCTCGTGCTCGACCACTGTGTTCAAGGAAAGTCGGTACCACCGAGCTTCTACATTAACTGCATTATTCTGCAATAATCACAGACAATAATGAGGAAGTTCACAAATCCTAATCCACCATCTTTAAAACAGTTCAAAACCTTCTAAAAAACCCAAACCTGGTTGGAATGATAAGAGCAATCTGTAGCAATAATCCTCTTATTGGAATATGAAACTCTTGTCGTCGACTTCGTTGGAATTTGAAACTCTTGTCGTCAACTTCGTTGCCCATGAATAATGGAAGCTTAGACGGCCGAGAATCTCGACATTAAGCCGACACCACTTAATGAATTCACTGAGGCTTGCATCATCTTCGCTCAATAACAGTTCGAAAGATTGTATTGTCAGGAGCAAACCAATACCTCTCCACCTTGAAGGGAAACCTACAATAGATTTTTGTATTGGTTAATAATGTAGCAATAACTTCACGACAGAAGAACAAGCAATAAAGTCATCATTTACAGATTTAAAACTTTCCAAAATAGTGTTGACAAGGCCTTAAACTATTTCTAAAATAGGATAGACATGTTCATACGGATTTGGAAATAAATTAACCATTAATTGATTAGCAGAATTGGTGAAAGCTATAAAAGGAGGAAGATTCACAGACCAACAACAGAAAAAAATCCCTAATGAAGAAACCCTAAAATACGAAAAAGAGAGGAAGCTGAAAGCTTATCTCTTCTTTTGCCGTCACCGTGAATCCACCACCTTCAAACTTCATTTTCCGTGAAACCCTTATTGCCATTTCCGTCCACGAACCACCCCTTCATTTGTCATCCACCGTCGTTGAGACCTTCGTCACTGAAAATCTATGTTTCCGTCTACGAACCCACCATGCTCGAAAGCCCCTGCGAAAAATCCAACAAAACCATGAGTTATATGTGACTAACATTGATTTTTTTGTTTTTTATTTTGTTTATGTAGGAGATTGGACGGAGAAATCATAGAAGAAAAAGAAATAGCAAAGATAGAAGAGAAGAAGAAGTGACGAATCGAAGAAGGAGAAGATGAAGAGGGAGAGATGAAGAAGAAATTGCGGAAGCAAAGAAAGAGAGAAGAAGGAGAGGCGAACGCGAGAAGGAAGAAGACGACAGAAGAGATGAGAAAGAGAGAGAAGAAGATGTGGGAAAACGGCGAAAGAAGGAAGGAAAGACTTAGTTTCTAGGGTTTTCTGGCATTTTATTTTTATGTTGTAATCAAATACACGCATGCTCACAGTAACCACTGTGCACCCACACATCACAACAGTCCATCCCCACTTGATTTCAATCTGCGACCCATATTCGCTTACCCACGGTGCACCCCTCACACTTGCACTGCACCGTATCCATCTGCCCATAAGCCTTTAATTAAATTTTTTTTTCAACTAATCTAATCACTAACTTTTACTATTCAATTAATTAACACTTAATTAACTTTTTTCTATCAGCCTTTTAATTAATCAAACTAATACCCCTTTTTTTATCTAATCAATTTTCATTTATTCATTTAGCTTATTAATTTGCTTTTATTTTAATAACTCAATTAACTAATTTATTTCATCTTTCTTATTATCCCTTTTATTTAATAAAATATAATCAAAAAATATTTCTATAAAAAACCCATTAATTTATAACCTAATAATAATAATAATAATAATAATAATAATTCACCAACTAATATAACTTTTTTTAAAATCAATCTCCCATAACTTAATCAACACGCTCCCGATTCCTACCCTCTGAACACCATTTTCAATTCGAATGTTTCGCGTCCCCGCGCTTGACTCGTTTTTAGCATTTGTATCCGTTGTGTGGATTTAATTATCGTTGTCTTTATCGTTTTTATTTTATTTTATCGCATTGCATAATGTCCAAAAGAAGAATCTGCGCATAACTTAACACTTGTGTGTATTGCACCTCATCTTGCATCATTATCCTCGCTTAATCCTTGATCCTTTTCAAGTTGATCAATTTAAGTTTAGACCCCTACCCTATAAGGAGGACCTTTTCTCTTTTTTCTTTTACAACTTAGATAAAACTGATTCAATTCAATCAAACTTTTCTCCTATAATCAACCAATCAACAACCCTTATCCCTTTGGAACTTTGACCAACAGTCAATGGTTCCTCAAACCCTTTAGGGAAACTACAAATACTCTGATTCCATTCCTGTCAGGATATGTAGGAACAAGATGCGACGTCTTGGCGAGTATACTTAGAATTAAACCATTAGGTCTTTCATCTTTAAGCAGATAACCCTTAGCAATAACAACATAAAACACGAGGTTCCTGTAGAGTACTACAGAAACTTAGGATGCTAGCACCTTCCCTAAGTTTAACCAACCCCCGAACCTAAACTCTCTAGCTTTTGCATTTGCATTGCATTGTGGGTAATTCGATATTTTCCCTTCCTTTGGACAAATAAAAGACCGGCGGTGAATTAATGAATTAAGATTCAAATTAATTAATAATTTGACATCCGATTCTCACCGCGACAACTGGTACTTTGATAGTGGTTATTCTAGACACATGACTGGTGTCAAGAAATTTTTGGTGGATATTAAACCAAATTCCACTAGCTATGTCACCTTTGGAGATGGATCAAAAGGTAAAATAAAGGGTGTTGGGAAGTTGGACTATACTGAGCAGCCTAGTCTTAATAAGGTGTTATTTGTCAAAGGGCTGACTGCTAACCTGATAAGTATTAGTCAACTATGTAACCAAGGTCTCAAGGTTAACTTTACTAAATATGAGTGTCTAGTAACAAACGATAAAGATGAAGGTATCATGAAGGGAGCCAGATTTAAGGATAATTGTTACTTGTGGACTCCTCTAGAAACAAATTGTTCCTCCATCTACTTGATGTCAAAAGAATATGCGGTAAAGATGTGGCATCAGAAACTTGGCCATTTCCACTTGAAGGGAAATTAAGGAAGTCTTGTCAAAGGAAGTTGTTAGAGGTATTCCTAATCTAAAAATTGATGAAGGAAGAGTCTGTGGTGAATGTCAAATTGGAAAGCAGACAAGGATGTCACATAAGAAGCTTCAACATCTGACCACTTCAAAAATTCTAGAGCTACTTCATATGGACTTGATGGGACCTATGAAGGTTGAAAGTCTTGGAGGAAAGAGGTATGTTTATGTTATGGTTGATGACTTCTCAAAATTCACCTGGGTGAATTTCATCAAAGAGAAGTCTGAGGTGTTTGAAGTTTCAAAGAACTTTGTCAAAAACTTCAAAGAGAGAAGGATTGTGGCATAGTTAGAATTAGAAGTGACCATGGGAAGGAATTTAAAAACAGCAAGTTTGATGATTTCGGTTCCTCTGAAGGAATTAGCCATGAGTTATCTTCACCCATCACTCTTCAACATAATGGTGTCGTTGAGAGAAAGAATGGGATAATTCAAGAATGTGCAAGGGTCATGCTTCATGCCAAGAAACTTCCATATCATTTTTGGGCTGAAGCCATGAACACTGCTTATTATATCTTGAATAGAGTAACCATTAGATCTGGCACATCTACTACTTTTTAAACACCCATCTAGGATCTTGTGCAAAGACCTAAAAGGTCAAATGTTATTGGTACAAGATGGGTGTTTAAAAACAAGTTTGATGAGCAAGGTGTGATCACCAAAAATAAGGCTAGACTTTTTATTCTTGAGTACACTCAAATTGAAGGGGTGGAATTTGATGAAACTTTTTCTCCTGTTGCTAGGCTGGAGTTTATTATATTGTTACTTGGAGTGGCTTGTTTGTTGAAATTCAAGCTGATTCAAATGGATGTTAAGAGTGTCTTTCTAAATGGATACTTGAATGAAGAAGTATATGTGGAACAACCAAAAGGATTTGTTGATCCTACATTTCTAATTCATATGTTCAAATTGAAGAAGGCCTTGTATGGGTTGAAACAAGCTCCAAGATCTTGGTATGAGAGGCTAATTGAGTTCCTCATTAACCATGGATAAGAAAAGGTGGAATTGACAAAACTCTCTTTGTTAAAGGGAAGGATGGATAACTAATGATAGCTCAAATCTATGTAGATGATATTGTGTTTGGAGGGATGTCAGATGAGATGGCTCAACATATTATTAAGCAAATGCAATATGAGTTTGAGATGAGTTTGGTGGGTGAACTAACCTACTTTCTTGGTCTCCAAGTCAAACAGATGGAAGACTCCATATTTCTTTGTCAATGGAAATATGCAAAGAGTATTGTGAATAAGATTGGTTTGGAGAATGCTAGCCACAAAACGACTTCTGCTCATACACACTTGAAGTTGTTTAAGGATGAAAAGGGTGTTAATGTTGATCAGAGTTAGTATATAAGTGTTATTAGCAGTCTTCTATACCTTACTGCAAGCAGACCTGACATAACTTTTGCTATTGGAGTTTGTGTTAGATATCAAGCTGAACCTAAAGTCAGTCATATCAATCAAGTCAAAAGGATTCTGAAGTATGTGAATGGTACATGTGACTATGGTATGTTGTATTATCATAATTCTGATTCGATGTTAATAGGATATTGTGATGTTGATTGGTCTTGTAGTGCTGATGATAGGAAGAGCACTTTTGGAGGACGTTTCTTTTTGGAAAACAACTTGATTTCATGGTTCAGTAAGAAGCAGGATTGTGTTTCTCTATCTAATGTTGAGGCTGAGTACATAGCAATAAGTAGCAGTTGTTCTCAAATGATGTGGATGAAGCAAATGCTGACTGATTATAATGTCACACAAGATTTCATGATATTATTCTGTGATAACTTGAGTGCCATCAATATTTTAAAGAATCCTATTCAGCACAGTAGAACCAAACATATTGACATCAGGCATCATTTCATTAGAAATCTTATGGAAGACAAACTTATAACATTGGAGCATGTTGCCACAGAGAATCAACTATCTGACATCTTTACTAAAGCTTTGGATGCTAATTAATTTGAGGTGTTAAGGGGAAAACTTGGTATTGTCCCGTCTGAGGAGTTATAACAGTTAATTTGGCGTGGGAATACTATTCGAGTGATTGTATGTGTGTTACCGCCGAATAAAGAGAGGTTTTCAAAGTCAACTCTCATTTGTAGCATAATTCTTCAACAATAGCCTGGTATTTTGCTGAATGATGATAAAGTCATGAAAAGGGAGTCTCATTTGACTTTGCATCACAAATTGTTTGCTAGGGATCATGTCCCAGATATTATTTTGACATCAATTCAAACATCTGCTCCTGCAACCTCAAAGGATGATACTATTGCTCAGCTAAAGAAGACTTGCAAGGATCTAAATGCCATCATCAAGTCCAACACAACTAGGAAGTCAAAGCTTTAATAATTGATACAGGTCTTGACAGTTGAGCAGGACAAGGGAACTGAAGCTGCTGGTGGTATAGATAATGCTGAAAAGGATGCAACAGAAGATGAATAGGATGATGCTGAAGATGTTGGGTCAGATGATAATAATCTTGATGGAGAAGAAGAAGAAGAAGAAGAAGAAGAAGAAGAAGAGGATGATGAGGCTATTGAAGATGATATATCTGATTATAGTTTTATTCATTTTTTTTTGTGGTTATGTTTTTCTTATAAGGGCTAAATTCCCAGGATATTTTTGGAACTGCATATGCTTGATTTGTACTTTAAACTCTTGTTCTACTTGTGCTAATGTTTGGTTGTTTAGTTAGTTAACTACCTTTGTTATATTATGCCTAAAAAGGGGGAGTAATACTAACTTAACTAACCACTTCTAACCACTGGCTGCTGTTGAGGGGGAGAGTTCTAACAACTTACCGCAGAAGAAGGAATTGATTAAGGGGGATGCTATGTTATTTCTGATGTTGTTCTGATTTTTGCCTCTGACTTTTTGTGTATTTGTATGCAAGGGTTATTTAGTTAATTTTAGCCAAAATTTGTCAAAGGGGGAGATTGATAAGTCGAAGATTTTGAGATTGGCATTATTTTTGGTAAAACTAACTTGACAACAAGATGTTGGATAAGATGTCCTAACATGAAGGACAAATTTAAGAACAAGATGTTTGATAAGATATCCTACCATGATGGTTCGACATCTTTGTTTGTTACTTTGCAGTTTTGATACTGCTAATTTATTTCTAGATTTCAGAATATTGTAGGAATATTTGTTTATCCTAGGTGGCGTTCAAGATTGAGGAATCAAAGATTCTGTTTGAATTTGAAGATGACATTTTCTAAGTGTGGAGACATTTTAGGAAACTTTGGATTAAAGAAAATATTCTTGAGGAGAGTAAGTTGCGAATTCTTTGTAACAGAATTGTTGCCTTTTTGAAGCCCAAATGCAATCTAGTTTATGGTTATAAATAGGATGGATATAACCTAATCAAAGTGTGAAAAATACATTAGTGCTTAGTGAGTTTTAGGGTTTGTGTATTGTGAGCCTCTCTTGTATCGTGTTGATACTAGAGTTGAACTGTTTGCATTGAGTTGTAATTTTTGTCACTGTTGTGATTGAAAGGGAATTGAGAAGGGTCTCATACCTAGGAGAGTCTTAGGTAGAAATTAAGCATGGGTAGTGATTAAGTGATAAGTTTTAAACCAGAGGTTGTTTAGCTCAGAATTAATACTATCTAGTGGATTTCATTCCTGGCTTGGTAGCCCCCAGACATAGGTGTTGTTGTACACCGAACTGGGTTAACAATTACTATATGTTCGTTTACTTTCTGGAATTTTTATTGTTCTCCTTCTTGTCATTGTGTTTAAAGCAAAGATCAAGTGTCTCGATATCTCTTAGGACATCTGAGATATGCATACCAAAATTTCACAAGTGAAGGCATTCAGAAAAGCTATTACGAAGCTCTTGTAATGATGAGCAAAGAGGAGTTACAAAGCTCTCTTGAGGCTCATGAGAAAATGATAGAGTTGAGAAGATAAGGCAAAGACAGAGATCACTTTGCAAGATCGGTTCAATGAGAAAGACAAGAGATCGAAAGTAAAATGGCCCATGAAAAGCAAAGGAAATTTTCAAATTTTTGGTGGAAGAGAGTCCTAAAATTCAAAGAACTCAACTTGTGAAAGGGGTGAGAACCGTTGTAACAAAAATGGTGGTCAAGGAAACTTTAGAGGCGAGAAAAAGAGGTTTGACAAGAGCAATGAGTAGTGTTACAAGTGTCAAAGATTTGGTCATTTTACAATAGAGTGCAGCTTGAACAAGAAGGAATCTCAAGGGGATTAAGCCAAGGTTGCAAGACAAGATTTTGATGAAGAGAATACACTCTTAGTCATGATCATAGAGGGGAATTGTAGCAGCAAACAACTGCAGGATAGCAGCTACAACAGCTCAAAGAATTTTGAATAATTGAGTTATGGCCGGTTGAATGATACGATTAACCGGTTGCATGAAGAGGAAGATGCCATAATAAGTGTGAAAGGAGCTCAATACACTGAGGAGTGGTATTTAGACTCGGGTTGTTCAACCCATATGATGGAAAGAAAGGATCAATTTGTCAAAATTAATCGTGCCATGATGAACAAAATAAAGTTCATGGACGACACCACTCTAATGGCCGATGGGATCGGTGATGTTTTGATCATGATGGGGGATGGTGAACATTCCTTGATCAAAGATGTATTGTATATTCCAGGAATCAAATGTAACCTTCTAAGTATTTTCCAATTACATGAGGAGGGTTACAAGATTCACAAGGAAAATAAGGGATTACGCATTATGGATGCAAATAGAGTTTTGGTCCTTAAAGCGCCTATGGCTACGAGTAGAACCTTCAAGGTTGAGTTGAAGGTTATGGATCATAGATGTCTTGCTACTGTAGCAAGTCATAAAAAGTGGATGTGGCATTATCTTCTTAGGCATCTCAATTTTTGAGATCTCAAAGACTTGTAAAAGAACATAATGGTAACGGGGCTGCCATCGATCAACATACAAACTGAAATTTGTGAAGAATGTGTGCAAGAAAAGCAACATAAGAGGAAATTCAGCAATGATATAGACCAGAAATTTAACAATCACCACGAGGTGGTGTATTCAGATGTATGTGGGCTGATGCAAGTAGATTCTATCGATGGTAATATGTATTTTGTCACATTTATTGATGATCATAGTGGAAATATATGAACATACCTAATCAAGAGAAAGGATGAGGTATTTAAGTGTTCAAGAAGTTCAAGTCCATGGTTGAGAGGCAATGTGGTCACTAGCTCAAAGTGCTCAAAACGAATGATGGAGGCGAATATGTCTTAAGTGACTTTGGGAGGTTTTATAATCAAGAAGGATTTTACATGAGATAGTACCACTTTATACACCATAAAAAATGGTATAGCTGAAAGAAAGAATCGATCGATCATGAACATGGTGAGAAACATGTTAAAAGGGAAGAATTTTTTGAAAAAGTTATGGGGAGAGGTGGTATCCACAACTATCTATTTGATGAATAGGTGCCCTACGAAAAAGCTTAGGAATCTAACACCGAAGGAAGCATGGTCAAAATTCAAGCCAAATCTGAACCATTTGAGAGTCTTTGGTTTTGTTGCATACTAACATGTTCTAGTTTAACTTAGAAAGAAGTTGGATGATAAGGGAGAAGTGATGATACTTGTTGGATATCACTCTCTTGATGGTTACAAACTGTTTGATGTTATAAATAGGAGGATTATGATCACTAGGCATGTGGTAATCAATGAATTGAAGCAAGTGCAGTAGAGTGTAACCAGTTACTAGCAGACGCTAATCGGTTACATGCAGGTTGTAACCGGTTACCAGAAAGCTGTAACCGATTATAACTTCAAAATTTCCAATTTTGAAGAAAGTGGAAGACCATAACAACATGTTGTCGAAGCCCGAAATGAAGAAAATGTAAGAAGGTCAACAAGGAAAAGGGGTTTGCCTTAGAGAATCCAAGATTATGAGATGTTTCAAGATACAAAGTCAATGATGATGGTGATTTCATCCATTTTTCACTTATGGCCAAGTCTGAACCCGTTAATACGGAAAAGGCCTTAAGCGATCCAAAGTGGACTTGTGCTATGAAAGAGGAGCTGGAATCCATTGAGAAGAACAATACTTGAGAGTTAGTTGATCTACCAAAAGGAAAGAAGCTGATTAGTGTGAAGTAGGTGTTCAAAGTAAAAACAAATCCAAAGGGTGAGATAATCAAGCATAAGGCTCAATTGGTGGCTCAGGAATTTTTGCAAAGAGAAGACATAAACTTTGAAGAGGTATTTGCACTGGTTTCTAGGATTGAAACCATTTGGTTTATTGTTGGTACTACAAATAACTACAATTGACCTATCTACCAAATGGATGTCAAATCCGCATTTTTGAACATATTGCTTGAAGAGGAGGTATATGTATGACAACCCCCTGATTTTGTTGTGAAAGACTAAGAGCTGAAGTTCTACAAGTTGAAGAAAGCACTATATGTTTGAAGCAATCTCCAAGAGCTTAGAATAAAAGAATTGATGGTTTCCTAAAGGATGTGGGCTTTAAGAAATGTGTGTCCAAGCATGGGAAGTATGTGAAGTTGGGTACGGGGGAAGAAGTAATTATCATTTGTCTATATGTAGACGACTTATTGATCACTGGCAGCAACAAAAAGTGCATTTCAAAGTTCAAAAGTGAACTTACAGAAGAGTTTGAGATGATCAACCTTGGTCTGATGATATACTTCCTTGGTATTGAGTCCCATAAGTCCAAAAGCGGATTGCTCATGCACCAAAGAAGATATGTGTTGCACCCTAAAACTTGCTCTCACTTTTTATAACTTTGATTGCCTTTTGTTTCGCGTTCATATGCATCCCATTAAGTCATAACCTCATAATCATACTTTGCAGGTCTTCTAAGACATGGAATCAAGGTATTATGTGCAAGATCAGGATTTTCTTTTATTGTGAGATTCCCATCCTCGTTTTGAGTTGAGTTCACATTATCATGAATATCTTCCTAGTCAGAGGTTCACCAAGTTCCAAGGGTTTCCCCATTCAGGTGTGCATTCAAAAAAGATCAGGGTTTTCTCGTTCAAAATTGAGTTTGTAGACAGTCATCAATTGAAGATCACGGGATTAGTGTGTCATGTTAAGGGGATTTGTAGATATTAGAACAAAGAATTTGTGGTTTGACTTGAAGGGGCATTTGGTCATGGTCAACTGAGCTTACTGATTGGATTTTTGGGATTCATTGAGGATAGGAGTTTCGCATGGATTGGATATTTGATTGGAGTTAGACATGTCAAGATTAATCATGTGAGATACTTGGAATTCGAGATATAAGCCATTTTAAACCATTATCCATTCTTTTTAATCTAATTAACCATTTCATCTGTTTCAGTATCCATTAGAAATATCCAAATATCCAGATTCAGTTTCAACCCCAATCTAATTCCAATTTGATCTTTTTTAAGTCCATGTCCATTCTTACTTTAAGTCCAGTTGTGAGTCATCATGATGATGAGAGATCTACATATTTATAACCACTTGAAGCATGCTGAATTGGCCAATTTCACTTTTCAAAATAATATCCCCAAACCATCAGTTGTTCTTGTGTGAGATAATAAAAAATGAATCCAGAAGGAGTTTAATAGTTGATTGCATTCTTCAGATGATAAAATCTAAGGTTGGAAGCATAAAGTATGGATGGTATAGTGTTTTTAAGATCTTTACGTCTGCTTCAAGTCATTTTAGAGCACTTTGATCAAGTAGTGGGAGGTTTCTTCATGGAATGTGTAAATTTCCTCATCGGGTTTGCTAACAATAGAGATGTACATTAGTTATGTTGGAAGGCTACTTTTTCCTAAAATCTGAGCTTCAGTGAGGCCATATGCGCTAATTTGGTTTTGGAAATTTTGGAAATTATCATTTGAAGTTTTGACCATGTTGTAGATGTCTCCAAAGATAATCTTATCACAGACCTTGCGACTAGTCTTTAGAAGTTGGAATTTTCTATTTTTGAGATAAGCATGTGGCAACCAACAATTTGAGTGTCCCAAATGTTTTGATGAAATAGAATTGGGCTTATAACAGATTCTTAAAATCCACATCATGGAGTTCAATACAAAATGAAAGAAAATTCATTGCAAAAAAAAACTAATATAATAATTCACTCTTCAGCAGTAAAAGCCTTACACAACAGAAGCAGAATTCGTGCCTAAAATTCATTTTACAGCTATTTTTCATGATACATCAGATACAAACAAAATCGTACAGCCATAAAAATCCCACTACTGCTGCTCCAAATTGTACTATCTTCACACGTAATCCTGCAAAAAAAAAACAGTAACGCGACAGTGCAGTTTTTTCCCGTACCAAAGATTTCACGTCAGACTACAACGACAACATGCTTCCCTTGTACGCTCTAAGCCACCCATCAAACCTGCAAAAGAGGGACAACTTGTTGTGGTGTGCTGCAACACAAGAAAACAAAAAGAAAAGGTACTAAAAATTGATTCAAGGAGTTTAAAAAGAGAAAAGGGAAAGGCATAACAGGAAGGAAAATTTGGTAAGAGAGAAGAAAAAACGCCGTAAAAGAGACAGGGAACATAACAAAAATAACCTGCATCAAATATAGTTTCTTCACACTTTCAAAAAAAAAGACCGGTTGCTGCATTCTTTCCTACACACCATTTCATCCTCCACATCTCATCTTCTTCATTTTGTATCCAGAAAACCACAATTACAACACCATACCCTAAAACCTCATCTTCAATATCCCTGCAAAACAACACAGTATCACAACCCGACCTTCATCAGTTTTCAAAAACTCTCAAGTTATAATCTTACTCGATTCCTCTCAAAACTTCATCCAATCATAACCTGCAAGGAAAAATTCAGTGAAACTCCCCTCAACAATCATCCATCTCTGAACTTTGATACAAGAAAACTGCGAATCAAAACAACCACAATTTCAGACGTGGATTCAGACCGCGACTGAACAAGTGACGCACACGAGGAAAAGGTGAAACGAAAAGTAAAAGAAGGAAGAGGAGTAAAATTGATATCACCTCTGGTTTTCTATTCACCTTTGCTGATTTGAAGGAGCACCGAACTCTCTCCGGTAGGTACGTCAACCTTGCTCCCAAATCGTGTTGCTACGATGTAGTTTTCGTTTAGTTTGTGCTTGAATTAGCGGAATTTGATGGAAAACTGTGCGTAAGGAGACGAAGTCGAGGTCCTGACGGAGGTCATGTCTTCAACAATGCGATTTGGAGATGAGCAGAATATTGCAGCAAGGGTTTGCGACATTGTTGAGGGATTTGAGAGAATTGAGATTTTGTTAAGAGAAGAGGCAAGACGGAGAAGATGGAAGTGAGTCAAGCGACAAAGTGAGGAAGAGTGGTGTTGTCGCAGCCACGTGATTTTGAATCATGGAAAGGGAATACAAGAATGGTGACGTGTTTAAGGAGAAGAATGAATGGAGGTTGAAGAAGTCATTCACGGTGCAGTGTAGGAGACAATGAGGGCATTGGAGAAATTAAGGTTTGCATCAGGTTAACATAGTAGGCCTTCGGATTGAGCTTTGAGCCTACACATCTTTCACTTCCACACCCCCGTTTCTACTGGCCTCACCCCCAATTCATGTGATTAAAGGCCATTGGGCCTAGCAGCAAATCCCGTACGCCCATGCAGCCTTCTGTCCACACCACCCAGTTCTATTGTCTGCACCCATTTGCTCTTTTCTATTTTATTTTTATTTTCTTTTTTTATGTTGTTAATTAAATTTATTCTTGTTTTAATTAAGTTTAGTTTTGCTAATTATATTAACTTTAGATATTAGTATTAGATTTTTATTTAATATTAGAATTAGATTTAATTTTAGGATTTAATTTTAATTTAGAATTAGACTAGAATTAATGTTAATTAGAGGTTCACTTTGAAAATTAATTATAATTTTAGGATTAAGTAGTTTTAGTTTATTTAATTTAAATTTAAATTTGTTAGGTTTTTTACTAATTAACCTAAGTTTTAATTAGCTTTTAGAACTAATTTTGTTTTAGAATTATTAATTAACTTTGGTTTATTTAATTTAGGAATAACTCTTAATTAGGTTTATTTTAGTTTAGATTAACTAGAATTAGATGTTAGAAATTAATTTTGACTTTTAACATTAGCCTTAATATTAATTGTTGATTAACTTGATATTTTTGTTTCGATTAATTCTCGAGTATGCTTGTTAATATTTCTTTGATGATACTTGTGTATATTTTCCCTTTCATATTTATTTTGGATATTAATACTTGTTGTTGGACGTTGTCTGTGATTGCGTTATTTTGTGTTTACTTGTTGATTACCTCTGTATTCACATGATCCCTTAGGATTCCTAGCTCGACTTAATTTTTGATTAAGTTAGAGGTAGGAGAGACATTAGACTTTCAATCCAAACATGACAACATTAGGTAGGTTTCCCCCTAATCCCGACCTTAGGGCCATTTTGTATGACAATAGTTAGGGTTTAGTTTCCCCTATCCCTCACGTGCATCTTTCTCTTCTCATCTCAAAACAATAATCAAAACACTTTAAAAAATTCGATGAGTATTGTACGCTACGAGCCTTAAGTACATGGGAAATGATGAGAGAGGAGTTTCTCCTCACTTGTCTAGATTGTTTAGTGTATGCCCCGAGGGCGATATGCGACGCATTCGCTCCTATGTCATAGACTTTAGTACGATACACATCTCAAAAAAAGTCAATTCACTTCTGTTAAGGCGTTTCAGGCCTAGGATCTTTTCTCTCGCCCCCGTGTGATCGAGATCCCGTTTTCCCGTAGTAGTGTGAACTACGAACGTTCTGATTCCTTATTCCCTAATTAGGATACGTAGGCACGAGAATCTTTATCCTTGACGAGCACACTAACAACTAACCTCCCCTTTCTCTCACCCCAGTGTGATCGAGACTAACCTGTTATCCAGAACCCTTTTCTCTCGCCCCAGTGCGATCGAGATCATCTCCCATAGTTTTCCCGAATTACGCTTGCTCTGATTTCTCATACTAGATGAGGATACGTAAGCACAAGACGGATATGTCTTGGCAAGCAACCTTCCCCCCATCACTAGTAGTTTTCCAAACTACGTTGACTTTGACTTTCCCATTGCACGAGGGAATACATAGGCATAGGGTGGTGATGTCCTATCGAGTCTGTTCTTTCCTTTTGTCATACCCCAAATTTTTCCTACCTGTATATCACCGTCATCTGTAGATCCACTCACCAATTCTTCACGTGTGTCTTGTGTCTTAGGATTACTTGTGAGCCAAGCAATTATCTCTTCGATGATTGCATTGGACTAGTGTGTTTTGAGTTGTACTCAGTGTGTGTCACTCTAAGCTTTTAAGCATGAGTGTTATGTCTCTTGATTGAAGTCGTGAAGAAAAATCAAGGTTTGTTTGAAGTGTGACTTCAAGTTTATCTATAACTATAATTGGTTGATATCACTCCTGTGATTAAGGGGGAGTGAGTTGGTAACTCAGGTCTAGTGTTAGACTGAAATGTCATTGGGTAGGTCTTAACTGAAGAGTGCAAACTGGTTGTTTGACTCTGAATTAATTCTACTAATAGTGAATTTCCTCCCTGACTTGCTAGCACCCAAATGTAGGTGTGCTTTGCACTGAACTGGGTCAACAATTCTCTGTGTTATTTACTGCTTTCTTTAAGTGTTTTACTGCTTAGCCTAACTGTCTGTTCAGTAGTGGATGTCATAACATCCACTGTAACATCGACTGTTTGGTACCTAGAATTTCAATACACCAATAAAGCCACAATGTTCCGCATTACATCAGACAACAGATGGTACACTGCTCTGTACCTGTAAAGATAGAAATAAAAAAATTGCAAAAACGTCGCCAAAACAAATCCTCCGTACGAAAATTCCAGCTCGCAGAAAATCTTGACGTTGATACCCTTTCATCCTCATTTCTCGTATAAAGATCGACCCCCTTGTTTCACTATGGGGGAGGAGGGGGGAAGACCAATATCTCAAAAAACCTTCTTATCATTCTCCTAATCCAACAGAACCTAACCTTCATCTTTCACAAATTAACCAAACCTTCTTCCATCTTCTTACCCCTCGCCAAAACCCATAACCACTTCTTTTTTCTCAAAGACCACAAAATACCCTTCAAATCTTCTTCCTCTTCAATAACCTCAAACCCCAAAATCATCAATCAACTATGAACCCATTCTCAAAAACAACCTAAAACTTCCATAACCTAAAATTTGAGAGTAGATCAAAACAGAACCAAAACGAGACTGAGAAGGGTGTGAGTTGCGAAATCGTATAAACCTGAATTCAGAGTTGAAGACGAAACAAATGTGGACGAACCCAAACCAGAGTGAATGGTGGAGATGAGACAACGATGTTGAAGAAAAAATTTGAAGAGGTTGTTCCTCTATAAGCGGCTTTTCTGCTGTTGAACTTTAACATTGTTTTTCCGTTGGTCTTGTAGAGTGTTAACCGAGCTTTGCCTGAGGTTCTCTCATTCTTGGATTTTGGTTAAGAACGTGGGCAAGCTTTGTGGTGTTGGGCTTAGATAAGCCCATTTCTTTACTTCATACACCACCTCTTGTTTTTAAAACCGTGCCTTCCATACTTGGTGTGGATGAATGGGCTTCAAGCCCATGATGAATCCATAGTTATTCATACCCCCTTCTGTTTTGCTTTCTATTTTTTTTCATTTTGATTTATAATCCTCCTTTCTTTTAGGTTTATTATTTTATTAGTTTTTTTTAAAAAAATTAATTTCTCTTCTTTTTATTATTTTATTTAATAAATCTCATTTTGTTTTAATTTAGTTTTGTAAGATTCTAGATTATTTCGCTATTAGTATCTTTATTTTGTCCAGGGTCGATGACGAGACCTCAAAATTGTTTTTCTGTCAAGTTATTGATGAAAAATGATAAACCCGAGACCAAATTCTTTTTAACGGTTCATTTTCGATTTTTATCCATTTTTTATTCATTTTATTTTCGTTTCATCATTTTTTGGTCAATGACAAATTTTTAAGAATTATTATCGGTCAAACTATTGATAGATAATAGTTTATTCAAGACCACTTCATTTTCTATTTCATTTTCTTCTTCATTTTCATTTTATTTAATTTTTCCGCAATCTATGAAGTCTTTTATTCGTAAGCGTCGCTTATCGAAGTCGATAACCTTCTCAATTTCAAATCTATGGAAAATGACCATTTGGGTCATTTTCTTTACTTTGGGATCGTGATAGGCTACCTTCAATTAATCGATATAATGTTTGCGATTAAGATGAGATCCCACCTTCTTTTGGTCTGTGCGACACGATTAAATTGGAGAATGGTTCTCAATATCATTTCTCTATCTTCTTCATAGCACAGATATCAACTCACGCGACCTCCTATAGACCGACTTTCATTATGAGTCGAGCTACAATGGTTTAGGGTTACATTTTCCCCGATTTAATTCCTAACCAAACTAACCACTAACTTTAATTTCTGTCAAATATTAACTGTTTTATTTTTCAGTCAAATATTATTGTGGATATTATTGTATATTATTCATTTTGCTCATATCATATTCATCATTCTTATTCACCCATATTCGAAAACATATAATAATTATTGAAACGCTAAAAGCCAAATTGGTGGACTGTTGGATCATTGGTCATTTGCAGAAACCCTAATACTGAGTTTGTGCCCAACTTTGCTCAAGGCGTAGTTTAGAACACAATTCACACACACGGCTTTCTCTTGGGCTACCTGACAATGAGAACGTTTTATTTCATGCAATCCCGTGTAACTTACATGTACCCCTCTCCCATTCCGATGTATGTTTCGTATTTCTATGATGGTTTTTATCTCCTAGAAGCACCCATAGGGACTAGAGCAGATCAAACTATTTTCAAACTAATTCTCGATTCTTCATCGAGCCACTTTCAAACACCCTTGTAAGTCGAGTGTTCATACGCATTCGCCATCAACCTATTACACACACTTCACTGTGGTTTCGATATTGGGGGCACCCTCATGGACTAGTATCGTTTCTCAAACCTCTACCCTTGATGCGTAAGTCTTGTCGGTTCCGTTTCTCAAACCATTTCCATTCCAACACGTTTTGCACGCGATAATAGGTCAAACCCTTGATCCAACATCAAGCGGATTTTCATAACAAACTATCAATCAATTGACAACTATTTAATTTTTTTCAAGGTGTAAAGAGTGGGTTCAAGTCTTTGAGCTTGCTTTCAGTTGTTTGGATGCGAGTTATCTTATTCGTGTGTGAGCAATTGACGCCTTTAAATAAGATTAACAACCCGACATCGTCCAACCATTGTCCAACTACTCATCCATTCCAAACTCAAACAACCTTCTTTTGCGATGAAAAAGAGAGAGTTCCAAGTCTTTGGTTCGCTCTCCCGACTACTTGGGTCCGAGAAGTCTTTCTTAAGCTTCAAGTAGTCATCATCTGATCAACCTCGCCTTTCAAACAAATTTCCTTCCGTGATGAAAAAGAGAGAGTTCCAAGTCTTTGGTTCGCTCTCCCGATTACTTGGATCCGAGAAGTCTTTCTTAAGCTTCAAGTAGTTGTCATCCGATCAACCTCACCCTTTCAAATACAACCTTATTCTTTAAGACGAAAAAGAGAGAGTTTCAAGTCTTTGGTTCACTCTCCTGATTACTTGTGTCCGAGAAGTCTTTCTTAAGCTTCGAGTAATCATCATCCGTACCCATTTCAAACACATTCAATCTCGTTTCTTTTCGTGGTTGTTACCACGAACTACGACTGCTCTGATTCCTCATTCTCGTATGAATGTAAGATACGTAGGCACAAGATTGCGATGATCTTGGCGAGCACAATCCCCTCCATCTTCAACTTTCCCATCCTTTCCTGTAGTCGAACTCTGAGAGCTCTGATTTCTCATTCTCGTCCGGATGAGCATACGTAGGCACAAGGGCCCTAATCCTTGGCAAGTACCCTATCCTCTAACCATCCCCTTTCCCCTACCGTCCTTATCCTTTTATAGTACCATTTTAGTATTTAGTATTGAGAAGAGAAGAATTAAGCTTAGCTAACTTTCATCACAATTCGAATTAAGAGGTACCCGTTGAGTACAACGGACGTGAGGGGTGCTAATACCTTCCCCTTGCGTAACTGACTCCCGAACCCAGGAACATCAGGTTGCGACGGGCATGTTCCTTCCATTTTAAGAGGTTTTCTCGACATTTTCCTCTCCCGTTCATTCAGGATAAAATAAAGTTCGATGGCGACTCTGTCGAACTGCATTTCCGCGCCTTTCGCGCGAGGACCGTATGTTCGAATGAATTTTTCGAGGTGCGACACCCTTCACCTTCGTTTAGCAGTAACTTTTAGATAACTTTCACCCATATATTAGACAACAAGCATGGATCTCGTTGAGTACAATGGACGTGAGGGGTGTTCATACCTTCCCCTTGCGTAACCGACTCCCGAACCCGAGATTTGGTTTCGATGACCTTGTCTTTTCCCGTTTTTCATGTTTTTTTTATCATTTCCTTTCCCCCTCTTTAGGATAAATAACATTCGGTGGCGACTCTTCTGTTTGTTTCTGCCGGCCCTTTTCACAGTTGCGACAGTTGGCGGCCCTGCTAGGGACGTCTGGTTCCCTATGCGAGTCAATCCTAGCGCTTGTCTATTTTATGTCTTTGGGTGTTTATTTTTGTGCATATATGTGTTGTATGTGTATATTTTATTGTTTTATAGTATTGCATTTACATTTTTACCTTCTGCACTTTATTATTATTATTATTATTATATTGTTGTTGTTGTGTTGTTGGATGGGGTGTTCCATCGAGAGATAAGCCCAATACCCAGGCTTGAGTATACACCTAGTTTAAGTATGGAGAGTAGTGCGGGCTTGCATGTTTGGCATGCACGACCCCTCATAAAATTCGCGTCCAGAGGAGGTTTTCTTTGAAGATATCCTATCCTGTGCATCTTGGAAAGTTGAGGGGGTGTTGGATCTGAAAACTAACGACTCTGGAGATCGTTCATTGGGAAGTCAGTTGAGACCTCCTTGGTTGACCATGATGCCAAACCAGAAATGGTGAACGTATCATCATTTCTCGACCTGAGAGTCCGTGATACCGATAACCTGTATAGGATGTCGTACCTTTTCAGAGATTATGTCCTACCTGTGAGTGGGGAGGGTTTTTGCAGGAAACCTTGACTTTCAACCAACCCGGTTTTCTGGTCTTCTTATCAGTGGGAATTTATCAGCCTGGTATTCTGGTATTCTGATACTCCAGCATTCTGGTTTTTCTGGTATTTTGGTGTTCTAGTGTTTTCTCTTTAGAGCAGACTTTTGGGCTTATTCAGTCAGCAACACAACAGTTATTCAGAGCTTTGTTGGAAGCTTTGATTCCATGTCTGTTGCATTAGCATTTCGCATTGCATTAGCATCTCATTTTTGCATATCCTTCCTCAGCCGGAACAGAGAGCTCATCCATCTTTTGTCCAACCCGCAGTTGATTTCCCAACAGTCGTATTGGACTTGAATTAGCTTTTGGAAGAATCATGAATTCAGAAGAAAAGAATCCAGTTGTTACAAGGGCAAAGTTTGAGTTGATGAAGAATCAGTTAGATCGGCTCATGGAAGCCATGAAAGCTATGACAAGGGGAGAGGTCAATATTCAGAGGACTCTAGTTAATGAGAATGTTATTCCACCTTCAGTGAACAATGTTGCTTAAGCTCAGCCTGTGCAAATTCCTGTTGAAGATCAAGTTATACAAGAGCGTACCATTGTCCGAGATAGACATTCATCTTCTCTCAATGGCACAAACTATTAGAATTTCACATTCACTGTGCCAGATTTTTAAGGGGATGTTCCAAGAATGAAACCTAAATACCCACAAACTGTAGAGTTTATGAGAAGATATCGTTTGTTGGAGGAGAAGCTTGATGCTCTAGAGGGTCGTGATAATCTTAATTTGAATGCTTCGAGCATGTGTTTTGTGTCAGGCCTCATGATGCCTCTGAAGTTTAAGACACCGAATTTTGAGAAGTACAAAGGGGATAATTGTCCGAAGCAACATTTGGTGATGTTTTGTAGAAGAATGACCTCGTTTGTCCATAATGACAAGCTTATGATTCACTTTTTCCAGGACAGTCTGAGTGGGGCATCATTGAGTCGGTACATGCAGTTAGAGAGTGGTTGCATCCGATCATGGTCAGACCTAGCCAACGCCTTTGTGAAGCAGTACAACTATAATCTCGACATGGCTCTCAATCACATGCAGCTGCAAGACTTATCTTAAGTAGGCAATGAATCTTTCAGAGCGTATGTTTAGAGATGGAGAGAATTAGCTGCTCACGTTCAACCACCACTTCTAGACAGAGAATTGGTTGACCTGTTCATGGGTATTTTGCAAGGTCCATTCTTGGATAAGATGATTGGTAATGGGGAATTAAATTTTTCTGACTTGATAGTAATTGGGGAACGTATTGAGAGCTGACTCAAGAGTGGAAAGATTCGAGAAGTCTTGGATATCTCAGCTAGTGAAAGCGAATCAGTTGTCAGTTCTTAAGAAGAATGGGAGACAGAAAGTAATTCCATCCAGGAATCCCCGATACCTCAAATTCAGTCTTCAGATATTTCGACTGTTCAGAGCTATCAATCTTCTGGGTCTTTGTATCAGATATTTCTTCCCCTCCAGAGTCAACGGTCATACCGTCATCAGCCGTGTCAGCACGCCCGACAGAGAGCAAGGAATCCATAGAGGCATTTCACTCAGTTGCCAATGTCATACAGTCAGATGTTGCCATATTTGATCAAAGGTGGGTTAATAGTGCCGAAGGAGACTAACCCAGTGAATCCTCTATATCCGCCAGGTTTTGATGTCAACTCCCGTTGTGATTACCATGCTAGGGCATAGGGGCATTCAACCGAAGACTGTAACATACTCAAGAGCAAGATTCAAACTCTATTTAACTCCAATATGTTCTCTGTCACGCCTCAGGGTGTTTAGATCAATAATCCTTCTTCATCCGATCATGTGGGTTCATCATTTCATGTTATGGAGGAATTCACCGAGAGCAGATGTTTAGAGGAGTATCAGACTGAATTCAAGGAGAAATTCTAAAGATGGCTAGTTCAGTAGCAAAACAAGATTGGAAAGCTCGGCTCCCCGAAGCCCGCAATTTTTATGTCATGTATTTTCTTTGCATTTGTAGTTTCTTTTCTTTTAAAGTGCGAACTTATTTGTAAAACTTATCTGTTTTCGATTGATAATGATAATGAAATGAATATGCATGTTTTGATTAAATCCCTTTGTGTTCACTCATACTTTTTTATTGATGTCAAACACTTGTTTAAGCAAAATCCGAGGGAGGATGACAAAATTGAAAGACGCAAAACTTCTAATTGTATGCTTTTGAATAAAACATTTGCTGAGGATGTACATGTATTATTTCGAATCCCTAAACACCAGAGACATAAGGAATATAGTCCCTTGTCAACCCCTTTGAGCCTAGTAGTAGGAGTTTCTTTCTGAAGACGAAAACCCTCATCTTAACCCGGGGTAGAGTAGGTGTCAGTTAATTTGACCAAGCATCCAAATTGCAGAAGGAGTGTTCTCGTTCGAGGATCAATCACATATGTAGAGGTCGTACCTCAAAAACCACAATGGTTATCTCTCACCAACCAAGGAGTGGGGCAGTCACAATCCTTTCAACAAGTCAGACAACCCGGTGTCACATGACTTGTTCCCAAAAAGAAAAGAAAAATAAGAAGCCCGCTAAGTCGATAACTTGAAAACAAGTGGCTTAGGAAAAAATTAGGGCATCCCGTTAGACTTCAAAATCAAAAATATATATCCAAAAGAGTCAGTCCAGGAAAAAATAGGGAAATCAAAAAACGATGAAGAACAAGTCGTGTGACTCCAGGCACCAAAGACAAAAAGCGAGTTACTGTCACTCCGAAAACTTGTGGTTTCCTTAACCATCACTCCTGTCATCCAACCTTTGAAAGGTGGGCGCTTGTGTCGAATTAGCTGAACATAGGACTGGAGAACATCAAGGAGAATGGGTGGGTTAAAACAAACTTTGAGCCCTATATCCTTCCTTTCTATAATCGTGAACCAGGCTACATTACAACCTTCAAAAGACCTAATTGAAGCAGGTTTGTTTCGAAAGCATACTTCGGTAAAGATCGCGTTGAAACTGACTCCTAAAAGGATTTTCTTACCATGTGGGTATTGATGTTAACATTCTGATAAGTGATTCATCCACTATATGTCACACATTTTTCTAGTGAACTGACTTGGATTTCAAAACTATCATATGCATTGCATTAAATTATCATTTGCAAAATGAATTGTTTTACTTGCTAGTAACCACTTGACATAAGGAGAGTTTCTACAATGGAAAGTTTGATATAGATAAGATGCAAAACGCCTGAGTGTTCCTTTGAGCAGGAGCAGGTCATATCAAATGATCACACTAGGGGAGTCATCCATTCTTAGATTTAGTTAATCTGGGGCAACCAGGTCGAGATTCATCAAATCTCTCGAAGGCCAGTCAAAGACATTATTTTACAAATCAGCAAATTTGGGGCAATCAGGTCGAGATTTGATAAATCTCTCGAAGATCAGTTTGTCAGAGGCACTTCTTCACAGATTAGCCAGTCAGGGGAAAAGTCATTTGAAGGCTGGGGCAAGACATCCCAAGAGCTTAGAAGTTATCTTTATCCAGAAGGAAATTTATTTGAAGCACCTCTATGATGTTCAAAATGCTAATGAAGTTCATCTTAAACCATCAGGGTACAGATATTTCAGGTCTCCTTTCGAGGAAGATTTTTACAGAGATCCCACAGGCTGGGGGAGGATTAGAGACAAAGGAACATTTCTTCTCCATATCCTCAGAGCTACTCAAAGCTATTCAAGAAAGTTCTTTAACCCTCAAGTTCAAGACGAATATCGAGAAGTCATGTTAACCATTCTCTAACCCTTCAACCATAAACCTTGTATCCAAACAAGAGACTTTCCTACGTCAGTCGTACCTGACCTACCCCAAAGTCCAATCCCTATTGGCATCTCCAACAAAGGCTCACTTTGCTGGCATTTTTATCTTCATCTAAAGCCCAATCCATATTGGCACCCTCCTCTTAAGAATCCCAATCCCTAGTGGCAACCACCAGAAGTTCAACCCCTATTGACTCCTCTTTTCAAAATCCAATCCCCATTGGTATCCAGAAAAATCTCACCTTCAAAAAATCAATCACCATCAGGTTTCACCCGTCTTTTCCAGCAAAGTCCACTCATACTTGGCACATCCCTCTTTCCCCGACAGCCTGAGCCTGCATATGCATTTCTGCATATAGTTTTCATCTTTTCATTACATCCTCAAATGCGTAGCATTTCCATTTCGTATGGAGCATTACACCATGTTCAAACATATGCATGCGAAGCATAGGCCAGTTTTGGTACCGTGTGTGGGAGCCCAAATTCAACTTTCCAGTCAAATCAGTGACATATCCTCAGAGAATGTCGAGCCATTTCCCAGTAAACTTTTCAGTTGTTTATTTTCTTTTGGGTCTCAGATCATACGTCGATCTTACCCTCAGTCTTTGTCCATCAACCCTTTGATGACGACATCCCAAGCAGGTTTTTTTTCTTCCCGTCAACTCTTTGATGATGTGTTTCTTCGGAAAAGTCTTTCTTTCCATCAACTCTTTAGTGATGTGTCTCTTCGACAAAGTTTCTCTTCCGTCAACCCTTTGACTATGTTAGTTTTTTCCTTGCCATCAACCCTTTGAAGACGATATTACAGATGTTATCCTTCCACCAACCTTTTGGTGAGGTGTCTCTCTAATTAATTTTCATTTCCATCAACCCTTTGATGACGATGTTTGAAGTTTTCTCCCTGTCAACCCTTTGACGAAGTCAATTTCTTTTCCATCAACTCTCTGATGATGTACCCCTCTGATGAGGACGGTTGTTCTTCCATTAACTCTTTAATGGATGTTCGTATAATCCTCAGTCCTTTGTTTTATGGATATTATCCCAACTTTTGGTTGGTAGTTCTCTATTGTTTCCCCAACGGAATCATCTTCCTTTCAGGTTGTAAGTCGGTTGATTTTACTTCCTGTGTATCCAAACTTTTGGTTGGTAGTCTTTATTATTTGTGTATTCGCCTTCGGTCGGCGTCCAGGTGATCCTAACTCTTGGTTAGTAGCCTCTTTCACATTACTTTTGGATATAACTCTTTGGTGATATTGAATTTTGTTTAGATGCCATTGTTACCTTCTTGATCAGTTACCGTGTCGGTTATCCCAACTTTTGGTTGGTACCCGTTGTTTTTAAGTCTACCTTCGGCTGAAAATCTTTGCATTATGGATATCATCGTAGTTCGCAAATTTTAGGGTTTTTTTTTTTGTATTCAATCACCTTTTACCTTGAATGTTTGAAAGCGGTTGCTTTTCATACCTTCAGTTCCAAGTCGATTGAATAGGGGGTAGTTGTTGCACCCTAAAATTTGCTCTCACTTTTTCTAACTTTGATTGGCTTTTGTTTCGCGTTCATATGCATACCATTAAGTCATAACCTCATAATCATACTTTGCATGGTCTTCTAAGACATGGGATCAAGGTATTATATGCAAGATCAGGATTTTCTTTTATTATGAGATTCCCATATATCCTCGTTCTGGGTTGAGTTCACATTATCATGAATATCTTCCTATTTAGAGGTTCACCAAATTCCAAGGGTTTCCTTATTCAGGTGTGCATTCAAGGTAGATCAGGGTTTTCTCATTCAAAATTGAGTTTATGGACAGTCATCAATTGAAGATCACAGGATTAGTGTGTCATGTTAAGGGGATTTATGGATATCGGGACAAAGCAGTTATGGTTTGACTTGAAGGGGCATTTGGTCATGGTCAACTGAGCTTACTAATTGGATTTTTGAGATTTATTGAGGATAGGAGTTTCGCGTGGATTGGATATTTGATTGGAGTTAGACATGTCAAGATTAATCATGTGAGATACTTGGAATTCGAAATATAAGCCATTTTAAACCATTATCCATTCTTGTTAATCTAATTAACCATTTCATCAGTTTCAGTATCCATTAGAAATATCCAAATATCCAGATTCAGTTTCAACCCCAATCTAATTCCAATTTGATCTTTTTAAGTCCATGTTCATTCTTACTTTAAGTCCAGTTGGGAGTCATCGTGATGATGAGAGATCTCCATATTTATAACCACTTGAAGCATGCTGAATTGGCCAATTTCACTTTTCAAAATTATATCCTGAAACCATTAGTTGTTCTTGTGCGAGATAATCAAAAATGAATCCAGAAGGAGTTTAATAGTTGATTGCATTCTTCAGATGATAAAATCTAAGGTTGGAAGCATAAAGTTTGGATGGCATAGTGTTTTTAAGATCTTTAAGGCTGTTGCAAGTCATTTTAAAGCACCTTGATCAAGTGATGGGAGGTTTCTTCATGGAATGTGTAAATTTCCTCGTCGGGTTTGCTAACAATAAAGATGCACATCAGTTAGGTTGGAAGGCTACTTTTTCCTAAAATATGAGCTTCAGTGAGGCCATATGCACTAATTTTGTTTTGGAAATTTTGGAAATTATCATTTGAAGCTTTGACCATGTTGTAGATGTCTCCAAAGATAATCTTATCCCAAGCCTTGCGATTAGTCTTTAGAAGTCGGAATTTTCTATTTTTGAGATAAGCATGTGGCATCCAACAATTTGAGTGTCCCAAATGTTTTGATGAAATAGAATTGGGCTTATAACAGATTCTTAAAATCCACATCATGGAGTTCAATACAAAATGAAAGAAAATTCATTGCAAAAAAAAAACTAATATAATAATTCACTCATCAGCAGTAAAAGCCTTACACAATAGAAGCAGAATTCGTGCCTAAAATTCAAAAGAAAAATTTTTCTAGCTATTTTTCATGATACATCAGGTACAAACAAAATCGTACAACCATAAAAATCCCACTACTGCTGCTCTAAATTGTATTATATTCACACATAATCCTGCAAAAAAAATGGTAACGCGACACTGCAGTTTTTTCCCGTACCAAAGATTTCATGCCAGACAACAATGGCAGCATGCTTCCCTTGTGCACTCTTAGCCACCCATCAAACCTGCAAAAGAGGGACAACTTGTTGTGGTGTGCTGCAACACAAGAAAACAAAAAGAAAAGGTACTAAAAACTGATTCAAGGAGTTTAAAAAGAGAAAAGGAAGAGGCATAACAGGAAGGAAATTTTGGTAAGAGAGAAGAAAAAACGCAGTAAAAGAGAGAGGGAACATACAAAAACAACATGCATCAGAATATAGCTTCTTCACACTTTAAAAAAAAACGCTTGCTGCATTCTTTCCTACACATCATTCCATCCTCCATATCTCATCTTCTTCATTTTGTATCCAGAAAACTACAATTACAACACCATACCCTAAAACCTCATCTTCAATATCCCTGCAAAACAACACAGTATCACAACCCGACCTTCATTAGTTTTCAAAAACTCTCTAGTTATAACCTTACTCAATTCCTCGAAACTTCATCCAATCACAACCTGCAAGGAAAAATTTAGTGAAACTCCCCTCAACAATCATCCATCTCTGAATTTTGATACAAGAGAACTGTGAATCAACATAACCACAAT
Organism: Lathyrus sativus; assembly: GCA_963859935.3. NCBI lineage: Eukaryota > Viridiplantae > Streptophyta > Magnoliopsida > Fabales > Fabaceae > Lathyrus > Lathyrus sativus. The sequence goes on from OZ012735.1 coordinate 122,615,771, forward strand.
TTCAGGCGTGGATTTAGACCACGACTCAACAAGTAACGCACACGAGGAAAAGGTGAAACGAAAAGTAGAAGAATAAAGAGGAGTATAAGTGATATCACCTCTAGTTTTCTATTCATCTTCACTGATTTGAAGGAGCGCCAGACTCTCTCCTGTAGGTACGTCAACCCTGCTCTCAAATCGTGTTGCTACGATGCAGTTTTTGTTTAGTTTGTGCTTGAATTAGCGGCATTTGATGGCAAATTGTGCGTAAGGAGACGAAGTCGAGGTCCCGACGGAGGTCATGTCTTCAACAATGTGATTTGGAGATGAGTAGAATATTGCGACAAGGGTTTGCGACATTGTTGAGGGCTTTGAGAGAATTGAGATTTTGTTAAGAGAAGAGGCAAGACGGAGAAGATGGAAGTGAGTCGAGCGACGAAGTGAGGAAGAGTGGTGTTGTCGCAGCCACGTGATTTTCAATTATGGAAGGGGAAGACAAGAACGGCGACGTGTTTAAGGAGAAGAAAGAATAGAGGTTGAAGAAGTCATTCACGGCGCAGTGAAGGAGAGAATGAGGGCATTGGATCAGGTTAACATAGTAAGCCTTCGGATTGGGCTTTGAGCCCACACATCTTTCACTTTCACACCCCCGTTTCTACTAGCCTCACCCCTAATTCATGTGATTAAAGGCCATTTTGCCTAGCAGCAAAGCTCGTACACCCCTGCAGCCTTCTGTCCACACCACCCAGTTCTATTGTATGCACCCATTTGCTTTTTTCTATTTTATTTTTGTTTTGTTTTTTTATGTTGTTAATTAAATTTAATTCTTGTTTTAATTAAGTTTAGTTTTAATAATTATATTAACTTTAGATATTAGTATTAGATTTTTATTTAATATTCGAATTAGATTTAATTTTAAGATTTAATTTAAATTTAGAATTAGATTAGAATTAATGTTAATTAGAGGTTCACTTTGAAAATTAATTATAATTTTAGGATTAAGTAGTTTTAGTTTATTTAATTAAAATTTAATTTTGTTAGGTTTTTTACTAATTAACCTTAGTCTTAATTAGCTTTTAGAACTAATTTTGTTTTAGAATTATTAATTAATTTTGGTTTATTTAATTTATGAATAACTCTTAATTAGGTTCATATTAGTTTAGATTAACTAGAATTAGATGTTAGAAATTAATCTTGACTTTTAACATTAGCCTTGATATTAATTGTTGATTAACTTGATATTTTTATTTCCCCCTAATCCCGACCTTAGGGTCACTTTGTATGACAACAGTTAGGGTTCAGTTTCCCCTAGCCCTCGCGTGCGTCTTTCTCTTCTCATCTCAAAACAATAATCAAACCACTTAAAAAATTCGATGAGTATTGTACGCTACGAGCCTTAAGTACATGGGAAATGACGAGAGAGGAGTTTCTCCTTGCTTGTCTAGAGTGTTTAGCGTATGCCCCGAGGGCGATATGCAACGGATTCACTCCTATGTCATAGACTTTAGTGCGATACGCATCTCAAACAAAGTTAACTCACTTCTGTTAAGGCGTTTCAGGCCTAGGATCTTTTCTCTTGCCCCCGTGCGATCGAGATCCCGTTTTCCCGTAGTAGTGTGAACTACAGATGCTCTGATTCCATATTCCCTAATGAGAATACGTAGGTACGATGATCTCTATTCTTGATGAGCACACTAACAACTAACCTCCCCTTTCTCTCACCCCAGTGTGATCGAGACCAACCTGTTATCTAGAACCCTTTTCTTTCGCCCCAGTGCGATCGAGATCTTCTCCCGTAGTTTTCCTGAACTATGCTTGCTATGATTTCTCATACCAAATGAGGATACGTAGGCACAAGACAGCGATGTCTTGGCGAGCAACCTTCCCCCCCATCACCCGTAGTTTTCCGAACTACGTTGACTCTGACTTTCTCATTGCACGAGGGAATACGTAGGCATAGGGCGGCGATGTCCTATCGAGTCTGTTCTTTCCTTTCACCCCCGTTTAGCAGTAGCTTTTAGATAACTTTCACCCATAGATTAGGAAACAAGCGTGGATCTCGTTGAGTACAACAGACGTGAGGGGTGTTCATACCTTCCCCTTGCATAACCGACTCCCGAACCTGAGATTTGGTTGCGATGACCTTGTCTTTTCCCGTTCTTCAGGTTTTCTTTGATTGTTTCCTTTCCCTCTCTTTGGGATAAATAACATTTGGTGGCGACTCTTCTGTTTGTTTTCGCCGGCCCTTTTCGCAGTTGCGACAATATGCTCTTGAGATATTAGAAAGGTTTGAAATGGAGCATTCCGATTTTGCAATTTCTCCAGCTCAACCAAGGTTGTAGTTGTCTAAGAAAGAGGATGAGCAAGATGTTGATCCAACTCAATATAGAAGGTTGATTAAATCCTTACGTCACTTGTGCAATACACTATTGTATTTGACATTTAGTGTTACTATTGTGAGTAGATTCATGGGGAGACCGAAGGTGTATCACTTGGAAGTAGTCAAGAGGATCATACGCCATGTCAAAGGTTCTATTGGCTACGAAATTCTCTTTCTCGCTACGGATTCAAATAGAAAATGCAATTTTCTCGATTTTACCAATTCTAATTGGTAGGGATATAAAGGTGATTGAAAGTCTACAGCTGGGTACATCTTTATGTTCAGTGCAACACCAATTTCATGGTGTTCAAAGAAGGAACTAGTAGTTGCACTTTCATCTTATGAGGCCGAGTACATTATTGCTTCGTCATGTACGTGTTAATCCGCGTGGCTTATGAATCTGTTGGAGGAGCTGGACAGCAATGAGGGTGAGGCTGTCACACTCTTTGTTGACAATGTTTCCATAATTAATCTTGCTAAGAAACCAATTGCACATGGGAGGAGCTAGCACATTGAGACGGGGTTTCACTATATGAGGGAACTTGTTAGTGAAGGAAGGTTATGATTGGGATATTGCAGGAGTGATTATGTGTGTTATCCGCAAGTATAGGGAGTATGTCAGAGTAATAAAAGATTATCGATCCCATAGAGACCAATGTCAATCTATCGATTACTATTGTTATGGTGTTTATCTAAAGCTAATAAAAATAGAGAGTATTTTGTGCAGACAAAATTAAAAATCAAGAAATGGATTTAAATTCAGAATTAAGGCATACTGGAATGTAATTCTCATTGTTCTTACAGTACTCCTATTGTCTAATTAGTAATACTTATGTGGAAATATTTTCTTCCTTGAAAAAGAGTTAATTAAAAAGGAACTGTCGCGTTAGCGTAATTGGAACTAGGCCTGACCTTTAATCTATACCAGCCGCTCACGCTGCACCAGACGCATCTTGCGTTAAAATGACTAAGTCCTTTTTTATATAGCTACCTCTAAGACTCAGTTAAAAAGTGCCTTTGATTGGAAACTTTCAGTATCAAAGGGTTTCCGGCATATGCTCGGCCAACCGGATCCTAAATCTATAAACGCGTTCGCAAATAGTTTTAAAACCACTTTCTAATCATACCAAACTTCCCTAACTAATTAATAAAGCGCTTTCGTTGTTTTTACCAATTAAAAACTAACCAACTCTTATCTAAAGTGTCGGACGACTTTCGATCTTACCCGACTAGTCACGGTTATTACGTAAACAGAAACAGGATTTCGTTCACGTAATAGCCGATCAGTGTAAGTTCAGAAAAGTTACATTAAAATCCAAAACAACCCATAAAGTGTTCCTACAAATACAACTTATGGAATACCGGCGAAACGACGGTCCCCATATCCCAACACAATAAATTTAGATGGACGTGACAGTAATAAACATAATGAATAATTTATAGAATATATTACTTAGGGAAATAAAACGTGTGTGATTGGTTCTCGAATGAACAGAAGTGTCACCCTTAGGTTCAGTTCAGAAAATGAATCTCAGAAATAAAAGACAAGAATTAAACCGTGCGGTAAATAAAGGCGTGATTAGCTTCCAGAAGAACACAAGTGTCACGCTTGAGTTCAATCTTAGAAAATGAATCTTAAAAATAAAAAGCAATAAATAAATTGTGCAGAAAGATAAAGGCATCATTTGATTCCCAAAAGTGTGAACAAAAGTGTCACGCTTAAGTCCACTCCTAGAGAATAAATCTTAGAAATAAAATAAAACAATAATTGAAGGCGTAATCGGTCTCCAAAGGTAGAAACAGAAGTGTCACGCTTAAGTCCTCTCTTAGAAACAAATATTTGAAAATAAAGCGGAAAGTAAATGTGTAATCGGTTTCCAAAGACAAGAACAAAAGTGTCACCCTTAAGTTCTCTTCTTAGTAACCGATCTTTGGAAATAAAGCAGAAATTAAATGCGTAATCAGTTTCCAAAGACAAGAACCGAAGTGTCATTCTTAGGTTCTCTTCTTAAAAACAGATCTTCAAAAATAAAGAGCGATAAATAAATCGTGCGGAAAATAAACAAAGTAAAACAAGGTGGAAAGTAAATAAGTGCGAATAAAATAAACCTACTCCAAATCGAAGACTTGAATCTGGTACAATGCGGGTAAGTAAATCTGGCTTGAACGTACAATGACGGAAAGCTTAAAGTTCCGACGCTACAATGCTCCAACCCTAGTTATAATAATGGTGCGACAAACCTTCGATGTGATGATTTATCGCTTTTAAATCTGAATATATGCATATGCTGTGAACTAATACTGGATGCCTAAGATCTCGGTCCTATTTATAGTGTAACATTTCCATGGATGTTACGTAACTTCTTCCAGAATCGTGGGGAGGAAAAATCTTCGGTCATGGCGTCATGCTCTAACCGTCCTTGACCAAACCATCAAATACACAAAAGGCGTCCACCATCTAGACATGGCATCCATCATGTGTACAAATTATAGTGGACGTGGTCAAGTGGTGGTTAGAACGTGGGAGAAACCCTACACGTCATGGCTACCCCTTGGCCAATGCCATGTGGAATGCCGTGTGTGTGATTTTCACCCGAAACTCTGTTTTCTGCTCTTGTTCGCTCTATTTCTCCGTGGAAGGCTCTTATTAGATAATATACCTAAAAACAAGACAAAACACAAGCATAATGCAAGAAAATAACAAATAAACGACAATAAACATGTGCAATCCGAGCTAAGTACGCAGTGTGTTTTCGTGTTATCAAATTCTCCCACACTTAAACCTTTGCTTGTCCTCAAGCAAATTCTTATGAGCATAAAGAAAATCAACAACACAAAAGTATTTAATTCAGGCTAAAGACTTTCAGTTTGATCGAGGTTGCTTCGATAGGTACTAACTAGTGAACTAAGGATATCATAGTGACACTCTTCGCGGGTTGCGGTTATAAGTTTCCTTCCTATACAAACCAATCTGCATCATATTATTATACTAGGCCTAACTTACTCATCCCTCTTTTATCCTTTTTCATTCAGGCGCAATCACATTAAGCCCTCTATCTTGTAATCGCATGGTGGATGAACCTGTTGGATCCAATCTTGTGTCTAATTTAATAAATTTTTCTTTAACATAGACAAATAAGAAAATTGAAGTTTTGCTACCGTTGGGCTAAGTAACCGGGTGAGGGTTACCCAAATTAGAAGGCGAATTTTTTTTCCAAAATTGCTTTCTTTTTGTATATATTTTTTCTCTTACTGGATCATTCACCTATTTGCATCGGCTCTCCCACTTAGCGGTACTTAAGATGGTGCTGACTATTAGAATAAACTACTTAAGGATTGGTTCAAGGGTGAGATTTTAAGGCCAACGCATAATAAGTATCCGGATCGACTCCTATAATTAAGAAAATTATAGTGTCAAGACGATATCGATGTTTTAAAAGTTTTCCCAAGTCACTGCAAACTATCCTAAACTTGTCTAATAGCCCAAATTTTCAAAATAAATGTTGTTTTCTTATTCAAAATTTTTGGTATGGCTCAAGAAATGGTGAAAATAGAAAAATTACACATACAACTCGCCAAACACATCTATTTATTAAAAATAAACTAGAAACAAGCTAAAATCTAAAAGGAAATAAAATAAAAATTGAAAAACGTAAAGGGAAATAAAAACAGTAAAAACAATAAATATCTCCTCCCACACTTAAACCAAACAGTGTCCCCAGTGTTTTGATAAAAGGTGAAGAAGAGATAGGTGGAACCTGGATGTGACTACTGCTGGCCACTGGTACCCTCTCCTCCCTGCTCTGGATGTCGAGGATGGCGACTTCTAGTTCAGTGTCATGAACTCTATGAAAGCTCAAGTCGCTCAATCCTCGCTGCTAGTGCTTCGTTAGCCTACCGAAGCTCACAAAGGTTTCCTAGTATGGAACCTTGAGTGGCTTCTACTAGCCTGTAATGGTTTGCGAAGCTAGCTTGCTGGAGTTTCATAGTACACATGGGTCTCTCATGCTGCCGTTGGGACTCACGCATGAAGTTCATCATGTTCTGTTATTGCTTATACATGGCATAAAACAAGCCATCGCATTCCTCTTTGCGAGGTCGTTGTTGCCTCCACATTTCCTCTATGATATAAAATCTAGAAGGTTCACCTGTAGAAGGTTTAGTAAAAGATGAAGTGTGTGTAAGTGATGCATGAGGAGGAATATCAAGAACGGGGGATTAGTTCATCCACTCGCATTCATCGTCGGTCTCGTTACCTTCGTCCTCAGGGATGTTTGGTGGCAACGGACCGAGAATAGGGTCAACCTGTAAATCATACAACCAGTTCCTCTGGTGTCACACATCGGTATAATAGGAACAAGTTAAAGCGATGCTTGGTATATCCACGTTTCGAACCATGAGGGTGTATCCTCCCTCCTTCCTCATCCTGCACAACCTCATATCTCTCAAAAAAATTAAATTTATTGTGTGAGGTGGGAGTGGTTCTAGAGTGGCTAGCTCATTGTTAAGTTGGAGGGAACATGCGATGGAGGTAATCAATCCTCCAAAGGACACGGTTCCTCTCTTTTTCACAACGGTGCACATATGCACCAACATAAAAGGCACAGGTTTCAATCTCCTACGATAAAGGGCAACCTGCAGAAAAATGAATTCTTTGGAATTTAACTTATTAGAGCTTTCCCTGGAGAAAATGGTATCTTCCAGCAAATGATGGAAGACACGTATGGCCAGATTATGAATGTCGGAGGCCAAGCTTCCCTTGAAGGAACTAATGGCATGACCTGTCAGGTCTCTCCATAGTTGGAAAGCCTCAATTTGCCACTCAATGTCTAAAGGTGCTTCACAAATAACACCTTCCCCAAATGGGAATCCTAACAGACCTTCCAGCATATTAGTAGTAAATTTATATTCCATATTAAACCTTCTAAATTTCATTGTACCGACGGTGCTGGCGGTGTTAGCTCTAACAATATAACTCAATGAACTCAAGAATTCACGAGTCAGCCTTTCAAAGGTGGGTTCTCTATGGATGAAAATGTCATGCAAATGTAAATTATCTAACAGATAAACTATGCTAAAACGAATACCCATAGTGTACATACAGTTTTCATCATTGTACCTTGTCGCAAAAATTTTGCGTGTCTGCAATTCTTTGAAGAGAAATGAGGGTTTTAGTGGATTTTGGGGTTTGGGGATTTTTGTGAAGAATGAATGAAAAGATTGTATTTTTATGGATGGGAAGTTAGTGGGGTAGTTGGAAATGGTGATTGAATGAGGTGTTAATGAGTGTGAGTTGGTTTTTAATGGGATCAATAATGGAGAAAGTGGGAGTTTTTGGAGGTTGAAGATGAAGAAGATAGAGAAAATGGGGATTTTCTCAATTATGTCCCGTAAAAGGTCCCAGACCTATGGTGTCCTCCTAGGGGATATGGCGCCCGCCATCTGCATGTTCTGGGCCCAATACGGGATTTGGACTTTTGATGGGTTTTAAGCTTCGTTTGGGGGTGTGCGTAGCGTCTTCTGTGATATTTCTACATACAAGAAACATATATAGTAATTCATATGATAAAAAAATGTATATTAAACATAAATAATAATAATAATAATAATAATAATAATAAATATCCTGCAATAAAATAATTGAAATATTTTCTGAATTTGAAAATTAACCGATAAGTTTGCATATGTGAAAAAATAAAAATATGTCTGTCTGGGGTGAATTAAATTAACCATAATAGTGTAGTGAAAATTGTTAGCAGTACGGTAAAATATAAAGATGGTAACGCAGTAAAAATCCTCTCCATATCCAGTACGAGCAATGTCCTCAGTGCGCTAGGGATTCCTTTAAATCGATTGGCAACGGACATCCTGATTCACATGTGGACAAGATGTCTGCGCCTCTGCAAGCTGGCGTCTGAGACTATAGATTTCCTGATACAGACAATCATATTCGGTAGCATGGGTCGCATCAGAGACTTCCATCTATAAGTTTAACTCAGTAAGCTCTTCGCGAAGAGAAAAGATCTCCTGGTGCATAACATCAAACTCAGCATATAGGTCTCGTTGCTGCAGATGAACATTGGAGGAATACAACATGGTCCTTTCCGAGAGGGGTGTAGGATGGTATTTAGGCACATGTGGGGTCCTAGGTCTGGCAAGCGTCTCATCGTGACCTTCGAGAGCATACAACCAATTTTCTTTATTGTGAACATTGGTTTGGGTCGGGTTTGGCAATCCGAAGTAACGAATGGTCTCATCGTTTATCAAGAGTTTGAAATCGGCGGGACCAAAAAAAACTCTTCTTACTAAGCCTCGATCCAAGAAATGGTTATGGTCAATAAGGGTGTAGCTACAATATGGGGTCAGGTGAGTTAATTTCGGTGTGATACCTAAGGCATAAGCTATGTGTGTCACTGTACCTCCTACTGTCGTACCTCGAAAAATACGATCCTCGCGATGGCCGCGGAAAATACTGTTCGAAACAGAGTCTCCACCGAACTTTATTCATTCCAAGGATGGAATAGAAAAATATCGATAAAACCTTTAAAGAGATAAGAACATGGTCGTCGCAACCAATATTCTAGGTTCGGGAGTCGATTACATGAGGGGAAGGTATTAGCACCCCTCATGTCCGTTGTACTCAACGGGAACCTCTTGATCGATTCGAGAGTAAAGTTAACTACGCTTATTGTTTTCTTCTAAGGTTTCTCCTATGGGGGGAATGGGTGGTTTTAAGATAGGGTGCTCGCCAAGGATTGGGGACCTTGTGCCTACGTATATTCACTTATAAGAAGTGGAAAATCAGAGCATTCGTAGTTCGTGGGACTACGGGAAAAAGAGGGGATTGTGCTCGCCAAGATCATCGCAATCTTGTGCCTACGTATTCTCATTGATAAATGAGAAATCAGAGCAGCCGTAGTTCGGCTTACTACGGTAAAAGGTTGGTAAACGAACGAGTGTTTAGGTCGCATTCTAACTGCTAAACATTGGCTTGTCTGCTCGCTAGGGGAGGCTGAAGCACGAGTTTGTTATGCGCGGAAGAAGGGATTAAACAATGTTCTTGGTAAAGTATTTAGGTTGGAGATCGTGCGAGGGTGAGGAATTAGGTTTATCGTATTGGATATTTTGGTTAGAGAATATATATTTGAATAGGTTCAAGGTTTCGATCGCACGGGGGCGAGAAAGAGGAGTTTGGTTAGGTAAATTTTAAGGGAGAATGACGACTACTAAATAAATGAGACGTTGGCCTTGCAATCAATCAATCGGGGCATTATTGGAATGCTAGATTCCAACGGCACCTTTTTCATTTGACTAACTTCGAAATTAGTGTTTGAGAAAGTTTCAATCGCACGGGGGCGGGAGAATAGAGTTGGATTGAATATTTTAAGAGAGAATGACGACTACCCGATAAACGAGACGTCAGTCTCGCAATCGATTAATCGGGATATCATTGGAATGCTAGATCCCAATGATACCTTTTTCATTAATTATGAAAGTGTATTTGAATGGACAATGATGGCATTTGTCAAAGTAGTTAGGGCATGTATTTTATAAACGAAAGGTCGAGTAATCCACAACCTAAAGCGTACGCCCCAAGAGTGGTCACTCAAGAATTCGAGGAGTGCGAGACTCCAAGAACTCAGTTCTTTCGTAATTTAATTAAGGAAATAATTTGAATTTGGCGTATGGTTTAGAAACATATTAGGGTTTAGACTCGACCGTATGAAGGTGAGGAACGAGGTTAGACGAGTTGGACATTTAGGAGGAAGGACGACTATTCGATAAGCGAGACGTCGGCCTCGTAACCAATTAGTCGGGATATCGTTGGGAATGCTAGATCTCAAAGACATCTTTTTCATTCCAATAATTATGAAATATGTTTGCTGGACAGTAAATACTTGTCCAAATAATTGAAGATGCTTTAAGAACGAAAGTTCGAATGACATGCTAACCGAGGCGTACACCTCGATAGTTGTCACTCTCGAATTCAAGGAATGCGCGACTCCAAGAACTCGATACTTTCGTAATTTAATTAAAAAAAATGATTTGAAAATATTAGTGGGGATAGATTAAACTAGGGTAGGCATATGGCTAGGATTAGGGTTTGTCTATTGTGAAAGGTTTAAACAATATTGAGGTGTTTTAACGATGAAAGACGAAACAACCACAACTCAAGGCGTGCACCTCGAGAGCGGTCGCTTAAAAGTCCAAGGAAGGCGAGATCCAAGAATTCAATTGTTTTGAAATTTATTTAAGAAAAAATAGCTTAATTTAATTAATTAAAAAAAATAGTTTTAATTTTCATGTATAAAATAAATTATTCAATTGTAAAAAGTTTTGATTTGAGAAAAGTTTAATATTTTAAAAAAGTTTTAACTCAACTAAATAAAAGTACATTTTTTTTCAATATTTAAAATATTATTTAATAATAGTTTTGAAATATATTTTTTTAGAATAATTTGAATCTTCTTATAAAAATATTTGAAAGAAATTAAAAATACCTCCCTTTTTTTAAAAAAAAAACATTTAATTATTTATTAAATCAATTAATTTAAGCTATATGAAAATAATGTTTTTTTTCTTGCTTCAAACACTTAATTATAACTTAATAATGTTTATAATATAATTAAAATATAATAAGCCATATGGATTAATGCTAGCAGACTCTCTCCCTATTTCTCTCCTGTTTCAAAATTCGAACACCCTTTCTATCTCTCTCGATGAATACCCTCCCCTATTCCTAACGAACATGGCCGGAGAAGCTTGGCCGTCGGTGGCAACGCCAACTTCTTCTCAGAGGGTCAAGTACCACAAAACAAGGCCCTAACACAAAACATCAAACCCCTCTCATTTAACCAGAACTTACAAATCCTACCATTGTTTTTGCAAACAAAACCCTAAAACAAGACAAATCGTGATTTTCGGTTGAAAACCCTAGATTTTCAAATCAGATTTGAGATGGAACAACGCTTCGCAACAAACGCCCAAAATGCGTATTTTAATCAACACAGCTATGCGAGCAACAATCAAGCATGAAAAGGGAAGGAAACTTACAAGATCAGAGCTAGTCTGATGGTAACTCCGACAAGGTAACGCAAATCAACCTTCTCACGTCTTTGATTCTCTGTTTCTGCTTTTTTTTTGTGTTCGTTGCAAACGGCTCTTTCTTTCTACTCCTTAATCTATTCTCTGCAACTATTCATCATAGACCTGGTATCTAAGCTCACTATCTTAGTGTTCCAACGTGAAGCTCTAAGAAGTTTTCCGAAATTCTTTTTTTTTTTTAGCTTTAGGTAGGTTTCTGGATTAATCTTTGCAGGGTAACGATAAGGTTCTCTCCTTTTTTTCTTTGCAGAATGATTGGGGTTTAATTTATAGGGGATTTTTAGGGTTTCTGATACGTGTGAGAAATCAAAGAATTTTTGAAGAAAAGGCTTGATTCGTGTGAGGTAGGATGATGAGATGCCTTTGTGGTAGTACCATTCTGTTAGGAGGTAATACCATGATTTCTGCTTTTCTGAGACTTGATAGTGACCTTGTTTTTGTCTGTAGTGAGGCAGAAAAATATCTAGTTTTACACTAGTTTTTTACTGTGTAAACTTTTGGGATTTTTACCGCGTAAAATATAGCTTTTTGCTTTAACATTGTATTTGAATCAATTGCTTTTGAATATGGATTATTTGAAACTTATGAACTTGGACATGTATCCTTGGTCTCTTTAGTCAATGTTTTAAATTCATCAGACTTTTGCTGAAAATTCTTGGCTTATGTGGTCATACTGTCTGACTTCTTCTATTCTTATGCAGCAGCACATGAGGTAGGTATAGTCTTCTATGCATAAAAGCGGTTATTGGATCATTCGTGCCTACGCATCACATTTGTTCTCATGGTTCGGTCACTTTAAACTTCGGTAGGCTTTGGTGATGAGATGGAGGAACAAGAAGTTTGAAAGTGATTGAAAGCATTAAGCAGGTTGTGGATGATTTGTATATTTCTTAGTATGAATACATCACATATTGTGTTTGAGTGATATCGGATTAATGACACATTTTCATCCTAAAAAGAATTTCGGCCTAACATGTGCAGGTGGAGGCAACCGGTATAATCCAAGGTGAACTGCTGTTTCTGTTAGCCCATCCTGTGGCAACTGTTTTTCACCTGTTCTTCCCACTATTTCCGGGATAACTACTGCATTTCTGGGATTATCAGGCCTATCCACTCTAAAGTTTCTGTCACCTTCAGCCTCCACAGAAAGACCACTTGTGTCACTACACGGTATGATGACCTTGGGTCTAGTCCCACCTACTTGCTCAACATTAACATTGCCCTCCTTCATTGGTGCAGTCACCAAAACCCTATTTGTTGGTTGAAATCTTAAAGTATCCTCAACTGGGAAGCTATTGTAGCTCGCCATTGAATCAGGAATTAAACCTGCACAGCTATTACGCTGATTCAGTACCACAGGATCTGAATGTGCATGAGGTAGTTTTTTCTGACACATATAATAGTCCTCCATTCTTTGAGGGATCACTACCGGTTGTTGAGGTAACAATCCATCGTGAAAAATAACATGCTCCGATGGAGAAACCTGAACCCAGCCATAATTACCTCCAAAAGGGACTTGATGTGGATATGCTTTGTAACTTTGTTCAGCAACAAGCTGGTGATGCATCCTTAGCCCTGAAGTATTTTCATCATAAAACTGCTCAAACCTGTTTGGTTGTCCTTGCATGACTGGTCGTGGTTGAATAACACATGGTCTTATACCGGCATGAGAAGATGGCTGAGCCACTGTCATCTGCACTATAAGCTGGGGAACTTGGGAATCCCATATGGGCAGGCATCTGGACATAATTCTGCATGGTTCAGAAATTCCTGTCGAGGATCAACGAAAGCCGTCATAGGTGCAGATGGCTGGATTTCCATTCCAGACTGCTGCGACCCAATTTGATGCTGGGCCTTTTGAATGTTTAGTGATGTTATGCACCTTGGAATGCTGTTGCTATTGTTATGTCCTATCATTATACATTTGTTTGGATTCCCTTAGAAACTTACTGTCGTCTATGAATTTTTGTGAATTGAACTTCTCTTTCCATCATATCCTGATCTCTAATACATTTTATTTTCATGTATATTTTGGTGCAAGGTAAAAATGGTGAAGACGGAAAAACGAAAAGAAGATACGACAGCTGTTGAATCCTGATGTCATTCCCTTCTTTCCCTTTTGAACGTATGCTGTTAATTTAAACTGATATGACAATATTTATATCTTTATTCAAGACTTGTGTTTTGGCTGTGCAGGCTTTGAAGTTTACGAAATTACTGTGAAGTTGTTGCTTTGGTGTTTAACATGGAAAGAGTCATGAAGCATTTTTCGAAGCGGCTTATTGAGTTGCCCTTAAGTGGTAAAGAGGTGGTGGAGGGAGCCTTTCCATATGAGTTTCGGCGACGGTTGCAGCCTGTACAGGAAGACTTGGTGTGGCAAAACAAAACCACGAGGTATCTTGCTTAGAGTTCTTATCATGGAACGTAGGCTTTCCATAGAGAAACACTTAATGGCTTGTATCTTCTCTTGTTTTGTGGCCCGTGAATTTGGTGAAATGATGTTGAGTATGAAATGGTTCTGTTATTTAAAACTTGAATTGGATTTTAATTTATCATGGCCGTTCATTTCCTGATTTTTCAGGCGCATTGGTTAGCGTTTGGCGAAGACTCATGAGCCTCTTGTGATGACTGCAACAGACAATGAACTCCTTCGCATAACCAAGCATATGAAGGAAACTATACTTCTGTCCATAGGCTCTATCTCTCTTCTTTTGTATTTTGTATTTTATTTCATACGTATTCTAAAGAGTTTGTGTTGAGGAAGCTCTTTTTAAAGTAGAAGTATGAATGAATTACGACAAGAAATTTCATGGTAGACAGCCTTAGCGAATATTGGCGAGAAAATAATGGTCTCGTAAAGCTGTTGATTTCTTGTAACGATCCTAGCATCCAACTTTCCAGTATTTGTAATCTTCAACTATTGATTCTTTATAATAATACTTGAATTTGTAATTTCAAACTTCAGATATTAAACCTTTGTAACAACTTAAACTAGTTTATGAAGCTTGTGCTTGAACTGGTTCTGGATGGAACATGAATTGAGCATACATCATGACTTAAAACGATGTAGTTGCGACTTTTTTTGGTAAAAATATTGCCCATCCTTAGTGTGAAGATGAAATTTAACCATGTCTTAGACCCGTCTAAAATGTCTTGTAACGTTGGATCCTTTGCAAAATTACAACCGTCGTCACTAATCTCCCTCAATACCTTATAACAACTATATATGTCATTAAAGCTACTTTAAATGATAGGTTGAGTCAAGTTACGCCAACTTTTAAGACATGAATTGAAACCACCCGCGTCATGGTGAAATCAACTAGATTTGAAAGATACGGCTTGCAACAAATTAAGTTTACGTTTTGGCATTGATCACTCGCCCATCCTGGCTTATGGCTTGATAAGATTTGGCGCTTATGGCCCTCTCATTATAACTTGACACAAACTCAAATTATGTATTGCATGACATTTCCACATGACTTGAAATTTGCAAGTTAAATCTAAATTTGTCACAAACTGACTCTCTACTTCAATTATAACTTGAAATTTGCGAGCTAAATCTAAGTTTGTCACAAACTGATTTAGAAACCAAACATAGCTGGATGCTTGCATTCAATTCGAACAATGCTTGAGGTTAAATCGACTGTGTCTAGAAGCAAGTACCTTTGAACAACTTGGATCAGATACATATCGTGACAAGCAACTTGTAGTGAGGCTTACATAACATTTAAAGAGAAGTTTGAAATCAAGTTGAGATATGGTTTAAATCTCCTGAAAACCCACAGTTATGTTGCGAGATAGATCCATTCATGTATTTGATGCTATTGTCCATATCATATCTGTTTGATCGTGAAAACGAGGACACGCATGAGTTTGGGTATAAGGGGTTGGAGGCGCGCTCTTCCCATAAGAATTCCACATAAATTGTTAGGGGTTATAACCATAATGTGTACACACATGGTCTTTAAAAACAAAGTCTCAATGAGTCATGGCCAGACGTCATGAAGCAATAAAACATTCTTTAAATACCGAAGTAGGACAAATTTGGGGTATGACAGATGCCCCTATCTAATTGGCTTGCCTGAGTGAATGAACGGTTGTACGGCGTTCATTTTAAGGTGGAAGTCAATTAGATATAAAAAGGCCCCGAAATTTGTCCGATAAGCAAGTAAACTGCAGTGAGATATACTAGAACGAGGTAGCAGGATGCGAAATCTGAACAAGATAATCTGACCTTCTCTGGATGGTTGAAGCAGTCCCTCATTCGATAAGGTTCTTCTATGATACCAAAGCGGTAGCTCTGATCAAAACTTGAGATTCTTCGGGTGGTCGAAGCAGTCCCTTATCCAATAAGGCTCTTCGATGATACCAAAGCAGTATCTCGAACAAAACTTGAGATTCTTCGGGTGGTCGAAGCAGTACCTTATCCATTAAGGCTCTTCGATGATACCAAAGCAGTATCTCGAACAAAACTTGAGATTCTTCGGGTGGTCGAAGCAGTACCTTATCCATTAAGGCTCTTCGATGATACCAAAGCAGTATCTCAAACAAAACTTGAGATTCTCCGGGTGGTCGAAGCAGTACCTTATCCATTAAGGCTCTTCGATGATACCAAAGCAGTATCTCGAACAAAACTTGAGATTCTTTGGGTGGTCGAAGCAGTACCTTATCCATTAAGGCTCTTCGATGATACCAAAGCAGTATCTCGAACAAAACTTGAGATTTTTCGGGTGGTCGAAGAAGTACCTTATCCATTAAGGCTCTTTGATGATACCAAAGCAGTATCTCGAACAAAACTTGAGATTCTTCGGGTGGTTGAAGCAGTCCCTTATCCAATAAGGTTCTTCGATGATACCAAAGCAGTATCTCGAACAAAACTTGAGATTCTTCGGGTGGTCGAAGCAGTACCTTATCCATTAAGGCTCTTCGATGATACCAAAGCAGTATCTCGAACAAAACTTGAGATTCTTCGGGTGGTCGAAGCAGTCCCTTATCCAATAAGGTTCTTCGATGATACCAAAGCAGTATCTCGAACAAAACTTGAGATTCTTCGGGTGGTCGAAGCAGTACCTTATCCATTAAGGCTCTTCGATGATACCAAAGCAGTATCTCGAACAAAACTTGAGATTCTTCGGGTGGTCGAAGCAGTACCTTATCCATTAAGGCTCTTCGATGATACCAAAGCAGCATCCCGAGTGATAATTTTGCTGAGGAATAGTTGAGCTAAAAAAATTCCTATTTAAAGGAACAGCGTTGTCCAAACTCTGCAGGAGAGAAATCTTCAACAAACTCTCTAAGATGACCTCTGCTTGGGGAGCCATCAGAGTAATAGTTGCTGAGGATTATCATCATCAACCGCATGGTTGAAGAACGACTTGCTGGGGAGTAGAATTCCCTGAACTCGTGGGGTATTAAATCTTTCCAGAGTCATACTGCCAACTTCACTGGAGGACTGACCAAGATGCTCGCGAACTGATCCTGGATCCTGCCATATTGTTATGTAATGCAATGTTTTATGATGCCCAAACATGCAACTAAGATGTAACTGCTAGGGAGTGCATGATGCTAATGCAAATGATATGTTAATGCTTGATATGATTATGCTATGAGGTTGTATTGTATGTCGTGCTTATGATAATGCAGCGACCAGGTATGCTGGGGATGAAATCCTATCGGGGACATCACCAGGGGATGAATTTGGTAGTTGCCAAATGGTTTGGACTTTGGTTATTGAGGATGCCAACGAGGGTGGACTTTTAATGGTTGCCAATGAAGACTGGACTTTTAGGGTGAATTTTAAGGCGCCAATTGGGGTGGCTTTTTTATGTTGCCAATAAAAGATTGGGCTTTCTGTGGGGTAGTGAGAGGGTTAGACTATTTGACATCCCGGATTTAGATACTCTATGACAACCGGGGGAACTGATTGCCCCAGTTTAGCCTTTGAATTTGACGCCAAGGGGAACCACCTCATATAAACCCTTTAGAAAGGCAAAGCTTTTCATGATGGCAAGCTTAGGCAGCTGACGATTAGTTCAATGCTTCTACCCGTTGATTTTTCTTGGATACCATCTATTTTCCCCAATATCTTCGAACATCAAAACAAGTTCTTATACCTTGTCAAAAGTTATATTTTTATTTTTTAGCTGAAGTTTCGAACACAAATTATCAAAAATAAAATTAATTTGCAAACAATCAGATAAAGTAAAAGAGTGAGCATAATTTAACTGAGAAATCTCTCTTTATATTGATCTGACCCTTGAATGGGTAAATACACAAAGATGTAACCCCTCAATGAGGCGATTACAGTGCAAGAAAAGCATAATGGCAAAAATTAAAGCCCCTTTGAGTCTTGACACTGCTATAGTCCCTATAACTTTGGAAGTCTTCAACACCTTGCTTCATAGGAGAAGAAAATGGTCGGATTAATCATATCTCTTGATAATGTACTAGGGTTAAGTGATCACGCATAATGGATACTTTGCCTTGGAATTTTGCCCCTAACTTTTGCCTGGATCGCCCTTTCGGGTTTTCAATCCACCGGGACGCCCTTTTTTGCCTGAGCCGCCCTTTCAGGTTTTCAACTCAGCAGGCCTATTCTTATTTTATCCCTAATTTTTGCCTGAACCGCCCTTTCGGGTTTTCGGTTCACCGGGATAGCCAATTTTGCCTAAGTCTCCTTTTCGGGTTTTTGACTTAGCGACTTTATTATTCCACTTTTTTAGGCAAAGTATCGTTTGACCAAATCCGCATTCACTGGATAAGGTAACTCCTCCCCATCCATGGTTGCGAGCTTTAGGGCACCACCAGAGAATGCCTCTGTTACCACATATGGGCCTTCATAGTTTGGCGTCCATTTGCCCCTAGATTCATTATACATAGCCATGATCCTCTTGAGTACTAAGTCTCCTTGCGCGAATGTCCTGGGATGCACTCTTTTGTCGAAGGCTTTCTTCATTCTTCTCTGGTAAAGCTGGTCGTGGCATATGGCTGTCAAGCGTTTTTCCTCAATGAGGTTAAGTTCTTCAAACCTCGTCTTTACCCATTCGGCTTCATCAAGTTGAGCTTCCATTAAAACCCTCAGAGAAGGGATTTCGACCTCTATTGGGAGAACCGCCTCCATGCCATAAACCAACGAGTAGGGAGTTACCCCTATTGAAGTTCGTACCGAAGTACCGTAGCCGTGTAGTGCAAAGGGTAACATCTCGTGCCAATCTTTATATGTGACCACCATCTTCTGGATGATTTTCTTGATATTTTTATTGGATGCTTCTACGGCTCCATTCATTTTGGATCTATATGGTGTTGAGTTATGGTGTTCTATTTTAAAACTGGCGCATAACTCGTCCATCATTTTGTTGTTAAGATTTGACCCATTGTCAGTGATGATGCGATTGGGCACTCCATATCTGCATATGATGTTGTGTTTCAAGAAGCGGGCGACTACTTGCTTAGTAACATTGGTATACGAAGCAACTTCAACCCACTTGGTGAAATAGTCTATAGCCACAAGTATGAAGCGATGTTCGTTTGAAGCTTTTGGTTCAATCATCCCAATCATGTCTATTCCCCACATGGAGAAAGGCCATGGTGAGGTTAAGACGTTCAATGGAGTGGTGGGTACATGAATCTTATCAGAGTATATTTGGCACTTGTGACAAGTTCGGGCATGATGGTAACAATCTGCTTCCATGGTAAGCCAATAATAGCTTGCCCTCAATATTTTCTTTGCCATGGTATGTCCATTCGCATGAGTTCCAAAGCAGCCCTCATGAATGTCCTTTAGAATCTGTTTAGCTTCACGTTTCTCCACACATCTAAGCAAAACAGTGTCATGGTTGCGCTTGTACAATACATTTCCGTTGAGGAAGAAGTTGGATGCCAATCTTCGCAAAGTTCTTTTGTCGATACTCAGGGCTCCTTCAGGATATTCGTGCTTTTCAAGATATCGCTTTATATCATAAAACCACGGCTTTTCATCTGCGTCTTTATCAGCCATCAGACAATGTGCGGGCTCTTCGAAGCGGCACAAATCAATAGATGGTCTATGATTTGGCCATATCAACTTGTACATGGATGCCAGAGTTGCTAACGCGTCAGCCATTTGATTCTCTTCTCGAGGTACGTGAGCAAAAGTGATATCATCGAATCGGGGAAGCAATTTGGCCACATAATCCCGGTATGGAATTAAGTTTTCATGCTTGGTATCCCAATCGCCTCTTATCTGGTAAATTACTAGAGCAGAATCTCCAAACACATCGAGAGTTTTGATTCTCAAGTCAATGGCTTCTTCTAGCCCTAGTATACATGCCTCGTACTCTGCTATATTGTTAGTGCACGGGAAACAGAGCTTGGCCGTGAACGGCAAGTGAAAAATTTTGGGAGATGTAATCACTGCCCCAATTCCATGTCCATAAGAGTTAGAAGCACTATCGAACATAAGAGTCCATCGCTCCCCTGGTTCTGGCCCTGGCTCTTCGTAATCTATTGCCATCATAATATCCTCATCTGGAAAGTCAAATCTCAAAGGTTGGTATTCTTCCACCGGCTGATGGGCCAAATGATCTGCTAACACACTGCCCTTTATAGCTTTCTGAGTGATGTATTGGATGTCATATTCAGATAGAAGCATTTGCCACCGGGCTATCCTACCGGTGAGAGTAGGTTTCTCGAAGATGTATTTGATTGGATCCATCTTGGAGATTAAATATGTGGTGTGCGTCAGCATATATTGTCTGAGTCGTCTAGCAGCCCATGCAAGTGCATAACAAGTCTTCTCAAGCAAAGAGTATCTGGTCTCACAGTCGTTAAACTTTTTGCTGAGATAGTATATAGCATGCTCTTTCTTGCACGTATCATCTTGTTGTCCTAATACGCAACCCATGGATTCTTCTAGCACAGTTAAGTACATAATGAGAGGCCTTCCAGAAACCGGTGGTATCAAGATCGGTGGTTCTTGCAAATATTCTTTGATTGCATCAAATGCCCCTTGGCACTCATCATTCCACACAACCGGCTGATCTTTCCTGAGTAATTTAAAAATTGGCTTGCAAGTGGCCGTGAGATGTGAAATAAATCTTGCGATATAATTCAACCTTCCCAGAAAACCACGGACCTCCTTTTCGGTCTTTGGCGCAGGCATGTCCTGAATCGCCCTTACTTTGTCAGGATCCACCTCAATCCCTTTCTGGCTTACGATAAAGCCCAACAACTTTCCAGACCGCACCCCGAATGTACATTTGTTGGGATTAAGTCTCAACTTGAACTTCCTTAGTCTAGCGAACAACTTTTCCAAATTAACCAAGTGTTCCTCTTCAGTCTGGGACTTAGCAATCATGTCATCAACGTACACTTCGATCTCTTTGTGAATCATATCGTGAAAGAGTGTTACCATTGCACGTTGGTATGTTGCCCTAGCGTTCTTTAACCCAAATGGCATTACCTTGTAACAGAATGTGCCCCATGGTGTAATGAACGTGGTTTTTTCTCATTTGGATCCATCTTAATTTGATTGTAACCAGAGAATCCATCCATGAAGGAAAAAACAGAAAACTGTGTCGTATTATCTACCAACACATCAATGTGAGGCAATGGAAAATCGTCTTTAGGACTTGCTCTGTTTAAGTCGCGGTAATCCACACACATACGGACCTTTCCATCTTTTTTCGGTACGGGAACGATATTTGCAACCCATTGCGGGTATTTGGCCACTGCTAAGAACCCTGCATCGAATTGTTTTTGGACCTCATCACGGATTTTCAGAGCCATATCAGGGCGAGTTCTTCTCAACTTCTGCTTGACGGCATGACACTCTTCTTTGAGCGGCAACTTGTGTACAACAATGTTCGTATCCAGACCAGGCATGTCCTGATATGACCATGCGAATACATCAGCATATTCTCGGAGGAGCCCTACCAACTTTGCCTTGACAGTATCTTGAAGAGACGCTCCAACCTTTATCTCCCTTTTATTTTATTCTGAACCTAGGTTGATAACCTCGACATCCTCTTTATGCGGCATAATGACCTTTTCTTCTTGCTGCAGCAACCTAGCCAATTCGTTGAGGAGCTCATTCTCGTCTTCCTCATCCGCTCGGTATATTGGACAATCAAAATCGTAAAGGCCTACAGCAGTGTCGATATCAAGGACCTCGGTAGTGTCTCTGCACGATTATGATTTATGCAGCTTATTTAGGAAAGTGAGTGCGCGAAAGAAATGCCATTAATTATGAAAAAATAGAAAAGAAAATGAGCAAGAATTGAATGCAAATCAAAATTTATTCATGTTAAACATGTTTCGAAACATCAGGGGGCCCGATACAAAGCTCCACTACGCCTTGGGCAGAGCGTAGGGTTTTTGAAAATCAATTAAAACTTTACTTTTGAAGAGGGAAAAACTGGGGTATTTCGATGGTCTTCCAATTCTTCAATTCTTCACCAGGCTCGGCCTGTCAGATCCAGCTTGCGGAGGCTTCTTTGTCATCAATCCCATCTTCAATTACCATGGCGGAGGTATGGTCGAAGATATGCCCAGCGCTCTTGAAGACTTCTGCGACAGGAGGAATCTGCTTCTTGCCATATGCAATTGTCACAGTGTTGGATGAAGGATGGTACCCTAGCCCAAATTTGTCGAACTTTTCAGCCACTTCCACCATTTTGCCCCAGCCTTGGGCGTTCCCTTTGTCTACAACCATCCTAGCTTCTTCATAAGAGGCCATTGCTGATCTTGAACTCTGACCCTCTGAAATTCGCTGCACTGCTAATGTATTCACCATTTCGAAAGACTGAAACGGAATTTCCACCATTTCCCCTTCAACTTCAATGTACCTGAAGGATGTTAAATGGCTAACCAAGATATCCTCCTCTCCTCCAATCTGAACTACTTTGTCATTACTGACAAATTTTAGCTTCTGGTGAAGGGTGGAGGTAACAGCTCCTGCATAATGAATCCAAGGTCTCCCTAATAGACAGTTGTACCCTGGATAAATATCCATTACTTGGAAAGTGATATTGAAGACAGTTGGCCCGATTTTTATTGGCAAGTCCACATCGCCGATCACAGCATGCCTGGAACCATCAAAAGCTTTGACTACCGGAGCACTTGGCTTCATGCTAACTCCTTTTACTGGCATTCTCTCCAGGGTGACCTTGGGAAGCACATTCAAAGAAGAACCTGTATCCACTAAGACTCGGGATATCAATGTGTCTTGGCACTTGATAGAAATATGGAGAGCTTTATTGTGGTTTCTCTTCTCTGCAGTCAAGTCATCATCATTAAACCCAAGAAAGTTTCCGGTTGTTACGCTAGCTATCACATCATCGAACTGGGCTACGGTGATGTCCTTAGCAATATGCGCAGCGCTCAACACCTTCATCAATGATAACCTGTGGGCCTCTGAATTAAGTAACAACGAGAGCATGGAAATTCTAGCAGGAGTCTGGTTTAGTTGATCAATCACTTTGTAATCACTTTTTCTGATGATCTTCAAAAACTCTTCAGCTTCCTTTGGTGTTATTGCTGCTTTTGGTGATGACACCTCAACAGGTGGCTCAACACTTGGTAGTTCCATTGTAGCTTTTTCTTTACTTATAGATGGCACTTCTACTGGTTTGGCGGCAAATAAACGACCGCTACGGGTCATCCCACTAGGCCCCACAACTGCATCGCATTTGGCAGCGTCATACTCAATCACTAGTCTTTCTGGCCTTTGTTTAAAAACTTTGGGCTCAGATTCATTGACAGAATATTCTATTACCACTGGAGCTGGTCGCGCTGCTCTTTGTCTATTGACGTCATCTTAATCATATTGCATAATCACGGGTGCTGGTCGGGCGGGCCTCTGTTGAAAGGCTTCCGAAGGATCATACTGCAGGACTACCGGTGCTGGTCGAAGTCGCCTTGTCGGATAAGCACTTGTTTCATCATACTGAATATCAATAGCAGACACGTTCGAATCTCTTTGTTCTATTTGTATTATTCCATGCTCTAAGAACCTTTGCAGATGTCTTTTTACCACTTCGTCAGTCAAATTCTCCACTTCTTTTTGGGGAATCATCCCACTTTTCTTCAATTGTTCTCCGATGACGGCCATCGGAGTACGGACATCTTCAACATTCATAATCAGTCTCAAACCACTATTTTCTTCTACAGCATTGACAGAAGGACCTCCATGTTTGTGTAACGGATCCTTCGTAATGTTGGCACCTCTAGGTGTAAAAGTGAGATCTTTAGATTCTATCAAATCCTGCACCCTGTGTTGAAACGCATAGCAGTTGTCTATGGAGTGTCCAGGGACTCCCTTATGAAACTCGCAATGGGAATTCGCATCGTACCCAGGGGGTACGGAAAGGTTGCTGGACGTAAATCTCGCAACGTTAAGTGTCCACTCTGATTTAGCTGAGCAAAGATCTGCCCATATGACATAGGCAGTGGGTCAAGTTGTCTTCTTGGATGTCTCGGCCTTTGTTGTCTTTGAGCCGAGGCATTCTGATATTGCGGTGGAGGAACTCTCTGATAATTCTGCTGTTGATTCTGCTGTTGAGCTGGTTGTTGATAAGGAGCATAGGCTACTGCAGCTACCTGTGGATATTGGATGTTCACTGGAGCTCTATCTCCTCGTCCTCTCATCACGGCATTAGCTTCATCTTCCCTTTTCTTCACAAAAGGCTTCCTCCCCCCATTTATCGGGACCGCAGCCTTGTTCTTCTTCAAAGTACTCTCGATTCTTTCACCTACTGACACTACTTCAGCAAAGTTAGGGAAACTGGACCCGAGCATGCGATCCAAGTACTGAGGTTGTAGAGTTCCCATAAACATGTCAGTTAACTCCTTAGTCAGCAATCGTGGTTGAACACGGGCAGCCAACTCCCTCCACCTTTGGGCATACTCCATAAATGACTCATTGTTACGTTGAGTCATGTCTTGCAGCTGCATGCGATTCGGTGCCAAATCAGTGTTATACTGATAATGTTGTGAAAACGCATCTGCTAGATCTCTCCACGTACTGATTTGACCTTTTTCTAACTGCATATACCATTCCAATGATGCCCCACTGAGGCTATCTTGGAAGTAGTGTATTAAGATCAAGTCATTATCAATGTGAGCCGCCATCTTGCGACAGTATGCTCTGAGATGGGTTTTGGGGCAGCTGACCCCCTTGTACTTCTCAAAGTCTGGGACTTTGAATTTCTTCGGTATCACCAATCCCGGAACTAGACACATGTCAACAGCATCGAACCCTGGAGTCTTCTTGATTTCCAATGACTTGATTTTCTCTTCAACAGTTCGTAGTTTATCTGCAGCAAAGTCATTAGTAGCCCCCATATTGTGTTGAGGAGGGGGTGGTGGAGGTTGGTAGAAAGCATCGTATTGTTCGTCCATGTCTGCTTCAGAACCCTGACGCGCGGATATGGAACGGTCAACAAGGTCTACGTGGGGGTTTTTAACAATCCCCGAAGTTCATATGTTGTCGGCCGCCTTCTTGGCATCAGCAAAAGTCTCAGCATTGATTTCTTTTTGGGCTAGCGTCAGCATTGTCTCCAGCAGCTGGTCCATCTTCATCTTGAGAGCATCGATGTCGCCTCTCATGGTGTTCTGAGTCTCTTCCATTTGTTCAAGCGTCATTTGAAAGTTGCGCCTGGTCTCGTAGCGATGTCGAATAGTCAGCTTTCAAATTCTGAAGGTATGAAAGGAAAAGTCCAATGAGTTGTACTGTTGGGTGAAGATGCAAAGATGCTTATGTTTATGCTTATGATTATGATTTTTATTATTATATATTTTTTTAGGGAAGCATTTATACCAATGGTTATTTATTAATCATTCAAACAGCACAAGAACAAATAATCAAAAAAAAGACTACTCCTCATTCATTTAAACTTGTTCCAACATAAACAGAGTACAATCCATCCAGGAATATATAAAATTTGCGCAAAATAATAGAAAAAACAAAGAAAAACTTCAAGCTTCATTTCTTCTTGCTTCACGCTCCTTGAGCTCCTCCTTGAATCTTGCCAACATTTCTTTGCACACATATATGAACTCATAAATAGCCGGAGCGGTAGAATCATCTATGGCTTCCATAGCATCACGATGTTTCCATATCAGATCTTGGGCCAACCAGTTACAAAATTCCACCAACCCATTTAGCTTGTTGCGGTATGCATCTCGGTTATCCTTCATGATGTGAATGGATTGCTCATATGCTGCAACATCATGAGCCAACTGGTCTCTTGCAGCAGACCAAATTGCTTGGTCTTCCTTGATAGCTCCTATCTGATTCTTTTGATACTTAACAAACTTCTTGAGCTCATCCAGGTCAATACACATCTTACACCAATCTTCTGGCTTAACCCAAGATGAGTTTAGGGCTTCTTCCTTGAGTTGACGTTCTCTATCTTTGTCAGCTCTTGATTGACGTAGTGCAGCATCAAGTGTCTTGATTTCCGCTCCTAATGTCTCTCTGATCTCCTTATTCTGTTTAGTGGCTAGAAGGTACCACTGTTCATTCTCTCGCCATTTTCTATGAGCGTGGTCCAGCTGCTCTTTGAGGGATTCTAAGCAACTGTCAGCCTGGTTGATACATGCTTTGGTCCTTTTCCTTTTACCCTTTTCTTCATTAATCTTGCTTCCCATTTCTTCAATTCGCTTATCCTTTCTCTCGATCTCATACCTCATGTGATTCCTTTCATTAGTCACATTTTGAAGCTTGACTTATAAATCTTCGTTTTCTTTCCCTAGCTGGGTTATCTTGGCTCTCATCTCTTCCACTTCTTCGACTGATACAGGTACCAGTTGCGGAGTGATGGGTTTAGGAGGTGCCTCAATAGAAAATGGGAGCTTAACTATTTTGACCCTCTCTAGAACCCACTGCCGAAAAGGCATCCTGGTCACACCATCCTTTCTTCTCAAATCTGATCCTCTAGTATGAACTTTCTACCAAGATCGTACAATCTGACAGAGAAGTGAGGGGTCTTTGGCACCTCTCTCATGGAGGATCATTTCTTCTAGTTCTTTGTCTTCAGGTTTCCCTAACATTGGGTACTCAAATTGTCGTATAGCTAGTATAGGGTTATAGCTTATACAACCTTTGGATCCGATCAACGGTACGTTGCAAAAACTACCACAGCTCATGATGATTTCACTTACTTCCAACTTGTTTGGGTACCAGGTAATGTTCTTTTCAGAGATAGATACCAGAAATTGGGCCCATTCCCCACTGTTCAAAGTTGGGACACTAGCGTGACGTTTGAGTATGTGAGAAGTGAGCCATTTGTAGAGAATAGGGAGACAAAATGTCAATACTGAACCCTTTTTTTCATGGCGAAGGTGTAAAGTGTAAAAAACATCAGCCAGGAGAGGGTGTGCCGGGCTTTGATCCTTCTTCCAAACGGCCCAAAATACGCTGACAACTGCAGAATCAACGAAATCTTCAAAAGTGGGAAACAGCACTAGCCCATAGATGAGGAGAGCCAATACATTTACCAAAGCATCCCATTGTTTGTTCTTTAACATTTTAATTGCTTCTTTCTCTAGTACAATGCTTCTAAAACCGAAGAAATCTTCTCTTTTCTTCCAACCAGCTTTGGCTATTGAAATCGATATTTTGAGAGCATCGGCCAATTCTTCCACTTCTGGAGTCTGCCCTATCATAGTATAAGGTGCCCTACCTTTGACTGGGAAACCTAGGAACCCCTCAAACTCTTCGATAGCAGGTGTTAAGTAGAAATCTTGAAATAAGAAGCTTCTCATTTGCGGATCATAAAATTGTGCTAAACCCGTAATAGCAGGGACCTGTACTTTAATCATTAGCAGATCAGTCACCTGGCCAAACCTTCCTATCAGAGTCTTCTTGAAGATGGTAGGCATTTCTTTCAAACAATTCATGATCACACCAACATCAGGTTTGAGTGCCTTAAGCTGAATAGTCTTTCTTTTTTCTGAACTTGCAGCCATTTTGTGAATGTATTTCAACCTGTCAATATAAATGTTTCCCTGAAAATAAAAATGAGTGTGAGTTATGATGCATATGTAAATGTTTATGAATGCAATAGTGCGGGATCCTGGCTATCACAAGTATCTCCCACCCTCCTAATAGGTATAAAGATAGTTTTAGATTCTTTACCCAAAATGACCCACTCACGTGATAGTTTCTACGTTGACGGACGGGGTTCTCAAGGTAATAGATACTAATGATACCACCCTCATGCAACAGGCGAGCTGCATTATGTCGGTAATACCAAAAGGATCTCTCGAGAGAGGAGTCGTCATGTCAGGCCCACGAGAAGCGAGTCCTCAGGGACCAACACTACACGACTTCCAACATAGAAACTGGTTCTAAGAGCGGTTCCTAGAGTCATGGACCCTTCATGAATCAAATCGTGCAACAGGCTAGCCGTGTTACGATAAGATCTACGAAAAGGTCTATTCTGGAGGAGCTTTCATGCTAGGCACACAAGGAGCGAGTCCCTGGGGACTAACACTAATCACTACCAATTCTAAGCTATGTTTTCTCTCTTCTTTTTCCAAAGCTCGGGTGTAGAGCTTTACTTGTGATACTTTCCCAGAATCCAACAAGCAAATATAATATATTACACATAATAGCAAGAAAGAAGTGATAAACAAACAAACAGGAGAATATAAGCACAAAAACAATAAGCACACAAAAATCGGTTAAGAAAAAGTCAACACTCTCAAATCGAGTCAAGTTAGGCTTGACTCTCTCTTACATAGGCCAATGCGGGTCCCCAGCAGAGTCGCCATCTGTCGTACCTCGAAAAATACGATCCTCGCGATGGCCGCGGAAAATACTGTTCGAAACAGAGTCGCCACCGAACTTTATTCATTCCAAGGATGGAATAGGAAAATATCGATAAAACCTTTAAAGAGATAAGAACATGGTCGTCGCAACCAATATTCTAGGTTCGGGAGTCGATTACATGAGGGGAAGGTATTAGCACCCCTCATGTCCGTTGTACTCAACGGGAACCTCTTGATCGATTCGAGAGTAAAGTTAACTACGCTTATTGTTTTCTTCTAAGGTTTCTCCTATGGGGGGAATGGGTGGTTTTAAGATAGGGTGCTCGCCAAGGATTAGGGCCCTTGTGCCTACGTATATTCACTTATAAGAAGTGGAAAATCAGAGCATTCGTAGTTCGTGGGACTACGGGAAAAAGAGGGGATTGTGCTCGCCAAGATCATCGCAATCTTGTGCCTACGTATTCTCATTGATAAATGAGAAATCAGAGCAGCCGTAGTTCGGCTGACTACGGTAAAAGGTTGGTAAACGAACGAGTGTTTAGGTCGCATTCTAACTGCTAAACGTTGGCTTGTCTGCTCGCTAGGGGAGGCTGAAGCACGAGTTTGTTATGCGCGGAAGAAGGTATTAAACAATGTTCTTGGTAAAGTATTTAGGTTGGAGATCGCGCGAGGGTGAGGAATTAGGTTTATCGTATTGGATGTTTTGGTTAGAGAATATATATTTGAATAGGTTCAAGGTTTCGATCGCACGGGGGCGAGAAAGAGGAGTTTGGTTAGGTAAATTTTAAGGGAGAATGACGACTACTCGATAAACGAGACGTTGGCCTCGCAATCAATCAATCGGGGCATTATTGGAATGCTAGATTCCAACGGCACCTTTTTCATTCGACTAACTTCGAAATTAGTGTTTGAGAAAGTTTCAATCGCACGGGAGCGGGAGAATAGAGTTGGATTGAATATTATAAGGGAGAATGACGACTACCCGATAAACGAGACGTCAGTCTCGCAATCGATTAATCGGGATATCATTGGAATGCTAGATCCCAATGATACCTTTTTCATTAATTATGAAAGTGTATTTGAATGGACAATGATGGCATTTGTCAAAGTAGTTATGGCATGTATTTTATAAACGAAAGGTCGAGTAATCCACAACCTAAAGCGTACGCCCCAAGAGTGGTCACTCAAGAATTCGAGGAGTGCGAGACTCCAAGAACTCAGTTCTTTCGTAATTTAATTAAGGAAATAATTTGAATTTGGCGTATGGTTTAGAAACATATTAGGGTTTAGACTCGACCGTATGAAGGTGAGGAACGAGGTTAGACGAGTTGGACATTTAGGAGGAAGGACGACTATTCGATAAGCGAGACGTCGGCCTCATAACCAATTAGTCGGGATATCGTTGGGAATGCTAGATCTCAAAGACATCTTTTTCATTCCAATAATTATGAAATATGTTTGCTGGACAGTAAATACTTGTCCAAATAATTGGAGATGCTTTAAGAACGAAAGTTCGAATGACATGCTAACCGAGGCGTACACCTCGATAGTTGTCACTCTCGAATTCAAGGAATGCGCGACTCCAACAACTCGATACTTTCGTAATTTAATTAAGAAAAATGATTTGAAAATATTAGTGGGAATAGATTAAACTAGGGTAGGCATATGGCTAGGATTAGGGTTTGTCTATTGTGAAAGGTTTAAACAATGTTGAGGTGTTTTAACGATGAAAGACGAAACGACCACAACTCAAGGCGTGCACCTAGAGAGCGGTCGCTTAAAAATCCAAGGAAGGTGAGATCCAAGAATTCAATTGTTTTGAAATTTATTTAAGAAAAAATAGCTTAATTTAATTAATTAAAAAAAATAGTTTTAATTTTCATGTATAAAATAAATTAATCAATTGTAAAAAGTTTTGATTTGAGAAAAGTTTAATATTTTAAAAAAGTTTTAACTCAACTAAATAAAAGTACATTTTTTTCAATATTTAAAATATTATTTAATAATAGTTTTGAAATATATTTTTTTAGAATAATTTGAATCTTCTTATAAAAATATTTGAAAGAAATTAAAAATACCTCCCTTTTTTAAAAAAAAAACATTTAATTATTTATTAAATCAATTAATTTAAGCTATATGAAAATAATGTTTTTTTTTCTTGCTTCAAACACTTAATTATAACTTAATAATGTTTATAATATAATTAAAATATAATAAGCCATATGGATTAATGCTAGCAGACTCTCTCCCTATTTCTCTCCTGTTTCAAAATTCGAACACCCTTTCTATCTCTCTCGATGAATACCCTCCCCTATTCCTAACGAACATGGCCGGAGAAGCTTGGCCGTCGGTGGCGACGCCAACTTCTTCTCAGAGGGTCAAATACCACAAAACAAGGCCCTAACACGAAACATCAAACCCCTCTCATTTAACCAGAACTTACAAATCCTACCATTGTTTTTGCAAACAAAACCCTAAAACAAGACAAATCGTGATTTTCGGTTGAAAACCCTAGATTTTCAAATCAGATTTGAGATGGAACAACGCTTCGCAACAAACGCCCAAAATGCGTATTTTAATCAACACAGCTATGCGAGCAACAATCAAGCATGAAAAGGGAAGGAAACTTACAAGATCAGAGCTAGTCTGATGGTAACTCCGACAAGGTAACGCAAATCAACCTTCTCACGTCTTTGATTCTCTGTTTCTGCTTTTTTTTGTGTTCGTTGCAAACGGCTCTTTCTTTCTATTCCTTAATCAATTCTCTGCAACTATTCATCATAGACCTGGTATCTAAGCTCACTATCTTAGTGTTCCAACGTGAAGCTCTAAGAAGTTTTCCGAAATTCTTTTTTTTTTTAGCTTTAGGTAGGTTTCTGGATTAATCTTTGCAGGGTAACGATAGGGTTCTCTCCTTTTTTTCTTTGCAGAATGATTGGGGTTTAATTTATAGGGGATTTTTAGGGTTTCTGATACGTGTGAGAAATCAAAGAATTTTTGAAGAAAAGGCTTGATTCGTGTGAGGTAGGACGATGAGATGCCTTTGTGGTAGTACCATTCTGTTAGGAGGTAATACCATGATTTCTGCTTTTCTAAGACTTGATAGTGACCTTGTTTTTGTCTGTAGTGAGGCAGAAAAATATCTAGTTTTACACTAGTTTTTTACTGTGTAAACTTTTGGGATTTTTACCGCGTAAAATATAGCTTTTTGCTTTAACATTGTATTTGAATCAATTGCTTTTGAATATGGATTATTTGAAACTTATGAACTTGGACATGTATCCTTGGTCTCTTTAGTCAATGTTTTAAATTCATCAGACTTTTGCTGAAAATTCTTGGCTTATGTGATCATACTGTCTGACTTCTTCTATTCTTATGCAGCAGCACATGAGGTAGGTATAGTCTTCTATGCGTAAAAGCGGTTATTGGATCATTCGTGCCTACGCATCACATTTGTTCTCATGGTTCGGTCACTTTAAACTTCGGTAGGCTTTGGTGATGAGATGGAGGAACAAGAAGTTTGAAAGTGATTGAAAGCATTAAGCAGGTTGTGGATGATTTGTATATTTCTTAGTATGAATACATCACATATTGTGTTTGAGTGATATAGGATTAATGACACATTTTCATCCTAAAATGAATTTCGGCCTAACATGTGTAGGTGGAGGCAACCGGTATAATCCAAGGTGAACTGTTGTTTCTGTTAGCCCATCTTGTGGCAACTGTTTTTCACCTGTTCTTCCTACTATTTCCGGGATAACTACTGCATTTCTGGGATTATCAGGCCTATCCACTCTAAAGTTTCTGTCACCTTCAGCCTCCACAGAAAGACCACTTGTGTCACTACACGGTATGATGACCTTGGGTCTAGTCCCACCTGCTTGCTCAACATTAACATTGCCCTCCTTCATTGGTGCAGTCACCAAAACCCTATTTGTTGGTTGAAGTCTTAAAGTATCCTCAACTGGGAAGCTATTGTAGCTCGCCATTGAATCAGGAATTAAACCTGCACAGCTATTATGTTGATTCAGTACCACAGGATCTGAATGTGCATGAGGTAGTTTTTTCTGACACATATAACAGTCCTCCATTCTTTGAGGGATCACTACCGGTTGTTGAGGTAACAACCCATCGTGAAAAATAACATGCTCCGATGGAGAAACCTGAACCCAGCCATAATTACCTCCAAAAGGGACTTGATGTGGATATGCTTTGTAACTTTGCTCAGCAACAAGCTGGTGATGCATCCTTAGCCCTGAAGTATTTTCATCATAAAACTGCTCAAACCTGTTTGGTTGTCCTTGCATGACTGGTCGTGGTTGAATAAAACATGGTCTTATACCGGCATGAGAAGATGGCTGAGCCATTGTCATCTGCACTATAAGCTGGGGAACTTGGGAATCCCATATGGACAGGTGTTGCGGTGAAATTTGGATGTCAAGCTATTGATTAACTTGAATCATATTTCGTTTACAACCGGACTTTAATTTATCCAATAAAGGAAAGGTTTAAAGAAAGAAAGACCTATAAAAATGCCAAGCAGAAGGACAAGGCCTAAAGTTGAGCAAAGAGAGATCTAAAGGTTCGGGGGTTGGTTATACCTAGGGAAGGTGTTAGCATCCTAAGTATCTGTAGTACTCTACAGGAACCTCTTGTTTAGTATTTGTGTTTACTAAAGTTTGCTTGCTAAGGGAAAAGTACTAAGGGTATCAATCTAAAGTAAAGGGTATATACAAAGTTTGCTCGCAAAGACATCGCATCTCGTGCCTACGTATCCGGACGGGAATGGAATCAGAGCAATCGTAGTTCCCCTATCTAGGGATGAGGATCTCTTGACTGTGGTCAAGATTCCCAAAGGGAAGTAAGTATTCATAAGGAAGTACTTACATGGAGTACGGCGACTCCTCTTCTAAGTTGAGGTTGTTATGATAAAGGATGTCCACGGCGAGACGGTAAAAGTGAGTACGGCGACTCAAATCCTAAGGCTAGGATAAAGGGGGAATAAAAGGTTGTCCACGGCGGGACGGTAAACAGGAGTGCAACGACTCAAATCCTAAGGCTAGGATAAAAGGGGAGAATGTCCACGGCGGGACAGTTAAAAGTGAGTACGGCGACTCGTGTGAAAAGGAAGTTTGTTGTTATGTACAAGCAAATTATGTACAGATAAATCAGTTTAACCTCGTAATTTAGGAGGTTAGGGAATGAGATGAACATGGTTATAACTCGAAACAAAAATCCTAGCATGTTAAATAACATATGTGGATATGAAAACAAACAAAATTCACAAATAAATTCAAGTGGAACCACAAGAAATTTCATCTGCAACCGTTTAGGGTTTACACTGTAAACGCGCATTTCGCACATGGTCAAACCTGATGAAATATTAGTCAAACATGGAAAATAAAAATATGACATAAAAGTACATATTAAAATGAACACAATGAAAAAAGAATGTGTGAAAAATGATAAAAAATGAGAGAGTTATGATTTTTTGAAGTTTTATGTGAAAAATGGAAAAAATAGCAAAAAGGGTCATCACTAAGGATCGAACCCTAGTCAAGTATAGTGTGCGCGCATGTTCTTACCACTAGGGTGGCTGTTACATCCATTAATTAAAGTGAAACAATAAATACACATGGCTTGTTTGGTGGGTTTCCTGGGCAAAAACACATACACTCACATGGTTTGCAAAATATACCATATCTTCCTCAATTTTTATCCAAATCAAACAAACTTTATATGTAACTGGCCTAGAAAAACATGAGGAACATGATGGTGGTGTTAGTTTTTTGAAATTCCTTTATTTTGAAAAATTCAATAGCAGCTGTACCTTAATGTTCATGTGATGCATTTTCATGTAAATGTCATGATACAACCACTTTCAAGCTTAAACAACTATGCACATAAATCACATAGAGTGATTCTGAACCTTTAAATATGTCCTATGTCAATAGAGTATGAATGTAGTATGTCAAATGCAAGCTTTCATTACAAAATGCATTTTGTGAGGTGGATTTTGTGACAGTTGGTTTTAATGTCAAATGAACATACAAACACATTACAAATGATAAATACAAGCTGTTAGGACACTCAATCCAACTTAAAACAAGTCAATGCAAGAACTGGTATGTGATGTGCCTCTTTTATGAAAAATGAGCATTTTGAAAATGAGATTTCATGATAGTGTGTTTTTGAACAGAATGACCATGCTAACATCTCAAGAATGTTTAATATAGAGTGTGTGTAATGTGATTTGAGTGAAAAAACAAGTTGTGCAAAAAGTGGCTTGTGATGTGAATGCTTATGAGACAAATTTGCAATTGAAAAGTGAATTTTAGATGCAGCGGGTTTATGAGCAAAATGGCTACACCAACATCTCAGGAATGATGAATATAAAGTGTGTGTGGTGTAGTTTTGGTACAAAACAAGTTGGTGTCAAAAGTAGCTTGGTGTGTGAAGGTGTGTGTGTGAATTTGCATTTGAAAAGTGATTTTTCATGACAGAGTGATTTTCAATGAAGTGATCATACATACATGTTATATTTGACCAATATGAGATGTTTCAATCATCACATGTGAGAAAAAACAAATAACATGACAGTTAGCATAACAATTGCAACTTTGAGCAAAAAGTGACATTTTTTGAAAAAAAGTCAAAAATAACACATAACTTCCACCATTGGAAGTTAAGTACAAAATATGACATTTTCAAGATGAGTTTTTGGACAGTTTGGTTTCAGGTCTTTCCATCTCTTTTTGAATGGTTCTACACTTCCTATATATCATATGAAAAGAGTTTAAAGCTCCAAATACCATGGAAATTGACAACTTGAGAAAGTGGTACTTGATTTGCAAAAACACACTTGAAACTTGCATTTTAAGAGTCAAAACTTGAGATACTTGTTATAACCATTGAGTGATGGTTTGAACAACTTTAAAATGACATATTGGAAGTGTCTAAACACTTGGTTTAAGTAGAAATGACCTAGAACCAAATCTGTCATGTAATATGCAAAGAAATGCTTGAAAACACACACTTGAAATTCCAAATCCACATGTATTTGTTGTAACATTCAAACCAAGGTTTAGGCGTGCTTAAAATGATGTATATGAAATGTTTCAACAAGTAATTAGGTTTGAAAGGTACCATAAACCAGAACTGGTGTTTTATGCTTGAAAAAATGTGAAAAGAGTACCTTAAAAAGCAAGCAACATACAATACACAAATTCAGTGCAAAACATCAACTTCTACACCTCACATGATCCAAATAGAAATGTTTCAAAGCATCAAACATGTCAACAAACATCAGATTATGGAATCATCATGACAAATGCAAGAATTTGGCAAAAAACACACTTCTAATCATGGAAGGACTCATGCTAGCAAAAACAAAACACTCAAGCATGCATACACCTTACAAATAACATAACAAAACTGTTTTGAGCCAAAAAGTGGACATACATTCACAAAATTTTGTTTTGGCTTCATGACATGCCTATTTAACAAGTTATCAAAAATAAGAAACATGAATTTCATGGCATGGTGATGCAAGGATGAGTCTAGACATTACATACCTGTACTGATGACCCTAAGCAAGCTTAAATACTCCTAGAAAAACCAGAGATCCCTTTGAATGCTCCTTTTGCTTTGATTTTGCAAGAATGTCAAAAGAACCAATACTCACACCAGTTTGAGATGCAGCTCTTCCAGTTGATTTGTGAGACTTTGGACAGTCACAATATGATATATAAGAGGTGTTGCAAGCATTTAAACATCAAGAAAGAAGCTGAACCAAGATTTGGCAATTTATGTGGCTTTCGGTTAAAGTGTGGTGGTATGAAAAGTGACTTTGTGATTCTGAGGATTTCTTGATGGTTCAAGGTGTTAGACACCTCCCATATGATATTTAGAGAGTGTATGGAGGGTTGTTGGGGTGTTTGAAAGGGTAGAAATGCTTTTGAGCAAACTTCACTTCATGACCATTTTTGGTGTTTTCATGGATCTTGTGATTTTGGAGATTTGGTGCAAGATGTGGAAAATGTAATTACAGAACTTCTCTATGGTTTTTATCAGATGAATTGTGTATGGAATGAGGTGAATGAGTCCTCCTTTTATAGAGAAATAGGTTGAGGTGCTTGCTAAAGACCTTACTTCACCATGAAGCAAGCTTTAAGATTTTTGAAACAAACCTCCCTTGGAGGGTTTTCCACTTTCTCTTCTACAAGACCATATTTTCAAAGTTCCTTGATGGTTTTCTGATGTTTGTAGCAGGCTAGGATCATAGGGAAGGGGCTGGTGCAGCCTTTCACTTTACACCTCATGCTTGGCATTTCAACTTGTCCACTTGCTCCACTTGCAAGGCAATGGACTCAAACCTTAGATTTTGGGCTATTCTGCATAATTCTTTCTTGTATCATGCCACATACATCTCATACATCAGATATAATAAGTTGGATCAAGAAAATTTGGCAAATTTGGTGAAAGAAATCAATCTTGAAAATTCAGCCAATGTGGGACTAAAGTGTGAAACCCTTAACTTTGAATACATGTAACTTTCTGCTCATAACTCCTCTTGAGTTGTTCTAGTACAATTTAGAAAGCCCTCACATAGCCCTAAAACATTCATGTTTGCCAATAAATCAAATTCCAATTGAAACTAGGTGAAAAATCCTCTCAAAGTTGGCTGCACACAAGCTTTTAAGGTGAAAATAACTTAGAATTTTTCTAAGTTATTTTCCCTTCTAGGAATGTTTTTGCTTTTATCTCAAAAAGTATGCATTTTCTGGGTGTGGACTAGTATGTAACTTTTGTAGGAATTGTCAAGAGCTTCCAAATGAGCTTTGAACCAACTCAATTGGATGTGTGGTTAAGGAGTTATGGTTTAGCCCTTTTCAAAACCCTAATTTCCTGATTTCTCGATTACTCTCTCATCCTTGATCCAATGATCATGAAAATTGATATGTAAGTCCATTATGACATAAGGAACAACTTTGATTCACAACTTGGATTCCAATTCTCAAATTTTGAGGAGTTGACTTTTCGGTCAACCGTACGATCGATCGGTGCCGATTGAGTCGCCTGTTGACATTCTGGATATCCTGAGACTTTGATACTTCTTAAATAGACTTTAATAAGCTATATGAACTCCATGGACCTCAATCCCACCATTACAACATCTTCCAACATCAAAGTCAAACCACAGTTGACTTTTCACTAGTTAAAAACCCTAATCGGGGCCTCCTGACTGCACCGTCTTTGATTCTGAACTGATTTCTTCAAATCGACTTCTCATTTTACTTTGATATTATCTTTGATTTCATTCAATGATTGAATTGGCCCAAATCATTGGTTGATCATTCCTTGGTTGTTTTGAATTTGTCGGTGCGAAAACCCTGATTCATCTGCATCTTAAACAAAGAAAAACTTGAACTGGGTTAGGGTTAGATAATCATATGAGTATGATCCTAAAATGATAATGAAGATCTAAGGGTTAAAATTTGGGGTATGACAGTAGGCATCTGGACATAATTCTGCATGGTTCAGAAATTCCTGTCGAGGATCAACGAAAGTCGTCATAGGTGTAGATGGCTGGATTTCCATTCCAGACTGCTGCGACCCAATTTGCTGCTGGGCCTTTTGAATGTTTAGTGATGTTATGCACCTTGGAATGTTGTTGCTATTATTATGTCCTATCATTATACATTTGTTTGGATTCCCTTAGAAACTTACTGTCGTCTATGAATTTTTGTGAATTGAACTTCTCTTTCCATCATATCCTGATCTCTAATACATTTTATTTTCATGTATATTTTGGTGCAAGGTAAAAATGGTGAAGACGGAAAAACGAAAAGAAGATACGACAGCTGTTGAATCCTTATGTCATTCCCTTCTTTCCCTTTTGAACGTATGCTGTTAATTTAAACTGATATGACAATATTTATATCTTTATTCAAGACTTGTGTTTTGGCTGTGCAGGCTTTGAAGTTTACGAAATTACTGTGAAGTTGTTGCTTTGGTGTTTAACATGGAAAGAGTCATGAATCATTTTTCGAAGCGGCTTATTGAGTTGCCCTTAAGTGGTAAAGAGGTGGTGGAGGGAGCCTTTCCATATGAGTTTCGGTGACGGTTGCAGCCTGTACAGGAAGACTTGGTGTGGCAAAACAAAACCACGAGGTATCTTGCTTAGAGTTCTTATCATGGAACGTAGGCTTTCCATAGAGAAACACTTAATGGCTTGTATCTTCTCTTGTTTTGTGGCTTGTGAATTTGGTGAAATGATGCTGAGTATGAAATGGTTCTGTTATTTAAAACTTGAATTGGATTTTAATTTATCATGGCCGTTCATTTCCTGATTTTTCAGGCGCATTGGTTAGCGTTTGGCGAAGACTCATGAGCCTCTTGTGATGACTGCAATAGACAATGAACTCCTTCGCATAACCAAGCATATGAAGGAAACTATACTTCTGTCCATAGGCTCTATCTCTCTTCTTTTGTATTTTGTATTTTATTTCATACGTATTCTAAAGAGTTTGTGTTGAGGAAGCTCTTTTTAAAGTAGAAGTATGAATGAATTATGAAAAGAAATTTCATGGTAGACAGCCTTAGCGAATATTGGCGAGAAAATAATGGTCTCGTAAAGCTGTTGATTTCTTGTAACGATCCTAGCATCCAACTTTCCAGTATTTGTAATCTTCAACTATTGATTCTTTATAATAATACTTGAATTTGTAATTTCAAACTTCAGATACTAAACCTTTGTAACAACTTAAACTAGTTTATGAAGCTTGTGCTTAAACTGGTTCTGGATGGAACATGAATTGAGCATACATCATGACTTAAAACGATGTAGTTGCGAATTTTTTTGGTAAAAATATTGCCCATCCTTAGTGTGAAGATGAAATTTAACCATGTCTTAGACCCGTCTAAAATGTCTTGTAACGTTGGATCCTTTGCAAAATTACGATCATCGTCACTAATCTCCCTCAATACCTGATAAAAACTATATATGTCGTTAAAGCTACTTTAAATGATAGGTTGAGTCAAGTTACGCCAACTTTTAAGACATGAATTGAAACCACCCGCGTCATCGTGAAATCAACTAGAT
Organism: Lathyrus sativus; assembly: GCA_963859935.3. Lineage (NCBI taxonomy): Eukaryota > Viridiplantae > Streptophyta > Magnoliopsida > Fabales > Fabaceae > Lathyrus > Lathyrus sativus. The sequence goes on from OZ012735.1 coordinate 122,655,091, forward strand.
TTGAAAGATACGGCTTGCAACAAATTAAGTTTACGTTTTGGCATTGATCACTCGCCCATCCTGGCTTATGGCTTGATAAGATTTGGCGCTTACGGCCCTCTCATTATAACTTGACACAAACTCAAATTATGTATTGCATGACATTTCCACATAACTTGAAATTTGCAAGTTAAATCTAAATTTGTCACAAACTGACTCTCTACTTCAATTATAACTTTAAATTTGCGAGCTAAATCTAAGTTTGTCACAAACTGATTTAGAAACCAAACATAGATGGATGCTTGCATTCAATTCGAACAATGCTTGAGGTTAAATCGACTGTGTCTAGAAGCAAGTACCTTTGAACAACTTGGATCAGATGCATATCGTGACAAGCAACTTGTAGTGAGGCTTACATAACATTTAAAGAGAAGTTTGAAATCAAGTTGAGATATGGTTTAAATCTCCTGAAAACCCACAGTTATGTTGCGAGATAGATCCATTCATGTATTTGATGCTATTGTCCATATCATATCTGTTTGATCGTGAAAATGAGGACACGCATGAGTTTGGGTATAAGGGGTTGGAGGCGCGCTCTTCCCATAAGAATTCCACATAAATTGTTAGGGGTTATAACCATAATGTGTACACACATGGTCTTTAAAAACAAAGTCTCAATGAGTCATGGCCAGACGTCATGAAGCAATAAAACATTCTTTAAATACCGAAGTAGGACAAATTTGGGGTATGACACCTACATGGATGGATCCTTTTGAAGATATGGCTAGTAAGTTAAGGTTATCCATCAGGAAATTTCCACTGGCTATAGGACGTGACTGAGAGGTGCAAAAGAGCATAAGGGTCTCTTCAGTGCTTACATGGTTTTCGGTTTCGGTTTTACCAAAGAAGGTTTGAGCTAGAATCATTTGGAATTACCTAAAGGCGGGGTAATGGATCCTGTTTGACAGTTAGGTCAAAGGATCAGAGCCTCCTCCACTGGTGATTTGACTCCAGAACTTATCTAACTCATCCTACATAACATTTACTTCAGATATATTATGTATGGCATCTAGGCCATGCTGAAATCCTAACAGTTTAGCAAAATCCTTGTGGTTGAGAATATATTCCGTCCCAAATAGTCTAAAATTGATATGTCCTCTTTTGAATCCCCTACCAGCATAGGGTTCATAAATGGGAGAATTGAGAAATTCCAGGGTTAGGTTCCTAAATGTGACATTAATGGCATCAGAATACTCTTCCCATTGGAGTTGATGGTTGAGGTATCTCACATTGTCCTCAAGGCCTAAGATTTCAAGGCAGTTGGAGTCAAGGTATCTTGTTGGGAGCATGGGCCGCTCAGAAAGGATCACGAATTATTTCCTCTGTTTATCATCCTTGAGTACAACATGCATATCATCTTGGTTCTGCATCCTAAAAAACAATGTTAGTGGAGAGTGATGGGACCTGAGGCCTGAAACATAACAGTACACAAGTTAGTCCTGTTAAGTAAATAATAACTGTAAATAATTCACCTTTGACAATAGAAAAAAATAACAAGGAAATAAAAATGGTCGTGGGTTGCCTCCCATGCAGCGCTTGTTTAACGTCAGTAGCTCGACGATTATGGAATTTAATTGGTAGGTGCAATAATGGGTGGTTTGATCAGAGTGTGACCAGAGTAATAGGTAGGGATATCTCCTCCATAGTAGTGTTTCAAACTTTATTCGTTTACTATAAAGGGACTACATGAATGATTTTGGATTTCTACTGCCCCAAACCTCGGAACTTTGGTGACCTAATAAGGGTCAATCTATTTTGAGTGTAACTTACCAGGGAATAGACGCAATCTAGAATTAAAGAGAAGTATAGGGTCTCCTACGTTGAATTCTTTCTTAACAATCTTTTTGTCATGCCATGCTTTAGTTCTTTCTTTATAGGTAATGGAATTTTCATAAGCATTGCGACGTGGTTCTTCTAGTTTATGGATGTCGAGAATGCGTTTGTCACCGGCTCTTAAATAGTCCATATTAAGGGCCTTGATGCCCAATAGGCTTTATGTTCTAGCTCAAAAGGTAAGTGGCGGGATTTTCCGTAAACTAACTGGTATGGGGTTGTTCCTATAGGAGTCTTGAAAGCGGTCCTGTAAGCCCACAATGCTTCTTGTAGTCTTAGGGACCAATATTTTCTAGATGTTGAAACAATCTTTTCTAAGATTTTCTTAATCTCCCTATTTGACACATTTACTTGTCCACTGGTTTGTGGATGGTAGGGTGTTGTTACTCTTTGTTTAACTCCATATTTATTTAAAAGGTTATCAAATATTCTTGATATGAAGTGTGATCCACCATCGCTTATAACGAGGCGAGGTACTCCAAATCTAAAAAATATATAGTTTTTGAATAATTTTATGACTACACGAGTATTGTTGGTAGGTGAAGCCACAACTTCTATCCACTTAGATACGTAGTCAACAGCTACTAAGATATACTTGTTTCCCATCGACGATGGAAAGGGTCCCATAAAATCTATTCCCCAAACATCGAAGAGTTCTACTTCTTGGATATTCTGTAAGGGCATTTCATCATGTCGTGAGACATTTCCAGTGCGTTGACACCGGTCACTATTGCACCCCAAAATTTGACCAACCGTTTCTCGCATTTTGGCTTATGTTTCATTTCATTTTGCATTTGCATATCATTTATCGCATATAGTGCATTTTGTCAGTCGAAGTGATTTATCGGGATTACAGCCTCTTTTCTCGCGTTTCAGGCAATTTAAACCAGTTCAACTAGGGAGTTTTATTTCGGAATCGAGTGGAGATTGCTCTTTCTGGTGGTCCAGTCCGTGCTGGTATTTTTGGTGACATTTCGGTGTTCACCTGATCTTTCCGTTTTTATTTACTGTTTTATTTTACTTATTTTATTAATTTTTAGCATAGTTTAATTTATTTTTAGTATAGAATTTAATTTTAGATTTTTATTTTAAATAGGTTTATATTTTAGAATTTTGATAATTTAAGATAGATTTTATTTAATCTTTAGAATATTTTGTTTTAGAAGATAGTTTTTAATTTTAATTAAAATTTATTTGTTTTAGTTAAATAGAAAATAGTTTTTATTATTTAAAAATAGGAATAGATTTTATTTTTTAGTTTTTTAAATAGAATTTTTTTTAGGTTTTACTAGGATTTTAATTAATTAGGTTTTACTAATTTAAATTTGTTTTTAGTTTAGATTAGTTATAGGTTTCATTTAATTTAGATTATTAGTTAGATTAATTTGTTAATTAATATTAGAATTGTTATTAGTTTAATTAGGATTTATTTTATTTTTTAGAATTAACTTGTTCTTAATTAAACCAACTTTTATTTATTAGTTGTAAGTTTAGAATTAATCCCTTTATTATTTAAGTCAACATCATCACTTTCATTAAGTCAATCATCATCATCAACCGTGTTTTAATCAGCAATAATCATTCTTTAAGTTAATCAACCCATTGTCATTAACCCTTGCCACGTGTCAAAAAATGGACTATATAGGTACTATTTATCATCTTCTACCCCAAAACCCTACAGCCTCCAAACCCTAAGGACACAACCCTAATGTCTGCAGCCGCCCCAAATCTCCAACATCATCACTACCAACAAACATCCGCGAAGCTCTCAACAACAACCCAGATCGAAACTCTCTCTGTTCACATCTTCAACCAACCAAAACCATCAACTTCAAACTTCTCCTTCCACCATCCAAATCTAAGCTTCTTCCAAATTCAACACTCTCCAACCTTTGTTCTTCACAAACAACCTTCATCTCCATTAAACTTCAAATAAACCCGTGTTCTTCCTACTTCAACTTCAACTTTCATCACTTTTTTCAGAAACCAATAAACCCACCTTCAAAGCTTAATCCTCCCCTTCTTCCACAACAACATTTTTCCGGTTTCGCACAGACACAGCGGAGACGCAGTTCCGCAGCAACACCTTAACCTTTCCACCACAATATCTCACCCTCTCAACGACAACCTGAAAACATGGTAAACCTAGAACAAACCTCAGCTTCCACCTTCATCCAAACCCGCAACCTCACTTCCGTCTCTCCAACAAAACACAACTGTAAATTCATCTTCAACCCAGAAAAAAACCACCATAACCTTCTTCAGAAAACCCAGCTTCAAACCCAAATGAATCAAGCTCAAAATCACCAGCAAACCGCGACTCACCTTCACAAACTCCACCACACAAACCCATCCGCGAAAGAAACTAACGACCCATAACCGTTTTTCCGACAACAAACTGAACAATCCACCGCGACCTTTCGAACTTCACAACCCAACTTCCATTTCAACCCTCTTCGACTCATCTTTTACTCACCTTCAACCATCAACAATCATCACCTTCATTTCTTTCAAAACCCCCAACAACCTCTGTCCCTCACAGCCACGACCAATACTTTCCAAACGTCATTCGCAACCAGCAACCGAAACATACATCACCTTCTTCCAGATTCGCTCCTCAAAACCAGACTCATCAACCCACTCGATTTCCACTCTTCGACCTCTAAAACCAGAAAAAAAAATCATATCTCCAAATAAACCCATCTCTTCTTTCAAAACCCATATCTATTTACCAACAACAACAGAGCAAACCTTCAAACCCCTTCACCGTTTTCTTCTGTTTCCACAACTATCATTTCTGCTCACCACCCATAAAGTTTCAAACCCAAATCTGAGAATGAACAAAGGAGAAGAGAGTGAGACGATTCAAACTAAACCCAAACGAGAAAGAACGAGAAAGTTGAACAAACACTCGTGACCAGGTTGAGTAAAAAAGTTTGAAGAAGAAGGTAGATTCTTTGTTCTGATGCACCTAGTCTTTCTCCCTGTTCGGTGTTATTTTTCGAAGACGAGAAGGTGTGTGTTAAGTTGGGTTGGTTTTCACTCAAAGGCCATACGTTTCAGGCTGGATGTCGCTTTCCTTTTTCTTTTTGTTTCTACGGATGACAAACTGTGTGGTGTTGGGCTGGTTTAAGCCCAACCGTGTTTATTTGGATCCAATCCCTTGTTTTATATACCCACTCCCTGTTTTGTTCTTTTTTTAAAAAAAATAAAATATAAATTATTTTTATGTAAATCTTTTATATATTAGTGTTGTAAATATATTCTATTTATGTTTTATATATTATACTTTTTTTTATGTATATTATATTAACTTTTCTTTTATAAGTTTTATATAGTTTTAGAATTTGATTTCTATTTTATATTAGAGTTTTATTCTATTTTATTTTTAAGAAGTTAAGCATTATGTCTTTCATTTGTTTTATTTATTTTATTTTATTTATTTTAGAAGTTATATTTTATTTCTCATTTGTTATTGAGCATGTTGTCTCATTTTCATTTGTGTGGGTCAATGACGAAACCTCTATTGTTTTTCTATCAAATTATTGATGAGAAACGATGGATCCGAGACCGACTTTCTCTCCTCTTTCTCATTTTCGAATTTATGTCATTTTTTCCGTTTTGGGTCGATGAAGACATTTCAGTAATTCATTATTAGTCAAATTATTGATGAATAATGTTGGATCCGAGACCGCTTTTTTTCTCTCCTCTTTTCTTTTCATCTTTTGACTTTATTTTGACTTTTTGATGATCGATGAAGTCTTGTAAGACGAGATCCCACTGTTTTTATGTCCGTGCGACATGATTCAATTGGAGAACGATCCTCAATATCATTTCTCTATCCTGTCCTCAGCACGAATATCGATACGCGACCTCTTAAAGCCTGACTTCCCTTATAAGTCGAGCTATGACGGTCCAGCGTCACATTGGTTCCGATTCAAAGCATCATCAAGGACCAAAAGAGGAGAAGATTGGAATGGAGCTTGTGCACATCGTATCTCATTTCAGATGAGATACGTAGGCACAAAGCGTCGTTGCTTTGTCGAGTCATTTCTTTTTCTTTTGTCCTCAAGCCCGTAGTTAGATAGTTTCAATCACCCTTTTAGATAGACAACAAGTGTGGATCCCGTCGAGTACGACGGACGTGAGGGGTGTTAATACCTTCCCCTTGCGTAACCGACTCCCGAACCCGAGATTCGGTTGTGATGATCGATCTTATCCCACTTTTCGTCAGGTTTTCTCTAAGTGTTTCCTTTCCCTCTCTTGGGATAAATAACGCACGGTGGCGACTCTTCTGTCATTGTGGGCCTCGATTTTCGCAGTAGCGACAGTCACATCTGACAATATAGGCATGGAAGTCGCGCCATAACGTCAGCCAGAAAAGGCCTACTTGAAGAATTTTGGCGCAAGTCTTAGATGTGTATGCATGTCCACCATAAGGTGCAGAGTGATAGTGTTTGATTATGTTTTCGACTTCCTCTTCTGGGACACAACGACAAAATATTCCATCTGGGCCACTCTTAAACAGGAGTGGTTCGTCCCAATAAAAGTGTTTCACCTCGTGAAAGAACTTCTTCTTCTGTTGGTAGTTAAGATCAGGGGGTATGATATCAGCAACTAGGTAGTTTATATAATCGGCGTACCAGGGTACGTTTGTAATTGCTAGGGAATTTTCAAGGTTTAATTCTAAGTGGAGGTCAGGATCATTGCTATAATTGGTTCAAACTGCTGCTATAAGTTTATCGTAAATAAAGTCATTGTTTGTCGGGATATGGTTTGGTTTTAAGTGTTCTAGTCTTGAAAGGTGGTCTGCAACCACGTTCTCGGTGCCTTTCTTATACCGGATCTCTAAGTCGAATTCTTGTAGCAAAAGGATCCAGTGAAGTAATCTAGGTTTAGTGTCCTTTTTGCTTAATAGATATCGGATAACACTGTGATCTGTGTAAACAATAATCTTTGCTCCGACTAGATAAGGTCAGAACTTGTCAATAGCGAAAACTACTGCGAGGAGTTCTTTTTCGGTTGTGGCATAATTAAGTTGGGCGGTGTCTAGTGTTCTACTAGCATAATAAATTATATGAAGTTTCTTATCTTTCTTTTGCCCTAAAATATCACCAACTGCGTAATCGCTTGCATCGTACATGATTTCGAAAGGTTGATTCCAATCGGGAGGTTGCATAATAGGTGCGAAGATTAGTGCTTGTTTAAGGTGCTTGAAAGATTTGAGACATTTATCATCGAAATTGAACTCAACGTCATTCATAAGAAGGTAAGTTAAGGGTTTGATTATTTTGGAGAAGTCCTTAATGAAGCGTCGGTAGAAACTGACGTGTCCAAGGAAACTTCGAATCTCTCTAATTGTTTTCGGTGGTTGGAGATTTTCTATAACTTTTATTTTCGCTTTGTAAACCTCAATGCCTCTTGCGGAGACTATGTGTCCCAATACTATTCCTTCTGTGACCATAAAATGGCATTTTTCCAGTATAAAACAAGATTGACTTCTACACATCTTTCTAGGATTTTCTCAAGGTTGGCTAGACAGTTTCTAAAACTGGATCCACATACCGAGAAATCGTCCATAAAAACTTCCATGATCTTGTCAAAGAAATATACAAAGATTGACATCATACAGTGTTGGAAAGTAGTTGGGGAATTGTATAGTCTGAATGGCATTCGTCAGTAGGTAAATGTTTCATATGGACAAGTAAAGGTTGTTTTCTCTTGATCATCGGGGTGAATAGGAATTTGGAAAAATCCTGAATATCCATCTAGATAGCAAAAGTAAGAATGTATTGCTAGACATTCAAGCATTTGATCTATGAATGGAAGCGGAAAATGATCCTTCCTAGTTACTTTATTTAGTTTTCTATAGTCGATACACATAAGCCAATCGTTTCCTATACACTTAGTTAGCTGCTCTCCTCTTTCGTTTTGTACGGTTGTGACACCTCCCTTTTTAGGAACCACATGTACAGGGCTCACCCACTTACTATTAGATATTTGGTATATTATTCCAGGCTCTAATAACTTTAACACTTCCTTTTTTACAATGTCACTCATTATAGGATTTATCCTTTGTTAGTGTTCTCTAGAAGGTTTAGAATCTTCCTCCAGCATAATCTGGTGTATACACCCGGAAGGACTTATCCCTTTGAGATCGGAAATGTTATAGCCTAGAGCTAAGGGATATTTTCTCAAAACATCTAAGAGTTGAGTGGTTTCTTTACTATCTAAGGTGGCACTGACGATGACTGGACGATTTAGTTCTTTGTCCAAGAACTCGTATCTTAGATTCTTAGGTATTTCCTTAAGTTCTATTGATGGTTTCTTAGGACATGGTATATGATTGTGGGTAAGTGCCAAGCGTTCATAAAGGTTGTCATCTATATAAGGCTCAATTTTAGATCTGTCGTCCTCCATAATAGGAGTTAAAGGTAATTTAATCGTTTCAACTGGATCTACTTGGTCTAATTCTCTTATGCATCCATCTATGATATCAATAGCGTAACATGAGTCATCTATGGCTGGTGCCATCAGGAATTTGGATAAGATGAATTCTACTTTTTCATCACCTACTTCAAACGTCATTTTTCCTCTCTTGACATCTATTGTAGCTCCAGTTGTTGATAAAAATGGTCTACCTAGAAGGATTGGGATTTCTTCGTCTTCTTTAATATCCATGACAACAAAATCTATTGGAATATAGAGTTGGCCAATCCTAACCGGGAGGTCTTCTAAAATGCCTATAGGATACTTAACAGATCTATCGGCTAATTGAAAGAACATCCTAGTTGGTTGCAACTCTCCTAGGTCTAACCTCTTACAAACGGCTAAAGGCATTAAGCTTACACTGGCTCCTAAGTCTAGAAGTGCTTTATCGATAACTTGATTTCCTAAAACGCAAGGTATAGAAAAACTTCCTAGGTCTTTCTTCTTTTTAGCAAGCTTATTTTCAGCAATAGAATTTCATTCTAAGGGTTTTGGATCATCAAGCCTTCTTTTGTTGGTTAATATGTCTTTAAGGAATTTGGCGTAAGACGGTATTTGGGTAATGGCTTCGGTGAATGGAATCTCTACGTGGAGTTTCTTAATTACTTTTTCGAAATTTTTATATTGGTTATCTAATTTGGTTTGTTTCAGTCTTTGTGGGTATGGAATTGGAGGTTTATAAAGAGGGGGTGGTATGTAAACTTTATTGTCTTTCTCTCCTTCCTTATCTCTAATTCCTTCGTCTTTCGGTTTCTCATATTCTACTGGTTTCTCTACTTCTTTATCAGGTGTGGTCACTGCACTTTTCTTAGGGGATTCTGGCTTATTCAACCTAGGGTCTACAGGCCCATCGTATGTAGTTCCACTCCGTAGGGCAATAGCAATAGCATGCCCTTTGGGGTTAGGTTGAGGTTGTCCAGGAAATTGTCCTCTTGGTGAAGCTTGAGTAGATTGTTGTTGTTCCACTTGAGAAATCTAGGTTTCAAGAATTTTGTTGTGAGTAATTACAGAATCGAGTTTGGTGCCCAACTGTGTAATTAGTCCATTTATATGAATGTTTTGGTTCGTGAAATCCTTGTTTTGCTGAAGTTGATCTACAATGAAACCTTCCACCATTTTCTCAAAATTCGACTTTTGAGGAGCAAATTGCATAGGTGGGTTTGGTTTTTGAGCTTGGAAAGCGGATGGTCTTTGGGGTGTAGAATTCTGAGTAGGATTATTATTCTTATAGGAAAAGTTTGGGTGATTCCTTCATCCAGGGTTATATGTGTTAGAATAGGGATTTCCTTGGGCGTAGTTGACCTGGTATGTGGGTGTTTTAGCTAAAAGATTACATTCAGATATAGTATGTCTTTGGGTTCCACAGATCTCACATCCGGGTTGATCTGCAGCTACGGTAGCTGTAGGGTTGATATTCAAGCTTTCTACTTTTTAGGCTATGGCGTCCATTTTGGCATTCATATGGTCGAGGAAACTAACTTCATAAACACCTCCTTTGGTTTCTTTCTTCTCTACAGGGGCTCGTTCCATCCCCCATTGGTAATGGTTTTGTGCCATATCTTCAATGAGAGCGCAGACCTCAGGATAGGGTTTGTTCGTCAAGGCACCACTGACGGCAACGTCGATGGTCATCTTGGTGTTATACATGAGTCTGTTATAAAAGGTGTGAATTATGAGCCATTGTTCTAACCCATGGTGTGGACAAGCTCTTAGTAGTTCCTTGTATTTTTCCCAAGCGTCGGAAAGTGACTCTCCCTCATTTTGGGTGAATCGGGTTATTTGGTTTCATAAGACAGCGGTTTTACTCGGTGGAAAGTATCTAGCTAAGAATACTTTCTTTAGGTCATTCCAAGTGGTTATAGAGTTTGCTGGAAGGGAATCTAACCACGACCGGGCTTTATCCCTGAGGGAAAAAGGAAATAGTCTTAGATGTATTGCCTTGAGAGGAACACCATTGGATTTCAAGGTGTCGGCCAATTGGATAAAAATTTAAGGTGTTGGTTCGGGTTCTCCGTAGGAAGACTTGCGAACTGGTTCTGTTGCACCAATTGTAACAGTGAAGGTTTTAATTCAAAGTTATTAGCTGGTATAATTGGGTTTACTATACTAGAGTGGGGTTCTTCGTTATATGGTAAGGAGAAATCTTTAAGCGGTTTCTCGTTCTGATCTTCTGCCATTGCTCTTTTAAGTCTTCGGAGAAAAAGATGAGCTTGTGCGTAGCGTTCAGGTTCTTCTATTAGCTTAACTAGGTTTCCGGTACTGCGAGTTCTTCGCATTGACCGGTTAAAGGGCGCCAAAAACTTGATGTGTGTTATCCGCAAGTATACGGAGTACGTCAGAGTAGTAAAAGATTATCGATCCCACAGAGATCAATGTCAATTTATCAATTGCTATTGTTACGGTGTTTATCTAAAGCTAATAAAAGCAGAGAGTATTTCGTGCAGAAAAAATTAAAAATTAAGAAATGGATTTAAATTCAGAATTAAGGCATCCTGGAATGTAATTCTCATTGTTCTTACAGTACTCATATTATCTAAGTAGTAATACTTATGGGACAATATTTTCTTCCTTGAAAAAGAGTTAATTAAAAAGGAATCGTTGCGTTAGCGTAATCGGAACCAGACCTGACCTTTAATCTATACCAGTCGCTCACGCTGCACCGGTCACATCTTGCGTTAAAGTGACTAAGTCCTTTTTTATATAACTACCTCTAAGACTCGTTTAAAAAGTGCCTTTAATTGGGAACTTTCAGTATCAAAGGGTTTCTGCCATATGCTCGGCCAACCGGATCCTAAATCTATAAATGCGTCTGCAAATAGTTTTAAAACCACTTTCTAATAATACCAAACTTCCCTGATTAATTAATAAAGCGCTTTCACTATTTTTACCATTTAAAAACTAACCAACTCTTATCTAAAGTGTCGGATGGCTTCGATCTTACCCGACTAGTCACAGTTATTACGTAAACAGAAACACGCTCCCGTTCACGTAATAGCCAATCAGTTTAAGTTCGGAAAAGTTACATTAAAATCCAAAATAGCCCCTAAAGTGTTCCTACAAATACAATCTATGAAATACCGGCAAAATGACGGTCCTCACATCCCAGCATAATAAATTTAGCTGGACATGACTGTAATAAACATAATGAATAATTTGTAGAATATATTACTTAGGGAAATAAAACATGCGTGATTGGTTCTCGAATGAACAGAAGTGTCACCCTTAGGTTCAGTTTAGAAAACGAATCTCAGAAATAAAAGACAAGAATTAAATTGTGCAGTAAATAAAGGCGTCATTAGCTTCTAGAAGAACACAAGTGTCACGCTTGAGTTCAATCTTAGAAAATGAATCTTAAAAATAGAAAGCAATAAATAAATTGTGCAGAAAGATAAAGGCATCATTTGATTCCCAAAAGTGTGAACAAAAGTGTCACGCTTAAGTCCACTCCTAAAGAGTAAATATTAGAAATAAAAACAAACAATAATTAAAGGCATAATCGGTCTCCAAAGGTAGGAACAGAAGTGTCACACTTAAGTCCTCTCTTAGAAACAGATCTTTGAAAATAAAGCGAAAAGTAAATGCGTAATCGGTTTCCAAAGACAAGAACAAAAGTGTCACCCTTAAGTTCTCTTCTTAGTAACCGATCTTTGAAAATAAAGTGGAAAGTAAATGGGTAATCAGTTTCCAAAGACAAGAACCTCTTAGGTTCTCTTCTTAGAAAAGGATCTTCGAAAATAAAGAGCGATAAATAAATCGTGCAAAAAATAACAAAGTAAAGCAAGGCGGAAAGTAAATAAGTGTAAATAAAATAAACATGCTCCAAATCGGAGACTTGAATCTGGTACAATGCTGGAAAGTAAATCTGGCTTGAACGTACAATGACGGCAAGCTTAAAGTTCCTAAGTTACGATGCTCCAACCCTAGTTACAACAATGGTGCGATAAACCTTTGATGTGACAATTTATTGCTTTTAACTCTGAATATATGCCTGTGTTGTAAACTATGACTGGATGCCTTAAACTATAAATCTAGGTCCTATTTATAGTGTAACATTTCCTTGGACGTTGCGTAACTTCTTCCGGAATCGTGGGGAGGAAAAATCTACGGCCATGGCGTCATGCTCTAACCGTCCTTGACGAGACCATCAAATACACAGATGGCATCCGCCATCCAGACATGGCGTCCACCATGTGTAAAAATGATGGTGGACATGGTTAATTGGTGGTTAGAACGTGGGAGAAACCCTACACATCATGGCTACCCCCATGGCCAACGCCATGTGGAACGCCGTATGTGTGGTTTTCACCCGAAACTCCATTTTCTGCTCTTTTTCGCTTCATTTCTTCGTGGAAGGCTCTTATTAGGAAATGTACCTGAAAACAAGACAAAACACAAGCATAATGCAAGAAAATAAAAAATAAATGACGATAAACATGTGCAATCTGAGCCAAATACGTAGTGTGTTTTCGTGTTATTAAGTGAGGACCATGTTATTGATTTGTTGACTAAGGGAGTCACAAATAATGTGTTCAAGAGGTTGAAGATGAAAATGAGCACGGTAGACTTGCAGCACTTGAATTAAGATGGTATGTTGGCGTTTTTCAAGTGATTCAAGTGCTGTAACCGGTTAACACAGAGTGGTAACTGGTTACAACAAGGACTGAGGTTCAACCAAGTAGTAGAAATGTGGAGTTTTCACAAGTGTAACCGGTTAGCCATTTTGGTGTAACTAGTTACCACTGAAGCTGATTTAATTCCAATTTAATTTAGAGTTAAGTGTAACCGGTTACCCACTTTGGTGTAACTGATTAGAAGCGCGATATTTTTTTTTGTTCTGTTATTTTACTTGGTCAATTCAATTTCCAATTATATTTTATCTCATATGTAAGTGTTTAGGATGCACATTCATCCTAAGTTAATGCAATCATAACTTCTCCCCCTCAATGCTCTTCATCTCTCTCTATCTATTTATCTCTCTCTCTCTCTCTTTCTATCTATCTATCTATCTATCTATCTATCTATCTATCTCTCAATTTTCCTCTTTCACTCTCCACATCCAAAGTTTCTCCACCATTATTTCACCAAACTCATGGTTTCTTGTTCCAACAATTCCTATGACTCATTTGGGGTCAGGTATGGCTAAATCCTTATGTGATCCTTTTTTTTCTATTGGTTGTTACTTGCAGGATATAATTTCGATACTAGTTCTTGAGGAAGGTTTGAGTTCATGGAGTTTTTCTTTATCGATTTGTTTGGATGGATATTTGGTTCCTTCTCATTCTCTTTTGTTTTCCCCAGGACTGAGTAAACTTGTTGATAAGGATGTAGCAAAATAAATCTTGAGAGTTACTAAGATGTTGGATTGTGAGTACTTGTCTAGTGATGAGATTTCTCTCCAAAAGCTTATGGCTTTGAAGAGGAAATATAAAAAGAAGAGAGTTATTCGACTGTCAAGGGGGAAGGCTTAATGTTTCTTTTTTCTTTAATAATAGGAATTTTATCTTACTTATTTTATGTTTTGAAGATTAGGTAATTATAACAAATAAAGATGATCCAAACAAATATTTGAAATAATTCAATTTGATAAGCTTTATTTTAATTAATATTGGAATTATTAGAAAATAATTATTTAGATTTTTATTATGAGAATAGGTTACCTTTTAATTAAGGGGGTTCGTTTAAACCTTTTGGCCTCAAATTGAAATTGCCCATGTGTTTTTTCCTTGACAAACAAATTAGATTGAGAGATAAATGAAAACAAGTTTATTTTCTCTTTCATCCTTCATGAACAAAAAATAGAGCATGTTTTTCTCCCTTGCTTTGAAAATTGTAACCCCCGTCACCCTTTTCTCTGATCCCGTCTCCGGCCTCCACCACTTCCAATCACAAAATCAATTTCATATTCATACTCCCCATCTTATGGTCCTCATATTAAACCAAATTGTTTGTCCCTTCGATCACCTCTAAAGCCAAACCTTCCTTCTCTCTACCGTTAGTCGTCGTGCTTTTGAACGAAGAAAAGATGTCAGCAAGGTACGCCGTCTTTCATCGTTGTTGATTATTCTTTGATATAACAATATATTATAATTTACATCTAATGGTAATTTTAAATTCATCAATTGGTATCACATATCTAATAACAATTTAAGAATTTAAATTAATTTAATAGATACAAATTATAACATATTATATATTTAAGAATAATCAAGAATGATAAGAGCGGTGTACCTTTTACGATTCGAGAGATTACCATTAGAGATAATGAGTATGAGATGATTACTACCAGTTAGAACACAGATTGATGTTCAATATATCTCATTGTTTTGATGATAACATTAATGAAATTTTATATAGAGAATTTATATACACTAATTTTTGTTCAAGTGTTTATTTGTTTTAGATATTAAAATTAATATCATTCTGGAAGCAAGAACGCCTTTGAACACCAAAGAACGAAAAATCTCTGAGCGTCAGAAGCAAAATATCAGAAGACTCTGATTTGCTACAATGACTCTGAGTAAAGTTATGAATAACTTGAGCAAAGGACATACGTAAAGCTTCAGAAGATTCTAAAAATACTCAACGCTGCAAGTACAGAAGTTCTGGTATGCAAGTATGGTCTGATAAGGATTTCACGCTTAAAGCACTTTGCTGCAAACTCTGATAGAGAAACTCTGATTGAGTTAACTCTGACCTGAACAACTAAGAACATCATCAAAAGTTCTGGTGCAAGGCGTTCCAAAGTTGTTGAAGAAGATGTTGTTCAAGTAAATATACGTTAGTATATTCCTTGTCTTATCCTAAACGGCTCTTTCCCTATTCGTGCTTGACACAAGAATTCAGACAAAAATGATGTGTCAGAACATTCCTCTTCTGAGAAAGGAAAAATCATTAGAAGACAAAAGTATCAGAATGCACAGATTGCACAGTCTTTGAGAAAGGATTTCAAAGTACTATAAAAGCAAGTCTCAGCATCACTTCAAAGGTTGACGAATACAAACTAAGTACAAGCGAACTTGACGGAATTCTTGACATAATATTCAACCAGCTCTCACAAATATTCTTCAAGCTAGAATAGTTTTATTTTTTGTTCTATAACTTGTGTAAAAATCACTGTTGTGATATAGCTTTTTAGAAGCATTTCTTATACACAAAACTGTTAGTTTATCTTTGTAAAAGATTTCCTTAAGAAGACCAAGTTGTGGTCCGAATTTCTTGAGAAGACTAAGAAATTTATCTTAGTGGTTTACACTGTAATCAAGTTTGATATAGTGGATTAAGTCCTTGTTGAGAAAGGCAAATCACCTTGGTAGGGTGGACTGGATTAGTTTGAGTTCAAACGAACCAGGATAAAAATACTGTGTTATTTTTCTATCATCCAAACTGTTTTAAAAACCCTTATTCAACCCCCCTTTAAGTGTTTTTCTCACCTTTAGTTGGCATCAGAGCTCCGGTTCTGTAAGTGCTCTCACTTAACTGTGACAGAAAAATATCCAGTTGGGAAAAACTCTTAATCTCTTGTTCTTTATTCATCATGGCTGCTGAAGCTTCTACTTCAACTTCATACAACAATAGATACGATGATAGAGACAGAATCAACACCAAACCTCCCATGTTTGATGGTGAGAAGTTTGATTACTGGAAAGATAGAATAGAAAGCTTCTTTCTAGGCTATGACGCTGATTTGTGGGATTTGGTAACTGATGATTATATTCATCCTACTAATGATGAAGGGAAAAAGGTTGACAGAAAATCTATGTCTGATCAACAGAAGAAGGAGTTTAGAAACCACCACAAGGCAAGAACCATCCTGTTAAATGCAATATCTCATACTGAGTATGAGAAAATAACAAATAGAGATATTGCATTTGATATGTTTGACTCTCTCAAAATGACGCATGAAGGAAACTCCCAAGTAAAGGAGACAAAAGCCTTGGCGCTCATTCAGAAGTACGAGGCCTTTAAGATGGAGGAATCTAAATCAGTAGAAGCTATGTTCTCAAGGTTTCAGATTCTAACTGCTGGTCTGAAGGTTCTAAACAAAGGTTACTCTACTGCTGATCACGTCAAGAAGATCATCAGAAGCTTGCCAACAAGGTGGAGACCAATGGTGACAGCTCTGAAGCTTGCAAAGGATCTGAATAAGATCACTCTGGAGGAATTGATCAGTTCCTTAAGGAGTCACGAGATTGAGCTAGAAGAAGATGAACCTCAGAAGAAAGGTAAGTTTGTTGCTTTAAAATCTAACAAATCTGCTAAAGCTTTGCAGGTTATTGAAGAAAGTTCTGAAGAATCTTCAGAAGAAGAAGATGAACTATCTTTGCTGTCCAAGAGGATAAACCAACTCTGAAAGCATAAGCAGAAGAAGTTCAGAAACTTCAAGAGATCTGATCAGCATGGTGATTCTTCTGGACATAAGAAATCTGGAAAGAAAGATATAGTATGCTATGAGTGCAAGGAGCCTGGCCATTATAAAAATGAATGTCCCAAACTTCTGAAGGAGAAACCCAGAAGGAAGTTTGAAAAGAAGAAGAAAGTCCTAATGGCCACGTGGGATGATTCAGATGCTTCTGAATCTTCATCAGAATCAGAAGATGAATGTGTTAATGTAGCATTGATGGCTGACATGGAGAACCACGAAGAAACTGCTGAATCTGGATCAAAATCAGATTCTGAGGAGGTATTTTCTGAACTTTCTAGAGCTGAACTTGTTGAGAGTTTATCTGAAATTCTTGAAAGCTACAGCAAAATCAAACTCAAATACAAGAAGCTTCAAAGTTGTCTTGTATCTGAGAATGATCAGCTGAGATCTGAAGTTGCTGAGCTTAAAGCAAACAATCTTAAAATAAAAAATGATTTAGAAAAAGCTCAAAAATCTGACTCAGATCTTATATCATGTTCTAAAAACATTTTAGAAGAGTATGATTACAGCTTTCAGAAATTTCTGGCCAGAGGCCTAGATAGAAGCAAGATGGCTTCAATGATCTATGGCGTAAGCAGAAACAACAGAAAGGGAATTGGATATGAATCACCTTCTGGGAAGGATTTAAATTCAAAACATGTTGATAAACTGATCATCAAGTACTCTCCTCTGTATACTCATTTCAAATTTGGTCATTTAAATGATATTAAGCACACACGTTCTGATCAGAACAAACCTGTGTTTAATAAACCAAAACCTCAGAAGAACAAAGATACCTTCAAGGGAAAGAAATTCAGAAAGAATTTCAAACCTACCAACCTCAGAGGACCCAAGAAAATATGGGTACCTAAGGACAAAATGATTTTTGTTGCAGGCATCCTTAGCAGCAAAATTGAAACACCAATCATGGTACCTGAACTCTGGCTGCTCACGTCACATGACGGGAAGAAGGTCTATGTTCCAAAGCCTGGACCTTAGATCTGGAGGTGACGTGAAGTTTGGAGGGAACCAGAAGGGCAAGATAATAGGCTCTGGAACTATTGGTAATGGTAACCTCCCTTCCATTTCTAATGTCTTACTCGTTGAAGGATTAACACATAATCTATTATCCATAAGTCAATTAAGTGACAATGGTTATGACATAATCTTCAATCAAAAATGTTGTAAAGCTGTCAGTCAAAAAGATGGCTCAATCCTCTTTAATGGAAAAAGGAAGAAAAACATTTACAAAATCAATCTTTCTGAACTTAAAGTTTAGAATGTAAAATGCCTTCTGTCTGTTAATGATGAGCAATGGGTCTGGCACAGAAGATTGGGTCATATTAGTATGAGACGTATATCTTAGATTAATAAGCTCAATCTGGTCAGAGGACTTCCTCAGTTGAAGTTCAACTCAGATGCTTTTTGTGAAGCATGTCAGAAAGGAAAATTTTCAAAATCTTCTTTCAAAACAAAAAATGTTGTTTCTACCTCTAGACCATTAGAGCTACTTCATATTGATCTGTTTGGACCAGTGAAAACTGCACCCATCAGAGGCAAGAAGTATGGATTAGTCATTGTTAGTCATTGTTGATGACTACAGCAGATGGACATGGGTAAAATTCCTGAAACACAAGGATGAGTCTCATTCTGAATTCATTGACTTCTACAAACAAGTCCAAAACAAAAAAGAATTTAAAATTGTTAAAGTCAGAAGTGATCATGGTGGAGAATTTAAAAACAAATACTTTGAAATTTTTTATAAAGAAAATGGCATTGCACATGATTTTTCTTATCCTAGAAATCCTCAACAAAATGGTGTTGTAGAAAGGAAAAATAGAACATTGCAAGAAATGGCCAGAAGCATGATCAACGAGACTAACATGGCAAAACATTTTTGAGCAGAAGCAGTGAATACAACTTGCTATATTCAGAACAGAGTGTCTGTAAGACCTCTTCTGGAGAAGACTCCTTATGAACTGTGGAGGAATAGAAAGCCCAACATTTATTATTTCCATCCTTTTGGATGTGTATGTTTTATGTTGAACACTAAGGAAAATCTGAATAAGTTTGATTCTAAAGCTCAGAAGTGTTTCATGCTTGGATATTCTGAACGCTCTAAAGGCTACAGAGTATACAATACTGAGACACAGATTGTAGAGGAATCAATTCATGTTAGATTTTATGATAAGCTTGGAAATCAAAAGTCAAAGCAGCTTGAAATTTCTGCAGATAGAGAAGTCCTTCTCACAGATTCTGAAGAATCAGAGGCAGACAAAGCTCAAGCAAAAGCACCAGAAGCAACATCAGATGCTACCCCCTTGACTGCTCATATGGATAGCTTGACAATTTCTAAAGAACCAAATGTTAAAGGATCATCCAGAATCAAAGCCTCTCATCTAGAGGAAATGATAATTGGAAAGAAGGATGACCCTATCAGAACAAGGTCATTTCTCAGATCTTCTGGAACGTCACTGTTTAGTTTGGTGTCTATCATTGAACCTACTTCTGTGGATGAGGCTCTGGACGATAATGATTGGATACTTGTTATGCAAGAAGAGCTTGACCAACTCACCAGAACTGACGTCTGGGATCTGGTTCCAAGACCAAATGGTTTCAACATCATTGGACCTAAATGGGTTTTCAGAAACAAGTTGAATGAGCAAGGAGAAGTAATCAGAAACAAGGCTAGGCTGGTGGCTCAAGGATACAGTCAGCAAGAAGGTATAAATTACATAGAGGCTTATGCTCCTGTGGCAAGGTTAGAATCTATTCGCTTGCTTATTTCCTTTGCTGCACAGAATAACATCACTCTGTATCAGATGGATGTTAAAAGTGCCTTCTTAAATGGTTTTATAGAAGAGGAAGTGTATGTTCATCAACCTCCAGGTTTTGAAAATGAAAAGTTTCCAGAACATGTTTTTAAACTTAAGAAATCACTCTATAGCTTAAAACAAGCTCCCAGAGCTTGGTATGAGAGGCTGAGTAATTTCCTTCTGGAAAACAACTTTGTCAGAGGAAAAGTTAACACTACTCTCTTCCATAAATCAATTAAGAAAGACATTTTAGTCTGTCAGATATATGTTGATGATATTATATTTGGAACTACCAATATTACGCTTGGAAAGGGGTTTGCTCAATCTATGCAGGCAGAATTCGAGATGAGCATGATGGGAGAACTCAAATTCTTTATGGGATTTCAAGTGAATTAGACTCCAGAAGGTACCTACATACATCAGACAAAGTATGTAAAGGAACTTCTGAAGAAATTCAACATGTCAGAAAGCAAGGTAGCAAAGACTCCAATGCATCCTATAAGCACACTAGGTAAAGAAGAGGTAAGTAAAACGACAGATCAGAAGCTCTACAGAGGTATGATTGGTTCTCTTCAGTACTTGAATGCTTCTAGGCCTGATATTCTTTTTAGTGTCTGTCTTTGTGCTAGATTCCAATCAGATCCTAGAGAATCCCACTTAACAGCTGTTAAGAGGATTTTGAGGTATCTGAAAGGTACTACTAACGTGGGTTTTTATTACAGAAGATCTGATGAATACAGATTAGTTAGATTCTGTGATGCTGACTATGCTGGAGACAGAGTAGAGCGTAAGAGTACTTCTGGAAGCTGTCATTTTCTGGGAAGTCATATGATTTCTTGGTTCAACAAGAAGCAACCCACAATAGCACTATCAACAACAGAAGCAGAATACATTGTTGTTGCTGGTTGTAGCACACAGATGCTCTGGATGAAGAGTCAACTAGAAGACTATCAGATTCATGAGAGTAACATTTCTATTTTCTGTAATAATACTTCTTATATTTGCCTTTCTAAGAATCCAATTTTGCATTCTAAGGCAAAGCACATAGAAATTAAGCATCATTTTATCAGAGACTATGTTCAGAAGGGAATTATTAGTTTGAACTTTGTTGATACAGATCATCAATGGGCTGATATCTTCACAAAACCCCTTGCTGAAGATAGGTTTAAGTTTATTCTGAAGAATATTAGTATGGATTTTTGTCCATAATAAAACTATTATTCAGAAGAAAATTTATTCTGATGAAATATGAATAATGTCTATGTTCTGAAGTAATTCTTCTGATTATTTCTTTTAATACATTATTTCCTTTGTGAAACTCTGATCTAACAAGTCTCAGAAGATCTGAGCGTTGGTTAACGTTTCTTATTCTTAAGAGATTCAGAGGCATATCTACATCAAACACGTGTTACGTGAAATATGAAAAGGTGGAGTGTAATACAATGAGACGTTGTTTTGAGGTACTGTTTGAATTCTCAATTCTCGATTTCCTCCCCACGCTTGTCAGAATCATTAAATGCTTTTAATTATTATTCTTTTGATGTGAACTTTGATTTAATTAAATGCATTAATTGATGAATGTGTGCCCTAATTGCTTTCACTATAAATGCCACAACACAACACCATTTCACACTTTACACTCTATCTCTCTCACGTTTATGCATTTCTGCCTTCTACACTGTTTTCTCTTCTCTTCCAAACCCAAAACCCTAAGAAGTTCTCGTTATCTCAAGTCTTCAACAATGGAAACTTCGTCATCAACCTCTCAACAACTTGAATCAACTATGGTTGATGTTTCTTCTTCTGTAATGGGTCCTACTCCATTCAAAGAACCAGTTAGATCACTCCTCACACCCATTGAACAACTGGAAGTTTTAAGTGAATTCTTGGTGGATTTTGAAAGCATCGCTGAGAATGGGTTTGATTTACGTCCAACAGTATCAGCTCAAGGATGGACAAAGTACTTTGACAGACTGGTTGGTCCAGTTTACCCTCGTTTGGTCAAAGAATTTTGGATTCATGCAAGTGTTTTCCCCAAGTTCATCATGTCTTCTGTTCTGGGCAAGGAAATCATTGTTACTGAGGATCTGATTCGCAAGCTGATAGGTTATCAAGAATCAGATGGTGTCACTCATCTGCCAGCTAATCGTGTGGATATGGATGAGGTTTACAGTGAGGTATTTACTTCTGGAGAAGCCTCCAGCAAGATAAAGGATCTGAAAGTTCAGTACAAGATCTGGGCTAAGATCTTTCTGGGTTGCATTCATCACAGAAAGTCTACAAACTCTCCTGATTACATCAACTCTGATCAGATGTACTTCATGTATTGTCTGGGCAAAGACATCAAAGTGGATCTGCCTTTCTTGCTATTCAATCATCTGCGGACTCATGTGAAACAATCTAGAGAAGAAGTCAGAACCAAGCATCAGAAGATGAGAAACTGGATACCTATGGGATGACTCATCTCAAATATTCTGACTGAGAATGGCTTGGTTGGACATCTGACAGAAGCTGGAATAAAGGAAGAATTAGCTTCAGTGGTTGGCAAACCTCTGAATGGGAAAAGTCTTTAGAGGATGAGAATTGTAGAAGAACTTACTTCTGAACCTGATCAGATCAACTCTGAAGAAGTCAGCAAGAGAAGGATACCAGTAGATGATTTTCCTCTGTTTCATGCTAATGAACCAAGGGAAATTATTCTGGCCTATATAGAAACCTTCTTAGTAGATGGAACTCCCATTCCAGAACATCTGATTCAGAGAGCAGGCGAACCTGAACCAGACTTTTATGGAGACAGACAGAGGAAGAAAAGGAAAGTCTCAGAAGAAGGATCTTCTAAGCCAAAAAGGAAAGCTTCTGGCAAGGCAGCTTCTGCAAAGCCAAAGCGGGTCAAGAAACAAAAAGGTAACCCTCCTTCTGCTAGTTTAGATTCCATTTTAGAAACTGTCAATGAAGTACTAGCATCTGAACCCCCTTCTTATGAACCTATTCCCTCGCCTTCTCCTCCTCATAACTTCTGAACCCATTCCTTCTGAACCAGAAACATCTCAACCTATTCCTCCTACGCCTAAACCAAAACAAACTTCTGAACCTCAACCACAACCCTCTGAACCACAATCTTTTGTACCATCCATACCCTCTTTCAACATATACCAGAAATCTACTCCTGATAAAACCCCAACCTATGTTCCACATACATCTGAACCACACCCATCTGAAAACCAAACTTCTGAAATTCCCCCACCTGAAACACAAACTTCTGAACAACAACAAACAGAAACCATCCCCTCTGATCCTGAACCAATGGTTCTTGATCTTCAACCTCTGATGACTGTCTATCCAGTTCCCTCTGGATCTTCTGAATCTTCTGATTCTTCATATTCATCTGATTCCACAGACTCTGATAGCTCAGGTTTCATTTTGTCTATTATCGAACCCCTTGTTTCCATCCCTTTTGACCCTGATCATGAAACTTTACCATCTGAACCTCAGTTTATAAAACCTTCATCTGTCCATACTCCTTCTGCATACCCACCTGTTATTATTATTCCTTCTTTTTCTATACCCTCCACTTCTGAAACTACCAAAACACCCTCTCTAGAAAACTATCTGAAACCAAAACCTAGGTTGGATGTTAGTACTTTATTTGCTGGGTTTAAAAAGGAATTAAACATGTGGTTGTCTACTGTCAAGAAGGAATGCATGTCAAGTTTTAATCATGATGATTCTGAGGCTATCTAGTAAAGATTCAGATCCAGATTTGATTATGTAGCTTCCAATCTTCAAGAGATCTGCACTGATGATGCCAAAGTCAGATTTGCTGAGGCTGTGAGACAAACTCTTCTGAGAGTTAGCAGAAACTCAGTCTTGCTTCTGGAAAACATACCTACAAAGGATGTGTGTATTCCTTCTGAAGCATTGGTTGCTTCTGAGACTGCTGCAGTGGTTAGCTCTGAAGTAGTAGCTCCAGAAGTTTCTGCTCCTGCTTCTGAGAATCCAGACTCTGCTCAACCTGCTGACATGGTCATTCATAATGCTTCTGCTTCCTTGATTGTTCATGATGCTTCTGCATCTGCTCCAGAATCCTCTGAAGTGAAGAAAGAAGAAGAAGATCTGCATGCTCAGATTGCTGAACTAAAGGCTAGCAACACAGAGATGAAGTCTTGGATGGTGAAACAAGAGAAGACAGCTGATGAGATCAAGACACGGATGGCTAAACAAGACAAATCCACATCTGAGATAACGAATCTTCTGAGGATGCTGGCTTCTCGTCCTTCTTAGTTTTTCTATGTTTGTTTGTGCACTTGTTTTTATCTGACTGTTTGTTTGTCTTGAATATTGTTTATCAATGAATGGATGTTATGCTTTTCTAAATGAATGAATGTTATGTTCTTATGATTGAATTTATCTGTTGCTTTATTGTTTTTCTTCTGATATCTCTTTTTTGTCTTAAATTTTTTCTTAAATGATTTTCTTTTTGATATGACAAAAAAGGGGAGAAATGGTAATTTTGATAATTCACATAAACAGTTACCAAAGGCAACTCATACATGATAAATCTCAACTAATCATATTTTTGAGTATTTCACAGCAAATAATTCTCTTCTGATAAATTCTAAGAATTAACTTTGAACTAAAAGTCTGAGAATCTGCAAGGTTCCTCTGAAGCTGAAAAGAATACAGAAGCTGAAAGGGAAGTATTTTATCTTTTCTGAAGTATTCATTTCAGGGGGAGATTAATATTCTCAGGGGGAGTAATATTTCTTTTCTATTTAAACAAATTTTCCCATAGTTTTTGTCATCATCAAAAAGGGGGAGATTGTTAGAACACAGATTGATTTTCAATATATCTCATTGTTTTGATGATAACATTAATAAAATTTTGTATAGAGAATTTATATACACTAATTTTTGTTCAAATGTTTATTTGTTTCAGATATCAAAATTAATATCATTCTGGAAGCAAGAACGCCTCTGAACACTAAAGAACAAAAAAGCTCTGAGCGTCAGAAGCAACATATCAGAAGACTCTGATCTGCTACAATGACTCTGAGTAAAGCTATGAGGAACTTGACCAAAGGACATACGTAAAGCTTCAGAAGATTCTGAAAGTACTCAACGCTGCAAGTACAGAAGTTCTGATATGCAAGTATGCTCTGATAAGGATTTCACGCTTAAAGCACTTTGTTGCAAACTCTGATAGAGAAACTCTGATTGAGTTAACTCTAACCTGAACAACTAAGAACATCATCAGAAGTTATGATGCAAGGCGTTCCAAAGTTGTTGAAGAAGATGATGTTCAAATAAAGATACGTTAGTATATTCCTTGTCTTATCCTAAACGGCTCTTTCCCCATTCGTGCTTAACACAAGAATTCAGACAAAAAGGATGTGTCAGAACATTCCTCTACTGAGAAAGGAAAAGTCATTAGAAGACAAAAGGATCAAAATGCACAGATTGCACAGTCTTTGAGAAAGGATTTCAAAGTACTATAAAAGCAAGTCTCAGCATCACTTCAAAGGTTGACGAATACAAACTAACTACAAACGAACTTGACGGAATTCTTGACATAATATTCAACCAACTCTCACAAATATTCTTCAAGCTAGAATAGTTTTATTTTTCGTTCTATAACTTGTATAAAAATCACTGTTGTGATATAGCTTTTTAGAAGCATTTCTTAAACACAAAACTGTTAGTTTATCTTTGTAAAAGATTTCCTTAAGAAGACCAAGTTGTGGTCAGAATTTTTTGAGAAGACTAAGACAGTTGTCTTAGTGGTTTACGCTGTAATCAAGTTTGATATAGTGGATTAAGTCCTTGTTGAGAAAGGCAAATCACCTTGGTAGGGTGAATTGGATTAGTTTGAGTTCAAACGAACCAGGATAAAAATACTGTGTTATTTTTCTATCATCCAAACTGTTTTAAAAACCCTTATTCAACCCCCCCCCCCCCCCCCCTTCTAAGTGTTTTTCTCACCTTCACTACCCTCATTGTCGCTAGGGTTTTCAAAGTATGTTAATTATCTAATGGGGAGACACTTAAATAGTTAAACGACTGAGGGGCAGGGACCTCTGATTGGACTTAATTGAATGGTCAAATCCATCACAGTCCATTCAATTAAGCTTAATAAGAGGTCACTGCCCTTAGTCGTTTAGCTATTTAAGTATCTCCCGATTAGACAATTAACATACTTTGAAAACCCTAGAAAGCAATGAGGGTAGTAATCTTCTCATACTCACTATTTCTGATGATAATCTCTCGAATCATAAAAGGTACCCCGTTCTTATAGTTCTTGGTTATTCTTAAATATATAATATGTTATAATTTGTATCTATTAATTTAATTTAAATTATTCAATAGATATATTTTATAACTATTAATAAAAATATAATATGAACATGTTAGAAAAATATTATGCCTATTTAATTAACGGTGTATTGCAATGAAATGATTTTTCTCTTTGATCGTAATCTTATTCTTTGAATTACTTTATTGGAGTATGATTGATTGTATATTGTTACTGTCGAAATAATTATTATGTGAATTGTATTCTAAATTAAATTGATAAATATCATATGATGAATTTATTTGTGAATTGTATTCTAAATTAAATTATATATTCTTAAGATTTGAGTTTTTTTAAAAATTATCTGAAATTCTCATGTGATATAATTTTTTTTAATTGAAGTTTTAAAATTATTTTATAAACTAAAATTATATTATCCTTGTATTTAATCAATGTTATTATTATTAGAGTTATTTTGTTATAATGATTTATGTCCATCTATGACTCATTTGAGATGACATTGTAAGTTTTAAAGTTATCAATGTTTATGGACTCTAATCAAAGGGATGAATGCCACCTTTCTTTGAGAATATTCTAAAATTAAAACTCTCTATAATTTGTCATAAATTGATTTATTGTTATATACTATATTAAAAAATAGTTTTATGGAACTATTTGAAATCTTATGAGTTTTATTCTGAAAAATTAAGTAACTTTTATTAATTTGTATAATTGTAATCTCATAGATTATGGATACAATTATATAAATTTTTCTATTTTAAATAAAATATAAGCATTCTTAATTCGTATGATTGCAACTATCTATCGTGGGTACAATTATACAAATCTTGTTTGATAAAATAATTAAATTAATTTTAATTAAAATAAATACTATATTGATAACAATTACACCCTATCAGTATGTTATTATTAATATAATTTGTTTTATTCAATGTACTTATAATTTATGATTAAATAAATTATTGTTCGAGTACTCCATCGGTATTAGAATTTTTTGGTGATATTATATTTGTACAATGTTATATTTCTTATTTAACATTATTGAAAGTATTATTTGAGAAATAAGAAATTGTTTTAAAGACGTGTATTAATTAATGAAATTCAATAATTAATCTTCAATTTTTTTTATTAAAATGAATTTCATTTTCCTTTGTATTATGTAAGTGATGGACATACATTATCAGTGTGACGTTACTTGACATGATCGTTTTTTGTGATAGAGGAAATAATTGAATATATTTTTAAAATATTTATAAACTCTTGAATTAATAATTCAATTACTAGTCTCTATCAAGTGAAGTGTAAAACTGAGAAATAAATATTATTTATTTATTACTTTATAGAGTCTTATGTTGAGGATATTATATTTTTCTATTAGTAATAAAGTTTATGACAATTTGTGATATGTATCCTCAATAATAGTTAAAATTAAGTCTCATATTTTTTCGCTGGATAACATGATATGCGTCTCAAATGTGTGTATTTATATTTGTAGCATTTGGATTTTGAGTGAGTTGTTAAGATATTATTATAGTTCTATATTTAAAATTATATAGATTTGATTTCACCCAAAAGATGATAAATATTTCATATGACCATCATATTCTTTCATGTGAAATTATCTAAATAATGATATATTCTATTTACGTGCAAAATATGTGGTTAAAATGATCTTATATTATACAACCACTTTTATGTATAGTTTTGTATTAAATAGTATACCATTGTTCAATCATAGTATTTAATATTAGTGGACTCTGATAAATCCTTAGCCTATTGAATCAGTAGGAGTGCATGTGTACACAATCATATAATCCGAAAATTTTTAAATTATTATTCTTATAGTGTCATATATTCTTCCGCGCACTGTAAATATGACATATTATAAAAAGACTTCAAAATAAAATAATTCTAAGAACTTTTATTCTATTATACTGAGATTTATATTATTATTTTAATCTCAAGAAACATCATAACTTTATATTTAGGTTGATATTGAAAAAACACAATAAATCTTTAGCATGCAATAATATTGTATTATTATATCTTTAATAGTCCACATTTGTCAGGTCATAATATGAAAGTACAAGTAAATATCAATACTCCTATCGAGTATGATATTGTGTTATAAAGGTACTTATGATTAAATGTAATTACTCTCGTAATAAATTATCCCTATATAAGTTTTAATATGTTTGGGTCATTCTTTATAACATATTACTCTTGACTTAAATATGTTAGTCTGAGTTCATCATTCTTTATATAAAGTTGCGAGTTTTAACCTGTATAATTTGTCTTCCTTATCAGATACAATTTCTGCAGTGTTGAAATTTACTTCTTTTTTATTAATTAGCGTTTTGACCCTTATTGATATTCTAATAATAAAATCAATATTTTTTTAATAATTAATTATTATCTGTTGGTGCAAAGATAGAATAAATGATGAAATAGGGAAATATTCTATTAAAGAGAATGACAGCTACAAAACATGATATTTGGTTACAATGATTGTCACCCTATTTATAAGCTAAAACTAGGGTTACTAGAATAAGATAAATACTAAAATACCCTCTAACAAACTTATGGGCTTAAGAAAGTAATATAATAAAATATGAATTATTACTAATACCATCCCTTAATTCATATTCCATCAAAACTTGTAACACCAATTTCATCCCTTAATCTGAGAAATTGATCAGTCTTGATAGCTTTCGTCAGAACATCTGCCAACTGCTTCTGAGTGCTGCAGTGTACAACTTCTAACACTCCACTCTGAACTTGATGTCTCAGAAAATGATACTTGGTCTCAATATGCTTGCTTCTCCCATGCAGCACTGGGTTTCTGGCAAGGTTGATTGCAGACTTGTTGTCAATCATCAACTTCAGAGGTTTGCTTACTTTAATCTTCAGATCCTGCAACAGATTCAGAATCCACACAGCTTGGCATGCAGTAACAGCACCTGCAATGTATTCAGCTTCACAGGTTGATAACGCCACAACAGGTTGCTTCTTGGAACACCAAGAAATAGGACCTCCCAGAAATTTGAACAAGTACCCAGAGGTACTTTTTCTGTCAACTCTGTCTCCACACCAATCAGAGTCTGAATAACTCAGAAGTTCTGATTCATCCTTTCTTCCAGAGGGAAATAACACTCCATACTTCAGAGTTCCCTTGATATACCTCAGAATCCTGACAACAGCTTGATAATGGGACCACTTAGGTTTACTCATGAACCTACTAACCATCCCAACAGAATAGCAAATATCAGGTCTGGTATTGCACAAATACCTCAGAGAACCAACCAACTGTTTGAAGGTTGTAGCATCCACATCTTCTCCATCAGAGTCAGAATCCAGTTTCTGATTTGTATTTGAAGGTGTGATAGCAGTCTTATAATTCTTCAGTTCAAACCTCTTCAGAAGTTCTAATTCATACTTGAGTTGATGCAAAATGATACCTTTCTCAGAATATATGAACTCCATCCCTAAAAAGTATGTCATTTTGCCTAGATCAGTCATTTCAAATTCATTCATCAGAACTTTCTTGAACTTGGCCATCTCCTGTTCAGAACTTCCAGTCAATAGTATATCATCAACATATAAACATACCAGAGTCATATTGCCTTCAGAAGTATGCTGAACATAGACACCGTACTCCATCTCACATTTCTGAAAGCCTTGCTTCTTGAAAAATGAATCAATCCTCTGATTCCAAGCTCTGGGCGCTTGTTTCAGTCCATATAGAGCTTTGTATAATTTGTACACCATCCCTTCCTGATTCTTTTTCACAAATCCAGGGGGTTGTGACACATAAACTTCTTCTTCTAATGGACCATTCAGAAATGCAGATTTTACATCTAAATGCATCAGAGACCAAATCCTGTTAGCAGCTATTGCAATCACCATTCTGATTGTTTCATGTCTTGCTACAGGTGCAAACACTTCAGAATAATCCAGCCCAGGTTTCTGTAGAAATCCTCTGGCTACCAACCTTGCTTTATGTTTGCCAATTGAACCATCTGGCTTTAACTTCTGCTTGAAAACCCATCTGACGCTGATGGCTTTCTTGTCTTTTGGAAGTTCTGTCAGCTTCCAAGTCTTGTTTCTCTCTATAGCATCAAGTTCTTCTTTCATGGCCTTTAGCCAAAGATTCTGCTTAAGAGCCTCTTCTGTACTTATGGGTTCAGAATATACCATCATGGCACACTGAATAATTTCTCCTTCAGAGTCTACTTTAGTGTCTTGCAGCATGTCAAATTCTGCATATCTTCTGGGAACATTTCTTATTCTTTGTGGTCTATGAACTTGTTCAGAGTCTTGAGCTTCAGAGTTTCTAGCTTCAGATGATTGACCTCCAGAGCTTTGACCATCTTCAGAGTCTGGCATATTTCCATAGTCTTAATTGCCACCAAGATCTGGATTGCCATCAGAGTCTGAATCATCAGAGTCTGGGTCATCTGGGTCACCTTCATCTTCTGAGTCTTCTTCAGAGTTTGAATCAGTATCAGAGTCAGGGTCAATATCAGGGTTTACTTCAACTTCAGAAATTCTTAACTCTGACCTTTCTTCAGAGGTTCTAACATCAGAATCAGATTGAGACTTATCCCAATTCCAAACTTCTGATTCCTTCACAATCACATCTCTGCTGAATTCAATTTTATTGGTTTCTGGACAATAGAGCTTGTAAGCACCAGTACTGTGGTACCCTATCAGAATCATCACTTTGCTTCTATCATCCAGCTTCTGTCTTCTGGCTTCTGGAACATGTTTATAGCAAACAGAACCAAACACCTTTAGATGACTAACACTTTGCTTATCTCCAATCCACTTCTGTATTGGAACTATTTCCTTCAACTTCTTCGTAGGACATCTGTTGAGTACATACGTTGCAGTGGCAACAGCTTCTCCCCAGAGCTTCTGAGGAAGCTTCTTCTCCTTTAGCATGCTTCTCACCATATCAAGCAAAGTACGGTTTCTTCTTTCAGCAAGACCATTGTGTTGAGGGGTATAAGGAGCAGTAACCTCATGCTCAATTCCATTCTCCTCACAGAACTTCTGGAACTCTTTGGAGTTATACTCACCTCCACCATCAGTTCTAAGAATCTTCAACTTCTGACCACTCTGATTCTCAGCCTTCATTCTGAACTTCTTGAATTCATCAAACACCTCGTGTTTGAACTTAATAAGGGATACCCATGTCATTCTTGTGAATTCATCAACAAACAGCACAAAGTATTTATTCCCTCCAATTGATGCTACTGGAAATGGACCACACACATCAGAGTGTACAACTCCCAAGGCATGTTTTGCTCTTGGAGCAACTTCTGATGCAAATGGCAATCTTGGTTGTTTTCCTTTCATGCAAACTTTGCATGACTTTTCAGGCTTCTTAATTGCAGGAATTCCATGTACCAATTTCTTTGAATTCAGATGTTGTAAGCTTCTGAAATTCAAATGACCAAATCTTCTGTGCCACAGCTCACTCTCCTTCTCAGTACTTGTTGCACTAAGACACTCTGAGTCTGCAGTTCTGACATTCACCTTGAATGTTCTATTCCTTCCCTGTTCTGACTCCATAATCAACTTCTGATTACAGTCATACAGCTTCAGAAGATTGTCCTTCATGGTAACTGAGAAACCTTTCTCAATTAATTGTCCCACACTCATCAGATTGCTTCTGATGCCAGGTACATACCACACATTCTGAATCAATGCTATTTTCCCATTGTTCAGAGTCACTCTGACATTTCCCATACCTTCTGCATTAAGATATTTGTCATCAGCACATCTGATCTTTGTTCTCTTTTCAGAGTCAAAGTCAACCAGCCATTTCTTGTTTCCAGTAAGATGATTTGAACAGCCAGTGTCCATATACCACCAGTCTGTCAGATCCACATTATCAGATTCAGAGGCCATCAACAGCACAGATTCGTCATCAGAGCCTCTGGCTATATTTGCTTCTTCTAATTTCTTCTCCTTGTTTGACCAACAATCTCTAGCAAAATGGCCAAACTTCTTACAACAGTAACATTGTATTTTTCTTTTGTCATACTTCTCTTTTCCCCTCTGAGCATTCTTTTGTCTATCAGAGGTTGAGCTTTCTGACTTCTGACCACCATCAGATCTTCTCCTGGCTTCTGACTGCTTCTGATACCTCCTATCAGAAGTTGATTTCAGAGCCTGCTGTTCTACTTCCTTTTTAGAGTTTCTCTCAGTCAGACGCAACTCTTGCGCTTCTAGACTGCTCTGCAGCTCTTCAATTCTCATTGTGCTCAGATCTTTGGAATGTTCTATTGCTACCACAATGTAATCAAATTGAGGAGTAAGGGATCTCAACACTTTCTCCATGATTGTTTCTTCAGAAAGAGTTTCTCCACATGCCTACATCTCATTAGTGATCAGAATCACTCTGGAGATGTATTCAGAAACTTTCTCATTATTCTTCATGTTGAGATTCTCATATTGCTTTCTCAAGGACTGAAGCTTCACCTTCTTCACTGATGCGTCACCACCATAACATCTCACCAGAGTGTCCCATGCAGCCTTTGCTGTTGTAGAGTCTGTAATCTTCTCAAACACGTTTACATCCACACATTGATGAATGAAGAACAATGCTTTCTGATCCTTCTTCCTTACTTCCTTCTGCGCGTTTTTCTGTTCATCAGTCGCATCTGCTGCTACCGGAACATAACCATCAGTGACAAGATCCAGAACATCTTGAGCACCAAACAGTACACGCATTTGGATCATCCAACGATTCCAATTTTTACCGTCAAATACTGGAAGTTTGGTGTTCATGTTGCTGTTTCCGTTCATCTTCTACTTTGCACAATACACTCAGAGTTTTCTCACACAGTGTTTCCCAACCCACAGAATTAAAAAAAATTCTGATCAGATTTTGTTCAAGATTCAACAAGAATCTGAGAAACAAAATCAAACACACAAGACCTCACGTTCACTCGTGTTTCCCGTGTTTCCCAATGAATCTGAACCGGAGCTCTGATACCAATTTGTTGGTGCAAAGATAGAATAAATGATGAAATAGGGAAATATTATATTAAAGAGAATGACGGCTACAAAACATGATATTTGGTTACAATGATTGTCACCCTATTTATAAGCTAAAACTAGGGTTACTAGAATAAGATAAATACTAAAATACCCTCTAACAAACTTATGGGCTTAAGAAAGTAATATAATAAAATATGAATTATTACTAATATTATCATCCAAATGTGAGATTGTTAGATTAATTATTTAATTAATCTAATTTGGATTTACATAATTAATTATATTATGGTCTATTGTTATTAAATATTAAATAGATGAATTGTTTGATTGAGTTTTATGCCTGAATGGACCGTGATGGGTTGGATCATTTAATTAAGCCCAATGAGAGGTCTCTGCCCTCAGTCGTTTAGCTATTTAAGTGTCTCCCCATTAGGCAATTAACATACTCTGAAAATCTTAAGCGACAATGAGGGTAGTAATCCTCTCATACTCATTATCTCCTACGATAATATCTTCAATCCAACAAGGTGCACCATCTTTTATCATTGTTGATTATTCTTTGATATAATAATATGCTATAATTTACATCTAACGATTATTTTAAATTCATCAAACCCCTTATGTCTTTTGCTCGAAATCTTAATTTGCGTTTTTTATGAAATTTTGTTCAGTTTATATGTGCTTTGATATTGAGTAGAAAATTTTCAAACTTTAGCTTTGTTGAAAATCATAATCTTCTCTTTTCTTTAAAAATTGATTTTTTTTTTATTTGCTGTGTAAATGTCTGCTTTGTTTTTAGAAGGAATATCTAAGCAACAATATATTTGAAATTTTCTCTTTTCTCTCAAAAATGATTTTCAACATGTTTTGTTAAAGTTTATGTTGTTTAAGTTATAGTTACTCTAATTTTGAATAGAAATATCATATTTCTTAACTTTGATTGAAACTATGATTCTCACTTTTCTTACAAGATGGAATTATTTTACATTGAGTTAAATAAAAATGATATTAAAAGTGTGATACATGTTCTGATTGATTGTTGAGCAAAACATTAAATTTAATTTTGATTTGGTCTTTTATTCATATTTAATCTTGATTTGTTTTAATGATTTTGATTATGAGTTGAAGAAAGGAATGTGTGCTTTAACTTCTTAATTAATTAAAATATGAAATTTTCCTTTGGTCTCAAATTGCAAAAATGACTAGGATTTTGTTTTACCAAAATTTATTAATTTCATCCTTAGTTTATTTAGAATAAGTATAGAAAACCAGACACTTGTTACTTCAATGAACAAATTAAATGATTTTCATGAAAATAACTCTTTTGATGTTTTATATTGATCTCACCTAATCAGAAAGAAATCAGCAGTCTGCCACGCATCGTGATCTGATGTTTTCACCGGAGTGTGAAGGAAAAAGGGGGTGTACTTGCAAAATGCTTTGATGCCTAAGTAAGTATCGGAGCTAGAGAGAGTAAGTATAGAAAAAAGGTGTGGAGAATAGAATACCTGACCCTCTAGTGAAAGAGGGTATTTATAATGTTTATAATGTACCCCTAGCGCAAGGTCAACAGTTACATTGCATTGGGTCAGATTGCCAAGCCCAGCACAAGTAACTTCCAGGGCTTACGTGGTGTAGTGAAGATTAGCACGTGGTCGTCACCCTGTATTAACTGCCCCGTGATCTTCAGAAGGTGGACTGACCACCTCTTTCAAAAGTGGGTAGTTGCCTGATGACGTGTCCCCACGTGGAGCCCGTGGTGAAAGCGTGTGGGCTTCCCCATCAGGAGGGTCTTATGCCCGGCGGATGTGCCTTGTTGAGGCTCCTACCCGACAGAGTTGGGTCTTGTTGAGCCTCATCATCGTAGCCTTGGTTTGAGTCTACCCGACTGAGGGGCAGGTCTTGACCCAGTCCAGAACATATATTTTAGTGATCACTTCTATAACAAAATATCATAATGGTCATCTTTAACTTAATGACTTTTATGCTAAATTTGAAGTTAATAATTTATTTTAGAAACATTGAAAATGATTAGTTTTCGTTTTATTTTGTTTTGTTTTGAAAATAACTTGAATTCTATGGAATCTTAATTTTGAGTTTAAACTCCTATCATTTCACCAATTTAAAATTGTGTGATCTTTGGAGTTGAATAAATTGGTTCTAATAATGATTTTCATCGTTCTTGCTTTGTTGTAAGTTCTGGGGCAGCCACTGTTTTTAACCGTTGCGAACCAAGGGACGCGTGGATCCTGGTACGAGAAACGTGAACCACGACCAAGATTGGTAGTAGATGCGAATATTGCTCAATCTTTATGGACTCTTGGAGTAAATATCATTGCATATGATTTCTACACGTGAAGGTAAGGACACTTTCACTGATTATATGAGACTAATAGTTAGGTATTATAGAATAAATTATATAATACATAATTGTTTTGAAGAGAGAATTAATATATAACTAGAATATAACCTATGAGTTGTGTGGTTGATCTATATTATATTAATGTCATTCTATATGAAATTTTAAACTTCATCAAAATTTTAGATTATATTTTTGTTGAGTATTTTTAAATGATTATATTTGAGTGATTATTATATGTAGTTTTTATAAACAAATTTGAGAAAAAGTTGAATTTTAAGAGTAATAGAGAGAATCAATAGATTATGTTTAAGGGATTTTTTTAGTGAGTTTATTTGAAAATTATTATATATATGTTAATTAGGATATTTGAGAATATGATGAATGTTAAGGTGTAATAAAAAAATCGATGCAATGGTAAATAATATAAGAATTATATTAAAATTTATCAATTAGTTTGTATCTTGAAAATTTAATGATTTTATTAATGAATGAATATTATCTAAAACAACAATGTCATGGGTCAATTTATAATTTAGTCTAATTTTTTTTTATTCAAAAGAATAATTGATTGGTTGTCATTTACAATCCAATAATAATTGTACTAAAATATAATGAAAAAAAGATTTTCAATTTTTTTTAATATTAAGTTAGAAATTGGAATGGTAGAAAGTTATTATCAATAAGTAAGAAATATAATTTTAAAATTTTTGATAGTCATCGATTATAAGTTTAGGATTTGGATTGATAGATAATTTGTAAATAGTGAAAAGTTGAGATTCAATTTAATTTTTTTTTTAATATGATACTGATTGTAAAGTTAAAATTTTGATTGGTAGATAATGTCGCGAATATTTTAAAGTGGAGTTTCGAATTATTTTTAAAATTATAATTTGGATTGATAAATAATCATAATTTTGATTGGTAGATAATGTCGCGAATATTTTTAAGTGGAATTTGAATTAGAATTTAGAATTCGAATTATTTTTAATATGTGAATCGATTACGATTGAATATGGATGATTGTCTGAAATAAATTTTAAGATGATGTACTTGACAATACGATACTATATGGTTGTATAATTGCGTAAGTGGCGGGATTTACATTTACATCATCATTGACATGACATGTGCATTTCTGTGGTGCCTTAGTGACAGACTAATTATATCCGGATCATTTAGATTTAGAAGCATGCATATTCACACATAAAGATATTTGTGAAATAAGGATTCTTGTGGATTTGATTTCGCTTAGGTTGTTATATTTTGTATGATTTGTTTTATAATATGGTATTGTATGTTTTGTTTGATTTGATACGGATGATGGAAGATTGACCCCTTACAACCAACATTTTAGGTACCAATGAATTTGATGATATGGACTTGCAAAGATGTTGTACATGATCGTGGGAATAAAAATCAGATTTTTATCATAAGTGTAATTTAATTTAAATTCAAATAAATACTTGAATTTGATTCTTTATCTTAGTTAGAGGTAAACGGGAAATACGGAGTGAGTTTTAACTCCATTGAGACATGAACTTAATAACTTTTTTTAAATAAAACTAAAATTGTAAAATATTTTATAAAAAAGGTTATATTTTTAAAGTAAATTTAAATTTTTAAGAAATGTCTTCGATTAAAATTCGAGGTGTTATAACATGGTAACAAATCAATAATTATCGAACAAACATTTTTGGGGTGGGATAGCGTTTGTTTGATGTGCGCTTGTGTGGTATTGATAGACCTAAAATATAATGTTTATTCGACTCAATTTGCGCATGTTATTTAGGATTTTATTTCCGTTTTCTTGTATTATGCCTCTGTTTTGTTTCTTTTTTAGGTTTTTGTGTTTTCAAAGCTACTCGAGAAGAAATGAAGAAAAACGAGCTAAAAGACCAATATTCTCTGGAATTGTACACATGGCAGGCGCCATAGGGGATGCCACACATTGGACAAGTGACCAACTGCTGACAACTGCCACGTCTCCCACAACTTTCCACCCTAGTTCATATGGTGGGCGCCATAGGGAGGTGGCGGGCGCCACCTTTGCAATCTCGTTTCCCTCCCGAAAGAAGTTGGAGGGCATTCTCGTCCTTACCTGTACTTTCCTACCACTATAAATAGAGGAGTTCTGTCTCATTTCTAATCATCCAAGCTTAGTTACAGAACTCAAGCCATAAATTTCACCTATTGTTAAGTGATAAACTTCTCACATCGAGGGGTTATTGCATTGTCTAATCGAGTTTGTAATTGGGTTTGAAGCACTTTGGTAAAAGTTTATCCTGCCGCCATTTTATTTCTGTCATTTACTTCAAGTTGTACCAAGATTTAAAGCCTCCCGTTTGGAGCAGGTTTCTGTTTATTTATCGCCCTTTTTATTTATCCGCTTTTATTTCCCGCATTATTTATTTATCGCACTTTATTTATTTCCTCGCACTTTATTTACTTGCATTTATTTACCATGTCTATTTACTTTACAATGTCCGACTAAATCTTAAAGGCTAGGATGTGACGATCGTAGTTAAAATAGTATTCCATACGGCTGTCGATAGAATTACTTAGGGGTTATTCTGACTTTTAACACTTATTTTCTGCACTTAAAATCTGTTGGGTAAGATCGATAGCCGTCCAACCTTTAGATAAATTTGGTTAGTTTTAACTGTTCAAAGGAAGCAAAAGCGCTTGGTCCAGTTAAGTAGGAATCTTTAATGTTTTAGAAAACCGATTTTAAAACTATTTTCTGACGTGTTTATGGATTTAAAGTCCGGTTCGCAAGAACCTCTTTTTGTTAGAAATTACAGGTCAAAATACTTTTCAACTAAGTTAAGAAACTATATTTCTTAAAAATAGGTTTAATCACTCTAACGCAATGCGCACCTTTTTATAAGTGACAATAAGAGGGGCCGATTAGGGGATAAACTCGGTTCTGAATACGCGAAAGTGACAGTTCTCGTTAAATTAGTTCTTTTCATGAGTGCAAAGCATTACCCCATAAGGTATTCTATTTATACACATTTGGAATACTACTAAGCTATGTGAATTGCATATAAGCCTGTTGTTTTAATATTGAATTTATTTTCGCACTTTACTTTTATTTTGCACAACTTAAGCCTTTATTGACTTGCCTTAGATAAACATCGTAACAATAGCAACCGATAGATTGACGTTTAGTCTCTGTGGGATTGATAATCTTTTATATTACTCTGACGCTATTGTCATACCCTAAATTTGTCCTACCTTTGTACAATCTCTACTCTGTATATTTACCCACTAACTATATCCAGAAAACCCAAAAAGAATGTTGCCCTGCTTGTGGTGCCAAGTTGTGTAAGGTGACTCAGGCAAGTGATGAGTATTATTCAATGTTTTTTAACCTAAATTGGTTAGTCAGTCAGGAGAATGCTTCATGATCAGGTCAATATAATGTGATTCAGAGGTTTAGTTCATTCAAAGTCTGAGATGGATTCATATTTGTGAATGGTCTAGTTTAAATTATTTCGTATTGAAAATTGATTCTTATGGGAATTTAGTTTTCATCGCAATGGTATTTTAAACCAAGAATCAAGATCAAGCGTGTTTTCAGAAATTGAACCCTCAAATATAGAAGTCATGAATCAATGTGGGAAGGTGTTGAGTGGAGTCCAATTAAAAATAAGGAGTTTTATTTCAATAAAGTCCAAGTGATACAACATGAGTTGATGATTATAATTTTGGTGGCTTTAATTTTGCTTGGCATCAATGGTTTTGACTTCATTGTGTGGCCCATTACAAAATACAGAAGTTGACTATTGGGCCCAAGTTCAGTTGGGAAGGCCCACTTCATGCGCATATTGTTTTATCAAAAAAGAAGGGAAATGTGATGCCCATTATTTTGGTTATATTGCAAAGGAGATTGATTCACACGGATTGATGTACATTATGTGTTGCATCTTTTCTAACAATATCCCCAAAGAAATATACAATACCAACATTATTTCAGCCATTTAATTTTAGTAGACAAAAGGACACGTAAACAGAAAAATCCATAAGCTGGTACATGGCATATCCAAGCCGAGTTGTATGATTTTCCTCCCCTTTCACACAGCGCATAAACTTGTAGAAAAACAGCATGCACAATAGCACCAACAGCCACGATTCCTGCTACAAAATGCAACACACCACAAAAAAAACTGCTTTCACAAAACTCCCAATCATCCTGCATAATTTCATAACAGAGCCTAATAAACAACCTGCAAAATGTTTTCACAGTGCATCATGACTCGTAAGATGTTACAACAAACATAATTCCAATGTTTCATTAAGGTTCCAGCCATGAATAACTAGGCGGAAAATGCGTATATACTGCAATGTTTCAAAATACAGCATGAAAATCACATCCATAACGCACCAAATACCACTTGGCGTATAAATCCTACGCACTGTGTTCCACCGACTCCAAATCGGCACCAATTGTTACACCAGGAGACACACAAAAAACCTGATATGAAAAGACCAAATCACAACCTACACAAATGACAACAATAGTACGACCCCTAAATTTTTGGTAAAATTTCGTACCAGAGCCAACACACACCATCAAGTGACAGCAGCCCCACGCTAATAACAAGTTTGAAGTTGTAAACAACTAAGCCGCAACTCCACCGTCATGTACTCCACAAGTTAATTCATGGTTACCTACATATAAATGTCGTGCCTTGATTCAAATGACAGTATCCACAAAAAGTTGCAAGACCATAAATGACGCATCCGTTACCATAGAAAAGGGCTTGTCGTACGTCAACATAATACACGGCCAATACCCCACAGAAGCGATGAAACACAAACCCGCAGCAAGTGATGCGTCCTGTTTTGATTTGACCAACTTCCAACCATAATACACCATCAAAACTTCAAAAAGGAAAGCTAAAGTTACAACTTGCTTATTACGGTTCTTGCGGCCACTTCATGTGTTGAGGCCCTACCACCCTCCTGCACATTCTGCAAAAATCAAGAACATTACAAAACCCCTACACACATAGCTCTACTTACATTTCAAAACACACAATATCATACCAAGACAAAACCAAAATTTCTTGCAAATAGAGATTGACCTCACTTCATGGGACCACCCCTGCATTCTGGCAATATTCACAAAAGAGAGACCTGCAACACTTACACAGGGAAAAGCAAAACAGTTACAAAAAAACTGCTAATTGAAAAAAAGACAAAAAAGGAGCAAAATATGATGAACTTATCACTTGCATATTAAGCAAGACTTGGCCGATTATTAAAGTTTCACAACAGTAAAAAAAACAAATATTGCAGTGAATGTAATTCACAATGAAATCATCACCTTGCAAATCTTCAAGGGGACCCCACGCGAGGTCGTGTCATGACCTCTCATCCCACACCAGACAACAGCAAAGAAAGGGACAGCTCATAACCTGCAGAAGCAAAAAAAACAACAGCCTGTAAAGAAAGCAGAGTACACCAATAACAGCCAAGCCACTAGCAGACAAAGGGCAGCAGCCTGAGCACCACAAACCTGCAGCAAATTGTACCACAAAGAGGACTTGACAGCTAGCCTTGTACAACATCACGCTCCCTCTGCTGGGCGTTCTCTCTTGATATTTTGGGGGGAATACAACTTTAAAATGGCCACTCAGAATCTCCCTCTCAGGACCTCAAATGAATCTTCATCTCTCCCAACTCCAAAATATCTTCAGCTGAACCTTAACTCATTTTCCTTCTCCCTGAACTTCACCTCCAAGATAAAAATTCTCTCTTCTTCTTTGACCTTACCCTGCAGTTTCAATCAACCTTCAACACAAAAAAACCTGTAAAACACAATAACAGAACCTTAAGCATTGAACCTTTTCTCCATATTTCTTCCGGATTCAACAACACAAAAGCAACACCAAAACTGCTAACCCTCACAAATCTCCAACGCAACTGACCGAAAAACAATAAACCTCCTATCTTTTTCAACCTCTTCCATCTTCTTACAACAACCCTGTTCAGCAAGACCCACCATATCTCACCAATATACAACCTAAACCACACTTCTCCACACGACTGTTCCGCCAAACCAACGGTAATGGACCACAACTAAACCCCATTTCCGTTTTCCATTTGAAACACCCATCTAAAACTCATCAACATTTTCAACCGACATTCATAAAACCCAAACCCTTCAACTCTAATCAGAAAAAAACCAAAAGCAAAACTTACCTTCTTTGTTGTAAACCCCAAAAGCTCCAACAAAACTCAAAATACCTCCATCTCAATCCAAAAAACCCAGAAAAATCTCCTCACCGTCTACCTCGTTTTCCTCCACGGAACTTCATCTCCGAAACTGAGAACAACCTCCAACCAGCCGCCGGAAAACCCAATCGTAAACCGCTCATCCCAAATCCATTCGAAACCCACACCTTTCTCCTCAAATCATTCCATACTCACAATAAAAGCAGAAATTGAAAATAGATGAAAGAAATGAAGGGAAGGAGCGAGAGAGTTTGTAAGAGTGAGGTTGTGTACGGAGGAAGTTTGATTTCAAACGCCATCATGATTTTGTTGTTGAGTTTTTTCCCCTTTCAATATTGTTGGTGATGTGCGAGGACGAGGAATTGGCTTTTCTCTGAGCATTTGCGTTTTCATTTTTTTTCATTTTGTGAATTTGGGTTTTACTGTGTTTCTGTTTTAGTTTTTAATGATGTGTAGTTAAAACTTCTTCACACCTTTCGTTGGTTTGGCTTGCCATGAGTGGGCTGACGTTTTGCTCTTTATCTCCCCCCTTAGAAATCATCCCCCCGTTTTTTTGGTTGAATGGGCTTCCAGGCCCACAGTGATACCTACATTTCCACTCACCTCATACCTCAGTTTGTACACCCCTTCTGTTCTCTTAAATTTTTGAGATGAAGTTTTAAAATAAAGTTTTTATAATTGATTTTCTTAAAAGAATTTTGTTAACTTCTATTAAGATTTCATTTATGTACATATTTCTTTTGTCAATATTTTCAACTAATATTATAAGAGTTCTTTAGTAAATAATTTGGGATTTACTTTTGGTTGTATTTTCTTTTATTTTTATTCATTTCCATCGTGTTTTTGGTCGATGACGATACCCCAAAGTTGTTTTTCTGTCAAATTATTGATGAAAAATAACAAACCCGGGACCAACCTTTTTCAAACTTTTCATTTTCTATTTTATCGATTTTTATCCATTTTATTCATATTATTATCATATTTATTCATTCTTATTCACCCATATTCGAAAACACATAATAAACTATTGAAATCCTAAAAGCCGAATTGGTGGACTGTTGTATCATTGGTCATTTGCAGGAACCCTAATTTTGAGTCGTGCTCGACTTTGCTCAAGGCGTAGTTTAGGACAAAATTCACACACATGGATTTCTCTTGGGCTACCTGACAATGAGACCCCTTTATTTCGTGCAATCCCATGTAAATTACATGTATCCCTTCCCCATTCCGATGTATGTTTTGCATTTCTTTGATTATTAGTTTATCTCCTAGGAGCACCCATAGGGACTAGAGCGGATCAAACTATTTTCAAACTAATTCTCGATTCGTCATCGAGCCATTTTCAAACCCTTGTAAGTCGAGTGCTCATACGCATTCGCCATCAACCTATTGCACACAATTCGACCCTTGATGCGTAAGTTAAGTCGGTCTCTTTTTTCAAACCATTTCATTTCCAACACGCTTTGCACGCGATAATGAGTCAAACCCATGATCCAACGTCAAGTGGATTTTCGAAACAAACTATCAATCTATTAATAACTATTCAATTCTTTCCAAGGTGTAAAGAGTAGGTTCAAGTCTTTGATCTTGCTTTCAGTTTTTTAGATGCGAGTTATCTTATTCGTGTGTGAGCAATTGACGCCTTTAAATAACATTAACAACCTGATAACATTCAATCATCCTTCAACTACTCATTCATCCAAACTCTATTTCAAACTCAAACAACTTTCTTTTCACGATGAAAAAGAGAGGGTTCCAAGTCTTTGGTTCGCTCTCCCGACTACTTGGGTCCGAGAAGCCTTTCTTAAGCTTCAAGTAGTCGTCATCCGATCAACCTCAACCATTCAAACAACCTTCTTTTGCGATGAAAAAGAGAGTGTTCCAAGTCTTTGGTTTATTTTCTTGATTACTTGGGGTCTGAGAAGTCTTTCTTAAGCTTCAAGTAATTGTCATCAATTCAACTTCACCCTTTCAAACACAACCTTATCTTCAAGATGAAAAAGAGAGAGTTTTAAGTCTTTGGTTCGCTCTCCCAATTACTTGGGCCCGAGAAGTCTTTCTTAAGCTTCGAGTAATCGTCATCCGTACCTATCTTCAAACCAATTCAATCCCGTATCCTTTTCGTGGTCGTTACCACGAACTACGACTGCTCTGATTCTTCATTCACTCTTGAATGTAAGATACGTAGGCACAAGATTGCGATGATCTTGGCGAGCACAATCCCCTCCATCTTCCATTTCCCCCATCCTTTCCCGTAGTCGAACTACGATGCTCTGATTTCTCATTCTCGTCCGAATGAGCATACGTAGGCACAAGGGCCCCAATCCTTGGCGAGCACCCTATCCTCTAACCATCCCCTTTCCCCTTAGCGTCTTTAGCCCTTTATAGTACCGTTTTAGCATTTAGTAGTGAGAAGAGAAGAATTAAGTTTAGCTAACTCCATCACAACTCGAATTAAGAGGTTCCCGTTGAGTACAACGGACGTGAGGGGTGCTAATACCTTCCCCTCGCGTAACCGACTCCCGAACCCCGGAATATGGTTACGACGACCGTGTTCCTTCCGTGTTTATGAGGTTTTCTCGATATTTTCCTCTCCCGTGTATTCGGGATAATAAAGTTCGGTGGCGACTCTGTCGAACCGCATTTCCGCACCTTTTGTGCGAGGGTCGTATGTTCAAAATGAATTTTCGAGGTGCGACAGCTATTCGTGCACTTGCGAAACACAACGTCAAGTTTTTGGTGCTGTTGTCGGGGACCAATTACGTCAAAATTCTGTACCCTATTGTTACACCGTCTAGACTAAGGTTTTACCCACCGATCAATGCAAAGAACTCGCAGCACTGGTACTCTTATAAATCCTTTAGAGGAACCTGAACGTTACACTCGCACACGTATCTTATTTCGTAGAATTAAGAAAGCTATGGATGAAGACCGTAACCAAACCCCTTAAGGATTTCTCCCAACCATACAATGACGAACCTAGTTCTAGTATTGTGAACCCCAATATCCCAGCTCACAATTTCGAACTAAAACCTTACTTATTACAATTAGTACAACAAAACCAATTTGCGGGTCTCCCTACTGAGAACCCGAACCAACATTTAAAAACCTTTATTCAACTAGCTAACATTTGTAAAACCAATGGTGCTACTCCTGAGGCGATTCGTTTAAGATTATTTCCCTTTTCCCTCAGAGACAAAGCCCTTACTTGGTTAGATTCCCTTCCAGCCAATTCTATAACAACTTGGGAAGACCTTAGGAGAGTTTTCCTCGCTAGATATTTTTCCCCGAGAAAAACAATTTTTCTTAGACACCAAATAACCAGATTCACTCAAAACCAAGGTGAATCACTCTTTGAGGCTTGGGAGAGATATAAAGATCTATTGAGAATATGTCCACACCATAGCCTGGAATCATGGCTAATCATTCACACCTTCTATAATGGACTTCACTATAACACTAAGATGATCA
This sequence comes from Lathyrus sativus, assembly GCA_963859935.3. Classification (NCBI taxonomy): domain Eukaryota; kingdom Viridiplantae; phylum Streptophyta; class Magnoliopsida; order Fabales; family Fabaceae; genus Lathyrus; species Lathyrus sativus. Next base: position 122,700,066 of record OZ012735.1, read on the forward strand.
TCGACGCTGCCGCAGGTGGCGCTCTGATGAATAAACCTTACCCTGAAGCTAGCGCTCTCATCGAAGATATGGCTCAAAACCATTGTCAATAGGGGATAGAGCGAGCAACGGTGGAGAAGAAAGAAGCCCAAGGAGGAACACATGAGATAAGTTCAATAGACATGATGCAAGCCAAAATGGACGTTGTGGCCCTTAAAGTCAAACATATGTACGCAAACCCAGTAGCTGAAGCAGCAGTCTCAACTGAGTGCAAATTATGTGGAGCCAAAGGACACCAATCGGCAGAATGCAACCTGCTGAATGAAACTCATTTGAGAGAGGTCAACTATACCCAAGCAAACCCATTTTCAAACACTTACAACCCTTGATGGAAGAATCACCCAAACTTTTCCTACAAAAACAATAACCCTATCCAAAACCCTGCACCTCCGAGACCATCCGGTTTTCAAGCTCAAAGACAAAACCCGCCTATGCAAGTTGTGCAACCTAAGCTGAACCTTGAGAAAATCATGGAGAACTTCATTATGGCTCAGACCCAGCAAAACAAAGAATTCCTAAACTATAACATTCATGTAAATGAACTAATTACCCAGTTAAGAGCTAAAGTAGACCAAATAGTCACCCACAATAAGATGCTTGAAACCCAGATCTCTCAAATAGCTTTAAAACAAGCTCCCGAGATTACACCCGGAGGACAATTCCCTAAACAACCTCAACAAAACCCCCGAGGGCAAGCCAATGCAATTACCTTACGGAGTGGGATAACTTACGATGAACCGGTTAACCCAACATTGATCAAACCAAAGACTTCTAACGAAAGCCTGGCACCCACGAACCACCTCCGCCTTACAAACCTCCCATACCCTATTCACAAAGACTAAAATAAACCAAGATCAATAACCAATATCAGAGATTTATTAAAGTTATAGAGAAACTTCATGTGGAGATCCCTTTCACAGAAGCCATCACCCATATACCATCATATGCAAAGTTCCTCAAAGACATCCTTACTAATAAACATAGACTTGACGATCCAAAATCTTTGGAATGCAATTCCATTTCCGAAAATAAACTTGCCAAAAAGGAGAAAGATCCTGGAAATTTCTCCATACCTTATATTTTGGGGAGTCATATTATCAATAAAGCTTTTCTAGACTTAGAAGCTAGTGTAAGCCTCATGCCTCTGGCAGTTTTTGAAAGGTTAAAACTAGGAGACTTACAACCTACGAAGATGTCTCTTCAGTTAGCCGATAGATCCGTCAAGTATCCGGTCGGCATATTGGAAGACGTCCCCATTAGGATCGATCAATTATTCATCCCGACTAATTTCATTGTCATGGACATTAAAGAAGATGATGACATCCCAATCCTCCTAGGTAGGTCATTCTTATCAACCGCAGGAGCCATAATAGATGTCAAGAGAGGGAAGTTGACTACTGAGGTAGGTGATGAAAAGATAAAATTCATTCTATCGAAGTTTCTTATGGCACCAGTATTAGGAGATGCATGTTATGCCATAGACATCATCAATGAATGCATTAGGGAGCTAGAATTAGAAGAAACTATCAAATTACCTTCAACCCTCATTAAGGAAGATGATGGATTTATGGAACCCTGCATTGATGATAACATGTACGAATGTTTATCCCTTACCCCCGATCCAATACCATGCCCTAAAAACCATCTCTAGAACATAAGGAACTACCCAAGAATCTAAGATACGAGTTCTTAGACAAAGAAATGAATCATCCAGTTATAGTCAGTGCTACCTTAAACCAGGTAGAAACATTCCAACTCTTGTTTGTCCTACGCAAATATCCCTCAACCCTAGGGTATAACATCTCTGATCTGAAAGGTATAAGTCCATTCGTGTGCATGCACCGGATCTCACTTGAGCAAGACTCAAAACCTTCTAGAGAACATCAGAGAAGGATAAACCCTATAATGAGTGATGTTGTAAAAAAGGAAGTTCTCAAGTTACTATAGGCAGATATAATTTATCAAATCTCAGATAGTAAGTGGGTGAGCCCTGTGCATGTAGTACCTAAAAAGGGAGGCATCACAGTGTCATACCCCAAATTTGTCCTACCCTCTCATTCTCTTTCACTAAGTATTTGTGTCAATTCATGAATACTCTAGATAGTCATTTGGGCTTCTGATATTGTTTTTTTAAGATTTGGATTATGAAGGCTTCGGTTATGCTCGTGGTAATTATAAGTTCTATCCAAAATGGAGGTGTCAAGAAGAGAAAAAATGTTTCATCTTTCCCACGATCAAATCTCAAAACAAGATTGATAGTTCAAGTTATATGACTGGTTTATTTTTAAAGTCCAATCAATTGGTTTTATTAGTTTGAAGCCATATATCAAGATGGGTTCAAGTTGCACTTCAACATGATGCTAAGATGATTTGGTCATATTTTAATTTGTTCAATCCAAGATTGAGTTGATTCAAAGATGATGAATGATTTTGAGGGTCATATGCAAATCAAATTTCAAGGACTGCTTTTGGTTTAAAAATATTAAACCATGTTGTTCAAAATAATGCTTGCATGGGTTATGTCAAGACCATGGTTTTACGGGTTCAATCTTCATGAGGGCATTAGAGTACAGAGTCCGCATTACAAATATTCTCATGAAGTATAAAAGATGCCCAAAGATTAACTTCCAAACTTTCTCTTGATTTAAGCCATTTGGTCAAATTTGCATCAAGTTATTTCGTGGTATGGGCTTCAAGTCATGAGCCAAGATATAGGAGTGATTTCATTTCAAGTTATTACCAAATTCTCGTTAAGTCAATAAGTTCTGAATATCGTCGTAGCTATCACAAGTGGTGTGTAAACATTACATCACAACCTTGATACAACAGCATTGTAATTTCTTTTTTTAACACAGGCAAGTTCTGGTGCAAAGCATATGAGTTGGAATTATAAACTCAGTGGAATATTGAACATTAATTGCAGAAAGTTATAGGAAGCCCAATAGGCATACAAATTGTTGCCATGTCTAGGACGATGTTTTTTGTTACAAAGGATATTCTATCCTAAGGCAAACAACAAGCCACAGCAGTAAGGTATGCACAATGGGACATTTAAGACTGAATTTATAACCAAGCTCCGTAGAATGTTTTCTGTCACTACCGATGACTCCAAGCACAAGCTATAAATTCCAGGAGGCTTCACGCTGGCTAGCATGTCCGCATATGGAAAAGTGATTAATATAGTCTGGGACAGATACTCAAATTAAGGCTATCGACATGTCAAACTGTTCCTTTGAGCCAACCATGTCCTTGTCGCTTGTGTACCTGAAGTAAGAGTTGAAAAATGTCAAGTAACATGTCAAGCTATTTGGAAATAACATTACCCATGGTACAAACTACAAGATATTTCACAAATGTTATGGCGAGAAATTTAAAAAGACTAAGAGCATTCTTTACCCTTTCATGTCGGAACAAGCCGTTACACCACTGCCAGTAGCAGTTTTATTGCTAACACTCTTCATGGATCAAGCATAATAAATCCTAATGGGAAATAATTGATCATGTTAGTTCAGTTCTTGTCACAAAAGAATAGAATTTAGAAGAATATGGTGAGGAAAGTACTTAGAGAAATGAGGAGTTTACCGGAAGGGATAATAAAGATTCTTAATGTTGTTTCCAATGGTTCTTCTGGTGTTTGCTACAATTATGGAAATGTGTAATACCGCCATACCCACATGAAGCAAAACTGGAGATATCCTGTATACGACACAATCTCGGGATGAAGACGCTCTTGTTCAGGCTGCAGCTCAGATGCATATGATTTTCTTCAATAAAAGTGGAAACATTTTTTAAGTAAATCAACACACAAGGCATTGATAACAATAGAGTTCCAAGGTAAAAAGGGTCTATACCAGATATTAACCATTGACTCCTCACCAAACTTCAAAATCATCCATTATAGTCACCTCTTGTGAAATCAAGAGAAAACCTGAATGATAAAAGAAACTCTAACATTAGAGACAACATCATCATAAGAAACACAATGACTTCATGGAGTAAAATGGAAATCAAGCTAACCTCGGTTCTAAATCCCTCATGCCAAAGTCGTGATCTCCAACTTTCTTTCTTCGTACTCCATCAGCAGGCCCAAACTCAGTACATATAATAAGAAGAATTAATGAGTTTGATCAGTAAACAAATGAAAGGAAAGCCACAAGAGGAAAAATGCAACGTATATAGCAGTGATTAGCATAGAAGAGAGTCAACAGGTGATAAACAAGTGCTTAAAGTGGTGAAAACTTGCCTATCAATAACTTCCCGTCTTTGCTCAACTGGACGAAGGTACTTGCTTCTTGATAACAGATGTTACAGCCCCCCGAAACCAGATAATGTCTTGAGAACACTACAACTCTTTTGCTAAAAAGTAAATTTCTTGCCAAGTTTTTCCAAGATGCTTCTAGGCCATTTCTTGTTCTACCTTGCGCTAGACCGCCCAGCACCATAATATGATATGATTTATCTCCATCTTGCCAAGAGCAGTGCATCTGCAAAACAAGACGAGCGTAAGAAGACGTTCAAGTTCTCAGGCCAAGGCCACAATTATCCGTCTAAATGATCGTTAAAGTTACAAATATGAGACTAATGCAAGAACAATATACTGAAGCAAGAACAATGTACTGAAGCAAGAACAATGAGACCAAGGATTCATAAGTTTCAAATAAGTCGTATTCAAAAGCAAGTGATTCAAAAACATATCAGCAAAAGTTATCATTTAACCACAGTAAAATCCTAAGAGTTCACATGGTGAAATTCAGGGTAAAAGCAAACATTTCCAGAAGTTGCTAATTGACAAAAATTACAAAAAAGGAGTCCGAAAGAAACCCCAATTTCCACCCAAAACTCACATTTTGCTGGAAGAAAAACCCTAATCTCATAGCATCAAGCCCCTATATATTGGTTACTATTCATTCAAGAAGGGGGGAGGCGGTAGCAGAGAAGAAGAAAAACTCTAGAAATTTTCTTACCTAGAAATTGAGAGGAGTTCTATCGTGCTTTCAAGCTCTAAGTCCTCAAGCCATACATCGAGACACTGAAAAACAAGGAGAAGAATTAAAAGACATTTATAAAGAAGAACCAGTAGAAGGAGAAGATCGGAAGTGTACCTTCACCGAAAAGCATCCAGTTGGAGTCGCTCCGATTCATTCAGGTATTTCTCCTCTCTTTTTGAACTGTTTGCCGCTTGATCTGAACTCCTTGTATGATTAACTTATTTTCCCCTTCGATTGGAGTTTGTATTCACCATTTGTGTTACATTTAGGGTTTCCGATTAGAGGTTTTTGAGGGCGAGTTAGATGAAACTGAGTCCAGATTTGGACTCAAGGTGTGTTTCTCTTTAAGGTTGAAGGTTTAATTTGGTGTTTGGCCGGAGAAGAGGGGCGGCGCCGCCGCCAACCACCGTCTTCTCCGACGGGTTAGGTTTTCGGCAAGTTGTTTGAGACGAGGATTTAAGAGAGAAGTGAGGGATATTTAATGTTGGATTTGATTTTGAGAGAGGGTGTGAGAAATCGTTAAGCTTATTATTGTTTTTACGTCTTTAACCGCATGTGGATTTTTGCTGGGCGTTGGCGGATGGGCCGGTGACAAGTGTCACCGGCTGGATCCTTTATTCTTATCTTATGTTTTCTTTTTTCAATTAATTTGTTCAATTAATTTAGTTATTTCACTAATTGACGGTTATCTTATTTCACTAATTTAGTTACTTTAGTTATTTCAGTAATTCTTATCTTATGTTATCTTATTTTATCAATTAATTTGTTCTTTTTTCTTTTCACTAATTAATTCATAATTTCTTTTCAAACTATCTAATTCCTTTAGTTATTTCACTAATTAATTTTGATAATTTATTTTATTAAAATTTTTTAGCTTATGTTTTTTTCTAATAGTAAATAATTGGTTTATTAAATATTTTAGATATTCTATGTGATATTTAATTAAGTTGTCATGTGATTTTGCTTGTTTTTTTTCTTACCCTTTTGATTGAATTGATGATTGCTTGTGTGAGAATTATACATTACGCTTATATTCTTGATTTCATACTTTGATGCCACCCTATACTTGTTTGTTCAAATCCATTTTCAAACTAATATCTTGATTTAATGTCAAGCCCATTTCCAAATACCATTGTAAGCCGATTGTTTCTACGATCGCCATCGACCTTATAGCCTCCTCTTGGGCTTTGTACAACGATATTTGCCACAAACTTCACACATAACATTAAAATCTAATTCTTTTCCAAACTTGATCCAACATCAAGTATCTTAAAACAAATGCAATTAATCCTCCTACTCTCCTTGTAAGTCGAGTGCTTTAGCCTCGCCATCGACCTTACCCTATACCATAGGACCTCCTATCTATTAGTTCAACCGTGCTCGTTCCACACGTAAATTTCAAACCTCGATTCATATCAAGCAATTTTCTTAAATCAAACTAAAATATTTAATAACTATTTAAACACAACTTCAATGAAAGATGAAAAAGAGAGAGTTCCAAGTCTTTGGTTCTCTCTCCCAATTGTTTGGGTCCGAGAAGTCTTTCTTAAGCTCGAACAGTTGTCTTCTATAAACGATAAACTTATTCAAGTCTATTTTTCTAAACACTTAGGATGAAAAAGAGAGAGCTCCAAGTCTTTGGTTCACTCTCTCGATTACTTAAGGTCCAAGAAGTCTTTCTTGAGCTTCGAGTAATCGTCATCCAATTACTACACTCTAATTATACCAAACATCTTTCATAATATTAGATGAGAAAAGGAGAGAGCTCCAAGTCTTTGGTTCACTTTTCCGATTACTTAAGGTCCAAGAAGTCTTTCTTAAGCTTTAAGTAATCCTCATACGTTAAAACATTTTAACCACATCCCATCGTTTAAAGTATTTCAAACACAACTACTCTTTGGGATGAAAAAGAGAGAGCTCCAAGTCTTTGGTTCACTCTTCCGATTACTTGGGTCCAAGGAGTCTTTCTTGAACTTCAAGTAATCGTCACCCCTAACCAAAAACATCCAATACTTCTAAACATTAATTCTTCGCCCCTGTGCGACAAAAACCCTAAAACCTATTCAAACTTATCCTTTTTAAACCAAATACTTAACATATTAAACTCTCTGTTCTCGCCCCCGTGCGATTGATACTTCCCAAAACCTAATCCCTCGCCCTCGCGCGACTTATAACTTATACACCTTTTACCAAGAACATTGTTTAGTCCTTTCTTATGCACGTAACAAATTAGTGCTTCAGCCTCCCCTAGCAAGCAGACAAGCCAACGTTTAGCAGTTAGAATGCGACCTAAACACTCGTTCCATTCAAATACAACCTTCTTTTCACGATGAAAAAGAGAGAGTTCCAAGTCTTTGGTTCACTCTCCCGATTACTTGGGTCCGAGAAGTCTTTCTTAAGCTTCAAGTAATCGTCATCCATACCCATTTCAAACCTTTTAGCAAACCATAGTTGGCCAAACTACGGATGCTATGATCTCTCACATCTGTTGAGAGTACGTAGGCATAGGATTGCGATAATCCTAGCAAGCACAATCCCCTGTGCAACTGTCATGCTCAGTTTTTGAAGATATTCCTACCAATCAGAGTATCGTTTACCTGTGTGTGGTTGGCAAATCACCCGTTACCGTGTAACCAATGATCCCTCGATGATTTGAGGATGCAATGATATCAGATAAATCAGAGAATCATCCTGACGGAGGTTCAGATCAGTATTTCTCCATCTAGTTGTCGTGCAGCTATTGTTTCGGTTTTCGAAGATTTGTCCCCATCAGAGTACCGTGTACTTGTGCAGTTGGCAAATTTCAGGGTTTGTTGGTATTCAACCGTCTTTTACCTTGAGTGTTTGAGAGCCTTCCTTGCTCACCCAGTCAGGTCCAAGCCGTTTTAATAGGGGCAGCTGTTGCACCCTAAAATTTGCCCAACATTTTCTTCACCTAGCTTATGTTTCATTTCATTCACATTAGCATTATCATTTGCATTTCATTGACATGTATGCAGGAGATCAAGAGGTATGATTACCAATCAAGGGCTACACAAGACTTTGAAGCTAGCTAGGAGACTTATTCAAGTGTTCAAGGGTTGATATCTTTGTCAGAGAAGTTAAAAGATCCTCAGAAAGAGTGGTTGAAACCAAGAGGGTGTGTCTCCTAACTTGAGAGTTGTGGGAAGTCATCAGATGATTCTAAAGCCATGAAGTTAGACTTGAGGTCTTGAGAGAGCTAATGAGAAGTGTTGAAGATCACTTTGAGCCCTAGACAGGTCATTGTGCAAGAATAAGAAGCCTCAGCCATGATTGGTGCAGCTAGGGTTTGACTGGGTCAACCCTAAGTCAACTGAGGATTTGAAGGAGGTTGAGACCTAATTCAAGAGCCATGTGATCATGGATTGATACATTGAGATGTTCTAAGGATGATTCCAAGGTTAACTCATCATGATTGAAGAGTTTAAGAAGTTTCAGGCTAGGGTTTCTAAGACTTGATAGTGTAAAATCCCCTAGTTTGACCCCTTATCTTCAAGACAATTTAACTCAAGATAGGATCTCCATCTCATCTTGACCCTAACAATATTTTTGTAGTTCATGATCTTAGCTTTAATTTGAGTACTAGAAGTCCTTGATAGGATTTATGGAACTCAAGTTATGAGCCAAGCAAGTTACAAGTCATCTGAGGAATGTGAATTTGGAGCTTGAAAGTTACCCAACTTGCATGAACCTTTTTCCTAAGAAGGATGATTCCTATGGACTCTTGGTCAACATGAATGTTGTTCCTTATCCTCTTAGCTTTCCATAGAGTACTAGAAGTCCATGATTGGATTTGTAGAATTCAAGTTATGGCTTTGACAAGTCAAGGTTATTTTGGGTATTTGGGCATTACAGGTCATTTTGAGCCATGAGTCAATTTCACCATCTTGCAAGCTTCAAATGGATTTTTGTTCAACATGAAAGGTGTTCAAAATGATGTTTTTAGCTTGTCTAAGCATCAAGAGCCCATTGATATGGATTATATCAAGCATTGGTGGAAGAAAGTTCATAAAGAAGCCATTTTAATGAATTAAGATGAGAAAATTCAAAATAATTGAGAATAACATGTTTTCAAGTCAAACTTGTAGTCAATTTGAATGGAGTTAATGTTTTAGAGAGATTGGCGTTATTACATTTTTGATTTGAAGTCCATAACATGGTCATTTGAAAGGTTGCTTCACAAATAAGAAACATATCCCACACACTCCATAGGTTGAAATCAAAGGAAGGAAACCACTTCATTACACTCCATAAGGCTTAGGTGAATCATGTTGAATGAATTTAGAGTATGAACAAAGCTTGAAAGCACATATCCACATTGAAAATTTTGAAGAAAGGTGAAAATCCAAAACTCATGAATGGGCTTGGTTTGGGCCTCTAACCCATTGAAACAAATCATAAATAGGATTTAGAACAGAATTGGAAGGTTCTGGTGATCATTTTCATAGAGAAACCATTGGAGAGAAGTGGAGCAAGAAGCTTGAAGTTGAAATTTGATTTTGGAGTTCAAGGGCGAATCAAGATTAATTGAGGATTTCTTTACCTACATCAGGCATCTTTGAGTGAATTTGCACTTCCTTGGAGGTTGAAGATTGCAAGAACTACCTCTGTTACAAGCTTGAACACAGGTTGGTGAATTTTACGATTGTGCTTAGTTTAGGCAGTGTTAGATAGAAATTCATAGGTGGTTAGGATCCTGATGATGTGTAGTTGGATTTAGGATGATCAATTGCATGATTAGAGACGATTTAGGTTGGTCACCATTTTCGGTTGAGATTGGGATTCTAATATTCGTACGTTTTTAGAATGAACAAATGATATGGTTAGATTGCTGGTGAAATTCTGGACAAGATTCATGTAAGGATCATGGCGAATGGTGGTCTGTAGAGGAAGTTAGGGTTGTGCAAGGTACCGGAAATGTCACCGGCGGTGGCCATGGCTGCGCGCGAATGTGCAGAGGTTTAAACAAGGAAGATAGAATCTTCACCCTTCATTTGCCTGGAAATACTGACTCAGTCCTTCATCCAAGCGCGTATGTGGCGCCACGTACCCTCCCCCCTTGTACGTTGCGTTTCACTAATTGGAATTCAGGCCTTGTGTTGAGATGCATACACCAAAGGAGCATTGGTTCGATCCTCACGCGTGACATTTTACTTTAATTTTTCTGAGCTGAAGAGAATGTGATTGAATTCCAGGCGCATGGGCTTAATGACTGAAATGCTATTGACACACCCCTCTGGCCCAACCCAAGGATTTGAACTAATGTTATTTGCTATTTACCACGCAAGTTTATTAATTTCTTATGTTTTTCTTTTAATTTCTTCATTTCATGCTAGTTTGAAAATAATTCATGAAAAATAGGAAAATAGGTCAATTAATTCCAAGTTTTTTGTCCCTGATTCATGATTGAATCCAGAATTTTATTGAATAAAAATAGTAGGAAAATCATGCATTTTCAATTTTTGTGCATTTTTTACATTTTATTTGATAATAAAATGGCCATGGTTAATACCTATGTTTGATGATTTTAGTGTGAGCATTTGGTGATGAGTTATGGCTTGATTTTTTGTGTGTGATTAGCTTAGACATGTATGCTCCCATAGTGTTTTTCTCACATTTTTGTGATGAAATCAGGTGGTGTTTTTAGGTTGAAACTTTAGGTGCTTCCTTTTAGGGTTTAAGCTTAGTACCTTATAGTGTAGGATTTATTTCTAGGTCTTATTTGAGGATTTGATCTCTGGAATTAACATGGTAGAGTCATGATTGACATAGGTTCCCATAGTTATTTTTGTAGGATTTTATAATTGATTTTAGTATTTTAGTTAGAATTAACTTTAATACTAGGTTTTAGGTGATCCTAACTTGCTAATTCAACTAGAATGATTTCATTTATCCCTCAGAGCGGGAAAGGAAACGATCGGAAAAACCTGACGAAAAGGTATAAGACAAGGTCATCGCAACCATTGTATGGGTTCGGAAGTCGGTTACGCAAGGGGAAGGTATTAGCACCCCTCACGTCCATCGTACTCGATGGGATCCACGCTTGTTGTGTTTATATGAAGGGTTGGTCTTATCTATCTACCTATCAAGGTTGGCTTAAAAAAGAAAAGAAAATGACTCGGCAAAGCGTCACGCTTTATGCCTACGTATTCTCATCAGAGAATGAGAAATTAGAGTCAACGTAGTTCGCCTAACTACGGGTTACGGGGAAGGTGGCTCGCCAATACATCGGTATTGTGCCTACGTACTCTCAACAGGTATGAGAGATCAGAGCTTACGTAGTTCGGGATAATACGGATTACGGGGATTCAGATTCATCTGTTTTATCGAGTAGGGTTAACAAGCAGTTCCAGCAGTTGGATGTACGCAGCTCGACCCTTTGAGACTTAGGCGTTATCGTTTACAGTAGAACTGGGAGTTAACAACACTCTTTTCTTCAGAAAAGCTTCCTTTGAATTATGGGCCCACGGGGCAAAAAGGTTTGAAGTTTGTTTGCTGTCTTTTACGGAAGAACTGTTTTTTAGTTGTCTGTAGTTTGTACAGCACTAGAGACTATGACCTGAGACCGAATGTGTCGCATATCGTCCAAAGGAAGTATACTAAACATTCTAGACGATTGAGAGGAGGCCGCTCAATCATCATTACCCAAGTAGCTTAAGGCTCGTATCGCGCTTATACTAAATTGCCTTTATTACATTTTTTACTGTTGTTTCAAGATGAGAAGAGAGAGGGACAACTACGGGGAGACTATCAAGTCCTAATGTTGTCATGCCAAGGATTCATCCTATGGTTGAGGTTTGAAACAGGGATCTCCTAGAATTTATCATGCATAGGTTTCAAACTAAAGTTCTAATCATCACTTCCTTATCAAAGGAAGTGAGATTCCTAGGGGATCATGTCAATGATAAACAGAAACAGATAAAGCATCAGCTTAAACAGTAAACAGTAAACGACTGTAAAATGAATGCAATGCAAGTGAGGGAGGAAATGTGGGTGGGGCATCAGCCTCCACAAGCTCGTCTCGACCTCAAGCCAGATATGAATAACTGCAATCATACAGAAATAAAATGCCATCAAGCAAATCACAAACTACATAGGCAAGGGAGCAGGGCTCTACCGAATACCCGCAAGCAAAGTCATACAGTAAAAATACAAGCAGAGGGAGCAACTCAAACTCTAGTGCAATCATGCTCCTAGCTTAAAACAATTTAAACATGAACTTATTCTAATGCATCAAGCAAATCACACAAGTCACATCAATACAGTTGCACATAAAGCAAACAGACAGGAAAGAAAACAGATCAACAGCTTCTACAACTCCACAGCAAAGCAATCTTCTGACAGCATCTCAGTCCTCAGTCTGTAACTATTCTCCAAGCCTTTCATCTTCAATAGCAAGTATCAACTTGCTTCTTCAAGCTTTCAATGTATCAATCACAAGTATCAACTTGTTCTTCATCTTATCCAAGCTTCAGCTCTTTCTTCAATCTCAATTTGATCTTCTTCACAAATGTCAACTTGTTCTTCTTGATCTTCAAGCTTCAGCTCCAAAGGCAGTCTTCAAACATAGGGGAAGTGCAACCTCTAACATCTTCAATCTTCTAGCAAGGAACTCCATCCTCTAGCAAGGGAGAAAGATTCATCTAACAAGAGCAAGGTGGGGATAGGGGAAAGCAAAGTGAAGACCAAAGGTCACCTCTAAGCACTCCACCATCAAGGAAGGGAACCCTCAAAGGTTCTACCAATTTGTGAGGAGCCACACATCCTACCAAAGGAGGGATGGGGCCTTCACAATGGGACCTTACATCATAGGGAAGAATGGAAGTGATCAACATCTTCCATGTTTCATGAAGGAAGAAAATATATTCTAATAGATCTCCCTAAAACCCTAATCCTTAACCCTAAACTAACTACACCAAAAGGAGAGAAATCTTCAAGTCCAAGCTCCACCATGCATTCCACAGCAGCCCACACAAGTCTTCATCATCATCCAAGAGCAACAGAAGCAAAACCTTATTCTAAGGGAACTAATGAAATCATTTTAGTTGAATTAGCAAGTTAGGATCACCTAAAACCTAGTATTAAAGTTAATTCTAACTAAAATACTAAAATCAATTATAAAATCCTACAAAAATAACTATGGGAACCTATGTCAATCATGACTCTACAATGTTAATTCCAGAGATCAAATCCTCAAATAAGACCTAGAAATAAATCCTACACTATAAGGTACTAAGCTTAAACCCTAAAAGGAAGAACCTAAAGTTTCAACCTAAAAACACCACCTAATTTCATCACAAAAATGTGAGAAAAATACTATGGGAGCATACATGTCTAAGCTAATAACACACAAAAAATCAAGCCAAAACTCATCACCAAATGCTCACACTAAAATCATCAAACAGAGGTATCAACCATGGCCATTTTATTATCAAATAAAATGTAAAAAATGCACAAAAATTGAAAATGCATGATTTTCCTACTATTTTTATTCAATAAAATTCTAGATTCAATCATTAATCAGGGGAAAAAAACTTGGAATTAATTGACCTATTTTCCTATTTTTCATGAATTATTTTCAAACTAGCATGAAATGAAGAAATTAAAAGAAAAACATAAGAAATTAATAAACTTGCGTGGTAAATAGCAAATAACATCAGTTCAAATCCTTGGGTTGGGCCAGAGGGGTGTGTTAATAGCATTTCAGTCATTAAGCCCATGCGCCTGGAATTCAATCACATTCTCTTCAGCTCAGAAAAATTAAAGGAAAATGTCACGCGTGAGGATCGAACCAATGCTCCTTTGGTGTATGCATCTCAACACAAGGCCTGAATTCCAATTAGTGAAACGCAACGTACAAGGGGGGAGGGCACGTGGTGCCACATACGCGCTTGGATGAAGGACTGAGTCAATATTTCTAGGAAAATGAAGGGTGAAGATTCTATCTTCCTCGTTTAAACCTCTGCACATTCGCGCGCAGCCATGGCCACTGCCGATGACATTTCCGATCACCCTGCACAACCCTAACTTCCTCTACAGACCACCATTCGCCACGATCCTTACATGAATCTGTTCATTCTAAAAATGTACGAATCTCAGAATCCCAATCTCAAACGAAAATGGTGACCAACCTAAATCGTCTCTAATCATGCAATTGATCATCCTAAATCCAACTACACATCATCAGGATCCTAACCACCTATGAATTTATATCTAACACTGCCTAAACTAAGCACAATCGTAAAATTCACCAACCTGTGTTCAAGCTTGTAATAGAGGTAGTTCTTGCAATCTTCAACCTCCAAGGAAGTGCATATTCACTCCAAGATGCCTGATGAAGGTAAAGAAATCCTCAATTGATCTTGATTCGCCCTTGAACTCCAAAATCAAATTTAAAATTCAAGCTTCTTTCTCCACTTCTCTCCAATGGTTTCTCCACGAAAATGATCACCAGAACCTTCCAATTTTGTTCTAAATCCTATTTATGATCTGTTTCAATGGGTTAGAGGCCCAAACCAAGCTCATTCATGAGTTTTGGATTTTCACCTTTCTTCAAAATTTTCAATGTGGATATGTGCTTTCAAGCTTTGTTCATACTCTAAATTCATTCAACATGATTCACTTTAGCCTTATGGAGTGTAATGAAGTGGTTTCCTTCCTTTGATTTCAACCTATGGAGTGTGTGGGATATGTTTCTTATTTGTGAAGCAACCTTTCAAATGGCCATGTTATGGACTTCAAACCAAAAATGTAATAATGCCAATATCTCTAAAACATTAATTCCATTCAAAATGACTACAAGTTTGACTTGAAAACATGTTATTCTCAATTATTTTGAATTTTCTCATCTTAATTCATTAAAATGGCTTCTTTATGAACTTTCTTCCACCAATGCTTGATATAATCCATATCTATGGGCTCTTGATTCTTAGACAAGCTAAAAACATCATTTTGAACACCTTTCATGTTGAACAAAAATCCATTTGAAGCTTGCAAGATGGTGAAATTGACTCATGGCTCAAAATGACTTGTAATGCCCAAATACCCAAAATACCCTTGACTTGTCAAAGCCATAACTTGAATTCTACAAATCCAATCATGGACTTCTAGTACTCTATGGAAAGCTAAGAGGATAAGGAGAAACATTCATGTTTACCAAGAGTCCATAGGAATCATCCTTTTTTGGAAAAAGGTTCATGCAAGTTGGGTAACTTTCAAGCTCCAAATTCACATTCCTCAGATGACTTGTAACTTGCTTGGCTCATAACTTGAGTTCCATAAATCCTATCAAGGACTTCTAGTACTCAAATTAAAGCTAAGATCATGCACTACAACAATAATGTTGGGGTCAAGATGAGATGGAGATCTTATCTTGAGTTAAATTGTCTTGAAGATAAGGGGTCAAACTAGGGGATTTTACACTATCAAGTCTTAGAAACCCTAGCCTGAAACTTCTTAAACTCTTCAATCATGATGAGTTAACCTTGGAATCATCCTTAGAACATCTCAATGTATCAATCCATGATCACATGGCTCTTGAATTAGGTCTCAACCTCCTTCAAATCCTCAGTTGACTTAGGGTTGACCTAGTCAAACCCTAGCTGCACCAATCATGGCTGAGGCTTCTTATTCTTGCACAATGACCTGTCTAGGCCTCAAAGTGATCTTCAACACTTCTCATGAGCTCTCTCAAGACCTCAAGTCTAACTTCATGGCTTCAGAATCATCTGATGACTTCCCACAACTCTCAAGTTAGGAGACACACCCTCTTGGTTTCAACCACTCTTTCTGAGGATCTTTTAACTTCTCTGACAAAGATATTAACCCTTGAACACTTGAATAAGTCTCCCAGCTAGCTTCAAAGTCTTGTGTAGCCCTTGATTGGTAATCATACCTCTTGATCTCCTGCATACATGTCAATGAAATGCAAATGATAATGCTAATGTGAATGAAATGAAACATAAGCTAGGTGAAGAAAATGTTGGGCAAATTTTGGGGTGCAACAGTTGCCCCTATTCAAACGGCTTGGACCTGACTGGGTGAGCAGCGAACGACTCTCAAACACTCAAGGTAAAAGACGGTTGAAATCCAACAAACCCTGAAATTTTCCAACTACACAAGTACACGGTACTCTGATGGGGACAAATCTTCGGAAACTGAAACAATAGCTGCACGACAACTAGATGGAGAAATACTTATCTGAACCTCCGTCAGGATGATTCTCTGATTTATCTGATATCATTGCATCCTCAAATCATCAAGGGATCACTGGTTACACGGTAACGGGTGATTTGCCAACCACGCACAGGTAAACGATACTCTGATTGGTAGGAATATCTTCAAAAACTGAGCATGACAGTTGCACGGCAACTCTGCTGGGGGAATTGGTCACACGGTCACCGGTGAAAGGATGGTGGATCATGCCGTCGGGCATTCTGCGTCATAGCAGGAGAATTCCTTATCGTCGCCTATGGACTCATCATGTCGCCAGGAACGTCGACAATATCTTTGTCGGACTTTATCAGTAAGTCAATAAGGGATCACTGGTTACTCTCAAATCTCCGTCGGGATGATAATCAGATTTCGCTACAGCTTTTTCCTCAAGTCATCCAGGGATCACTGGTCACTCGGTAACCGGTGATACATAGCTGGTATTGCTGTCAGGCATTCTGCGACACTGCGGCAGAAGGATTCCTTGGGACTCATCAGGTCATTAGGAACTTTTTAACAATCAAGTTAGTCATGCCGTCGGGCATTCAAAGAAATTTTCGGGCGTCAGCCGGACTTCGTCAGTAAGTCGGGAATAGAATCCTTGGTCAATCATGAACCGAATAGGGATATCCAAACTTCCACCATCAGGAAATCCGCATCGGCTGAGAGAACTGCGTTGACATCACAGTTGGACTTTGTCAGTAAGTCTTCAAAGGGAATCCTTAATCAATCAGGAACCACTAAGGATACGCAATCTGTTGCCATCAGGCACTCTACATCAGCTAGGAGAACTGCTTCGACATTTAGACTTCATCAGTAAGTCAGGGGTTTTGGCACCGCTGACGGACTTCAATCATCAAGTCTTCAAGGAAATTTCAACTTCTATGTTTAAGACCTGCTGGGGATGACACATCTCCACTGGGGATTCTAGAGAACTATCAAGTAACTCTGCTTCGGGGATCCAGAAATCATTATGGACAAATAGACTCTACTGAGGGAACCAAGAATCATCTTGAACCAATAACTCTGCTGGAGATTTCAGGAATCATCCTGAGCAAACACTCTGCCGGGGACCCTAAGCATCAACTTGAGCAATCCGCTCTGGCGACTTCACTGGGGATTTTAAGAATTATCTTAATCAAACAACTTCGCTGGGGAATTCAAGAATCATCTTAAGCAAACCATTCTGTGGAGGAACACCTGCAAAACAAGAACGGTAACGACCTAGCTCATGTTTCGTATGCATATGCTTTGATAATGGCGTAATGCTTCACACGGTGGAAATGCTACGCGTTTAGGGTAAATGCTATGCAATCATGCAAAATGCTACGACCCCATCATCAAAATAAATGTTGCAGGGAAAATCCCCCTGTCAAGGAGAAAGAACCACTCTGGTGGAGGAAGGACTCATCCTGCCGAGGAGAAGAAGTCACACCAATCTCAATTGGATTCCGCCTGGGGAAATGAACTTCAGTCGACTGCTGTATGGGGAATAAAGTTCTCCGAGAACTTGGACCCGCCTAACCGGGTATTCAAACCACAAACTGTTGAGGAAAAACGATGTCAATCGCAGAAATAAACCGCACGGCCTTCGTGGCTAAAACTTTCCTGGAGATAACGACTCCGATGGGGAAAAACAGCATCAGCTATTCGACACTCTACTGGGGAGAACCAATCATGGCCCGCACGACTTTCAAGGACTCGACTCTCTTGGGGATTTTCCAGCTCGGCTGGGGTAGAAGGAATCATCCTGCTTACTGGGGAGAGTACAACTCTTTGGGGATTTTCAATTCTCCAGGAGACCTCAGTTTGGATTACCGAAAGCTGCATACTTGCGAGTAGTCTTCTACGAAAACTGCACTTTGACCCAGTGCTGGGGAATGAACGTACCCTTCGGTGCATGACTCAGC
Organism: Lathyrus sativus; assembly: GCA_963859935.3. Lineage (NCBI taxonomy): Eukaryota > Viridiplantae > Streptophyta > Magnoliopsida > Fabales > Fabaceae > Lathyrus > Lathyrus sativus. The sequence continues at coordinate 122,718,235 of OZ012735.1, forward strand.
TGGGGAAATGATGATCCTTCAGGATACATCTGACTGGGGAGAAGCTTTTCTGCTTGGGGAGACATATCAGCGCTCACCATCCCATGTTCCGGCTCCGTGGGGAGATGCTGCTATACTCGCTGGGGAAGAAGGAATCATCCTGCTTGGGGACGCATACGGCGTACGGCCTGGAATATGCTATACCTGCAACAATACAAACAAACAGACAAGATACCCTTCTCAAAGGGACCTATCAAGGTTATTATCTTGGACAATGTTCAAGTAATTCATTGTTTCAACAATCAGTGGCCTAGGCCAGTAAGTTTATGTATGCGCATTTTATCAAAAACATCGGCGTTCTTTTTCGTAGACAAAACAGATAGATGCTAAACAAGCAAACAGAATTGCTGAATAGTATATATTTTATTGATGGTGAACCCCTAAATGGGTAAAAATGTTTTACAACAGATGCAAGCTCCTGGAATGAGGAAGTTGCGCAAATATAAAAACATAAATATACATCAGTATATACACAAATGTCGGCAATGCAGCATAGACGAACACCATGAGTTGATCCCTCTATGACCCACTCGACTTCGATACTTCTTTGACGTTTCAGCTTCAGAAGAGATTGATTTAGATGAACGGCCCTCAGGTCTTCCAAACCACTAAACAATGAAAGTCCACACGCGGAACGTAGTCATTTGCTTTTTCAAATCCCTAACTTTTGCCTGAATCGCCCTTTCGGGTTTTCGATTCACCGGGATACCCTTTTTTGCTAAAGTCGCCCTTCCGGGTTTTCGACTTTGCGGGTGTACATTCTTTTCATTTATATCCCTAATTTTTGCCCGAACCTTTTTCCTTTTTTATGGTTCGTCGGGATGCCCCATTTTTGCCTGGATATTCTTTTTCTTTCCAGCGGGTCATCATTTTTTAAGCAAAGTATTTTTTAACTGCGTCTGCGTTCACTGGGAATGCAAAATCTTCGCCATCCATCGTGGATAACAACAAGGCTCCTCCCGAGAAGACCTTGTTGACGATGTACGGACCTTCGTAATTGGGAGTCCACTTGCTCCGATGATCGGAGTGTGGAGGAAGAATCTTCTTCAGGACGAGATCCCCCGTCTGAAAGCTTCTAGGACGCACCTTCTTATCATAAGCTTTCTTCATTCGGCTCTGGTATAGACGACCATATGCAATTGATGTTAACCTCTTCTCGTCCATCAGGCTGAGTTGGTTTAGTCGGTTCTTAATCCATTCTGCCTTATCAAGTTTTACGTCAACCAAAACTCGTAAAGAAGGAATCTCAACTTCTAACGGTAGGACAACTTCCATACCGTACACCAGTGAGAAAGGAGTTGCCCCGGTTGATGTACGTACCGTTGTACGATAACCGTGCAGTGCAAATGGCAACATCTTGTGCCAATCCTTATAGGTCACAACCATCTTCTGTACAATCTTCTTGATGTTCTTATTGGCCGCTTCAACGGCGCCATTCATCTTCGGCCGGTAAGGAGATGAGTTGTGGTGTTCAATCTTGAAACTCTGGCACAGCTCCTTCATCATCTTGTTATTCAAATTTGAACCATTATTAGTAATGATCCGCTCGGGAATTCCGTAACGACAGATGATGTCCCTCTTTATGAATTTAGCCACCACCTGCTTGGTCACGTTAGCATACGAGGCTGCCTCCACCCACTTGGTGAAGTAGTCGATGGCTACTAGAATAAAGCGATGACCGTTAGATGCAATGGGCTCGATCTTGCCTATCATGTCGATGCCCCACATGGAGAACGGTCACGGGGAGGACATGGCATTTAATGGGCACGGCGGCACATGAATCTTATCAGCATAAATCTGGCATTTATGACATCTCTTCGCGAATTTAAAGCAATCTGATTCCATCGTCATCCAGTAATATCCTGCTCTCAGGATCTTTCTTGTCATAGCATGCCCGCCGGCGTGCGTACCAAATGTGCCTTCATGGACTTCTTCCATGAGCATACTCGCCTCTTTCTCATCTACACATCTGAGTAGCACGAGATCGTGGTTTCTTTTATACAAAACTCCATCAGGATTGAGATAAAAATTTCCAGACAGCCTCCTCAGAGTCTTCTTATCCTGGGTCGACGCTCCCGCGGGATACTCCTTAGTCATAAGGAAGGTCTGGATGTCATGGAACCATGGCTTGCCATCGGAGGCTTCCTCGATCGCAAAGAAGAATGCAGGTCTATCAAGACGAGAAAGGACAATTCTTGGAGCTTCATTCCAAAAATTGACTTTATACATCGAAGCCAACATGGCTAGGGCATCATCCATCTGATTTTCAGCTCTGGGCACATGATGGAGTTCCACTCAATCAAAGAACGGAAGCAGCCTTCTGGCATAATTCATGTACGACACCAAATTCGATTGACGAGTCTCCTACTCCCCTTTAATCTGGTTGATCACAAGTGGCGAGTCACCATATACATCTAGCTTCTTGATTCTCAAATCAATTGCTTCTTCTAGACCCATGATGCATGCTTCATACTCTGCTTCATTATTGGTGACCAGAAATGTCAGTCTAGCAGTGAACGGGATGTGGGATCCGTGGGGAGTCGTGATGATCGCCCCAATGCCACTTTCGTAAGAATTAACCGCCCCGTCAAATATCAATTTCCACTGGGATTTCCTATTTGGCCCCTCATCGGGCAACGGTTCATCACAATCCTTCGCTTTGAGAAACATGATATCCTCATCAGGGAATTCAAATTTCATCGGCTGATAGTCCTCGATCGGCTGTTCGGCAAGGTATTCAGACAATACGCTTCCCTTGATGCCCTTCTGGGAAACGTACTGAATGTCATATTCCGTCAACACCATTTTCCATCTGGAAATCCTTCCCGAAAGTGCTTGCTTCTTGAAGACGTACTTGATCGGATCCATCTTCAAAATTAGCATGGTTGTGTGATTGAGCATGTACTGTCGTAAATGTTTGGCAGCTCAGGCGAGTGCACAACACGTTTTCTCCAGCATTGAGTAGCGGGATTCACAGTCTGTGAACTTTTTACTCAGATAATAGATGGCATGCTCTTTTCTGCCCGTCTCGTCGTGCTGACCGAGAACACACCCCATACTATTCTCAAGAGCTGTCAAGTACATGATTAAGGGTCGTCCGGCCATTGGGGGTATCAAGATTAGAGGTTCCTGTAGATACTGTTTTATCTTATCAAATGCCTTCTGGAAATCATCGTTCCAGATAATCGCCTGATCTTTTTTCAGTAGTTTGAACATCGGTTCACACGTGGCCGTGAGCTGAGAGATAAACCCTGCAATGTAGTTTATTCTGCCCAGGAAGCCACGAACTTCTTTTTCGGTTTTTGGCGCTGGCATTTCTTGTATTGCTTTTATCTTCGCATGATCAACCTCGATGCCTCTTTCACTCATGACAAACCCCAGTAGTTTTCCAGACCGTACTCCGAAAGTACACTTGTTAGGATTCAGCCTCAACCTGAATTTCCTAAGCCTCTCAAAAAGCTTCAGCAAATTGACCAGATGTCCCTCCTCCGTTTGGGGCTTCGCAATCATGTCATCAACATAGACTTCAATCTCATGATGAATCATATCATGAAACAAAGTAACCATTGCTCGTTGGTAAGTGGCCCCTGCGTTCTTCAGACCGAAAGGCATTACCTTGTAGCAAAATGTTCCCCAAGGTGTAATAAACGTAGTTTTCTCCATGTCCTCCGGCGCCATCTTGATCTGATTGTAGCCGGAGAAGCCATCCATGAACAAAAATATGGAGAACTGAGTTGTATTGTCGACCAACACATCAATATGAGGGAGCAGGAAATCATCTTTAGGGCTCGCCCTATTCAAATCCCGATAATCGACGCACATTCGCACCTTACCGTCCTTCTTCGGTACAGGCACTATGTTGGCGACCCACGGAGGGTAAGTAGTGACCGCTAAGAAGCCAGCATCAAGCTGTTTTTGCACTTCTTCTTTGATCTTAACGGCCATATCTGGTCGTGTCCTTCTAAGCTTCTGCTTAACGGGAGGACAATCTTCTCGCAGCGGCAAGTGATGGACCACGATGTCTGTATCAAGTTCGGGCATATCTTTGTATGACCAAGCAAAGATGTCACTATACTCTCTCAGCATCTCGACCAGTCTCTGCTTGACATCATTCTGCAGTGCGGCCCCTATCCTGACGTTCCTGACCAGTTCCTCAGAACCCAGATCCACAATCTCAATCTCTTCCTCGTGAGGCAGAATAACTTTCTCTTCTTGTTTCAACAAGCGGGCCAACTCTTCGGGAAGGTCTTCGTCTTCATCAATCTCTTCTTCGGCTTGATAGATCGGGCAATCAAAGTCGAAGTGAGTCGTAGAAGGTCCAGAGTCGATGTCATCTGCTATGTGGATCCTGCAATAACAAGGGTTAAGCTTAAAACAAGGATATGCAGGTTAGCACAAACCTATTGCCATTTTATTGTTTTTCAAAAAAAATATAAAACAGGAATAACAGAGATCACAACATTTGAATGCGAAGAAAAATGCCTTTTAATTTATTGGTAAAATGCATGTACATAATCAAACAAGGCCCTGACAATAAAACCACTATGCCCCGGGTAGGACATAGGGTTATATAATAATTGGAGAAAGTAAATCATTACTCTTTTCCTGTCACTTGGATGGTATCCCTGATGGACCAGTTGGTGAGGCTCTGGCCTGGTTTGCTTGGCTGGATCCAAGAGTTTAGGTCGCAATCGATGTCCCCGCCGTCTTCAGAAACTGCATTGACACTTTCAAATATCACCCCGCCACTGGTAAACTGGATCGGCCCTTTACCTCGCGACACACTGTGAGAAGAGGAGGCTTCAGCCGCAGGAGAGTATCCTAACCCAAACTTGTCCTGTTTGTTAGGTATTTCTAGAACCTGCCCCCAGCCTGGGGTAGATCCGGCTTGAACAACAGCCCTGGCTTCCTTGAAGGAAGAGAGAGTCATCTCTGGTTTCTCAATCACCACTAGAGTTACGTCTTTGACCTTAACAGCTTCGAATGCCTGACATAGGGTTTCGTGGATTTCCCCATCCATCTCGACATATTTGAAGGACGACAAATGGCTCACCATTATATCTTCCTCGCCACAAACAATTACAATGCTGCCCCCTACAACATACTTGAGTTTTTGGTGCAACGTGGAGGTCACGGCACCAGCAGAATGGATCCATGGCCGGCCTAAGAGACAGCTGTAGGCTGGCATGATGTCCATGATGTAGAAGACTGCGTCGAAAGTTTCTGGCCCAACTTGGATTGGCAGAGTTACCTCTCCAAAGACATGACGTTTGGTTCCATCGAAAGCCTTCACAACCAGATCACTGGGTGTGCAAATCAATCCTCGAGTATCTAATTTCATCAATGCTTTCTTCGGAAGGACATTGAGCGATGACCCCGTGTCCACCAACACATGAGCCATAACTGTTCCCTTACACTCTATCGAGATGTGTAGGGCGTTGTTGTGGTTTCTTCCCTTCGGCGTCAGCTCCAGGTCAGTGAACCCTAACCCGTTTCCAGCATTTATGTGGGCTACTACCCCTTCCAACTGGTTGACCGAGATTTCCTGCGGTACATACGTGGCATTCAAAACCTTTAACAACGTGTTGCGATGCGACTTCAAACACGACAACAAATTCAGGATGGAAATTTTCGAGGGTGTTTGATGAAGATGGTCAATGATCTTGTAATCACTCTTCTTGATCAACCTCATGAACTCTTCAGCGTCCTTCTCTACCCCACAAAGGGTTTCCTCAACGACTTTACTTTTTCCCTTATCAGTTTCCTCAGCTTTATCTGCTTTGTCCCCCACAATCTCAGGTGGAGCAAATACTCTTCCGCTGCGCGTGATTCCGCCAATTCCCACTAGGTTATCCACAGACTGCCCAAATGGTTCTAGTTCCAATTTCTGTCTGTTACAGTAGACGTCTGCTCCATAATGCCATGGGACAGCATTGGTGCTTTCAAAAGGTATCGGCCCAGCTTTGGTGATGGTAACTGTGGGCGGCCTGAGTGCAGAAATGGTTATCGTCTGGCGAGGGATAATGATGGTGGCAACCTCATCATCTTGCTTCAGCATTACCTCTCCAGATCCACCTTCGGCCCTTCGGCTAAACTGCAAGATTCCTTCGGTCATCAGACTCTGAATCCCTTCTATCAACTGTTCACAACCATCAGGACGAGTCGCACAGCCCATACACAGTTCTCCACAACTCGGAAAGAAGCCTCTCTTCATCAGCTTGGCTTTAACGAAGCTAAGCGGTGTCTTCAGATCCTTGACATCAGTCAGCACATCTAAATCCTCTTCTTCAATAATGGCATTCACCCCACCTCCCCTATGATTCGGCATAGGGTTCTTTGTGACATTCAGAACATTATCTGAGAAATTGATGATCTTAGCATCCACCATATCTTGCACCTTGTGCTTGAAAGCTTTGCAGTTTTCTATCGTGTGGCCGGGTGCCCTTGAGTGAAAATCACATGTAGCATTCGCATCATAACCCTACGGAGGTGCCCCTGTCAAGGGAGCCAGGGTTCTTTTCTGGACTAGCTGTAACTGAAGTAGAGTTTGTAATAGCTGAGCATAAGACATGGGTGGCGTCTCGAGGTGACGACTTGATAGAGGTGCCCTGTTCTGATACTTTCTGTATCCTTGCTGATTTGGCTACTGCTGCTGTGGCTGGGGTTGTTGGACAGCAGGGATGGTTATGCTAGCCACCTGCTGGCGCTGGCTTTTACCCTTCCTTCGAGCGTTGGACACGGCGCTCGTCTCTCCTTCACGCCTTTTGTTACCATATGGTTTCTTTCCTCCTCCAGCTGAGGATAGATCACCACCTTGAATTTTCCCCAACTTGATCCCATTTTCAACGTGCTCCCCAGTAATGATGAGATCTGAGAAACTTCCTGACATACCGTTGACCAATTTCTCGTAATAGACCCCCGGGAGAGTGGCTACAAACATTTCAACAAGCTCTCGTTCAACCATCGCGGCTGAACTCTAGCTGCTAATTCGCGACATCGCTGGGCGTATTCTTTGAACCCCTCGTTGTTCCTCTGTGACAAGTTCTGCAGTTGAACCCGGTTCGGAGCCTAGTCACTGTTATACTGATAATAGTGCACAAAGGCCTCAGCAAGTTCCTTCCACGTGCGCACACTGGTGGGTTCCAAACTCATGTACCATTCCAAGGATGGCCCAGACAAGCTATCCTGAAAGAAGTGCATCAGCAGCTTCTCGTCTTCAGAGTGAGCGGACATCTTTCGGTAGTATGACCTTAAGTGGACACGAGGGCTAGTGATGCCCTTGTATTTCTCAAAGTCGGGTACCTTGAATTTAGGAGGCACCTTGAAATCAGAAATCAATCCCAAATTAGTCATGTCGACCCCCATAGTGTTCTGGTTCTCAAAATTCCTCATTTTGTCCTCGAGTGCCTTAAACCTCAGACGTGCTTCAGCAGTCAGTTCTCCTTCAGCATTCCTCTGTGAGAACAAATCTTCTTGACGATCTTCTAGCCATGGCTGAGGCCCATACAGATTCCCAGCACATGTGTTGCCGTTGCCTAGTCCAGCGTTGCCATTAGCTTCAAAATTTCCATTACCGACGCCAGTCGTATTACCATTGAGCCTGATGTTAGTGATCACATTGCCGTTACCACTTCCATTCCCCCCGGTCACGGGGATGCCACCCTGAGGAGTTTCAACAGGAGGAGGGGTTGGAACATTCCCACCATGGAGTACACCGTTGCTGTCAACCCTTGAGATCAGAGGCTGGACCAATGTTCTGAGCTGGTCTTGGCCGTTGGCAACCACTTGCATGAGCTCCATGAAGCGGTCCATCCTCTCTCGGAGTTCCTGAACGTCAGTTTGCACTTGTTCCATTGCTCTAGCTTGATTTGCTCTGGTCGGATAGCGGTGGATCGGTCTTCGATCAATCCTGGAACAACCTGCATACACAAAGGGTTAGAAAAACGATAAGGTGTTCGTTATGCAGATGCTTCATGCAAATGCAAACGTGTGTTTGTGCCTTGGGGAGATCCCCCCCCCCCCGATCCTAGTTTTCGAGACAAATAAAGTCTATGATCCAATCATGGAAAAGAAATCCTCATATATTCATCTGAAAAGCCCGCTCGGGTAGCGTACAACTGTAATCACATACAACTGAAGCAATAAGGCATGACCCCAACCAACAAACCTGGCGGTGATCAGCATATCAATGCATAAAATGTACAAAGAAAGATACAGAAGATCAGATGCGGCCACGGGCACGAAAATCTTCTACCAACTTCTTTGTAGTGGGATGATCTGAATGATTAGGCAAACCATGGGCCATCAGGTCCCTCTGCCTGATGGAATCTGGGAGATTATCGGCAACGCTCCTAGAAACACCTTCTTCAGAATGGTTCTCGACTCTTCTGCTTTTAGCATCAGCTCGGAGTTGAGAATCTTGCAAATTCTCCTCGGCCTCAGCCAATCTATACTGGACGTCCCGCCGCAGTGAGGCTTCAGCCTCTGTCTTCTCGTCTTTCACCATAATCTGAGCTTCTAGCTCGGCTACTTGTTGCTTCAGCTTTTCTTCCCGCTCTTTGTACTTGGCTATGGTGCTGCTCCAGACCCTTTCGTATTGGGTTAGCTTCCGGTACACTCTGTCCAGATCCTGTTTCTTGGTTATCAACACGCCATGCACTGACTTTAGATCCAACCCCAGACGTTCCCTAGCATCAGTTTCTTTGGTCAGGTTGGAGCCTAGATGGTTGATCATCTCAGTCTGCTTCTTGCAGGTATAAACGACTTCGCTTTTCTCTTTCCGAAGTTGAGCGATCTCTTTCTCCAACTCTTCGTTGGCTTTTCGTAGCTCTTCCTTCTCTTGGAGTACCTGGTTGAATTTCTGAATATCAACTGTAGTAGGCTCTTTGTACACGGGAGCACACAATGGTTCTACGGCAGGAAACGACATGAGAAACTTGGCGGCTCTCTCTCGAACCCAAGTCACGTACGGATCAAAGGCCTTGTTGTTGCTCTTTCCCAGCAAGACTTTCCCCTTCTAGTGAATTTTTCTCCAAGCATTCTGTACCTTGATCAAAGTGTCACCTTCAAGCAACCCTGTGAGATACAGAGATTCCCGTATCTCTTCCTCTTCAGGAGGACCTCGTAGCGCATACCCAAATTGTCGTATTAGCAGAGACAGATTGTAGTTGATACATCCATTCCTTCCGACCAAGGGGACGTTCGGAAAGCCACAACAGCTATACACAATATCTTTGCTCGGCAGATCTCTGTCAAACCAGATAATATTGTCAGCAGTCAAACCCATCAAACGCATGAACCAAGGTGAAGACTCAGCAGAATCAATGAACGGCCCCGACTTAGGAAGATGGCTAGTAAACCACTTATATAGTAAAGGAGCACAACATGCCATGTTCTTCCCCTTTCTGAATTCATTCTTGTTGTGAACTGAATGGTAGACGTTTCCGAGGAGAGTGGGTACTAGATTCTCGGAGGCGAATATGTGGCAAGCATCCATGCTTATGAAGTCCGGATGACTCGAGAATAGCACGATCCCATAGATACAGAGGGCTAAGAAGGCATTGAATACATCCCAGCGATCCTTCTCGGCAAACTTTCGGGCTTTTTCCATCAGGAAAGGCAAAGGGAAACCATGAACTCCAATCTTTCTGGATACCATCCCTTCCAATTCAGACTCATCTACATGTAGAGCGTCAGTCAGCTTACTCAATTTGGGTTCACCCTCAACACGGTAGTAAGGCATTTGATTCATCAAAGGCACCCCCAACAGGTCAAAGTACTCTTCCAAGGTCGGGGCAAGGACATAGTCTGAAAACACGAAGCATCTAAGTTGTGGGTCATAAAACTGCAGCAGGGCATAGAGGCCATTCAACTCGTACGTAGGAAGCTTATACACAATACTCAGAAGTCTCCCATAACTTTGTCTGAAACTCTCCATCACTGTCTTATCAGCCAAAGAAATCAAAGTCCGTAACTCTCAGATGTCAGGTGTTGGTAGCTTGTAAGCCACAGTCTTCTTCAGAGATGCCATATCTGCCATAAGGATCAAGATCACTAGAACCAGGGGAGAAATATGCACCTGCAACACAGACACACGTTAATGATATGCAAATGAGGATGCAAGTAATGCAAAATGCAATCATGCAATAGGAGATCAAGATGACTGTGATGTTGAGGAGATGGAAGCTCTGTATCAACAAAACCACAACACTGCTCTATCAAGAACAACCATATCTCTGATGAGAAGAACCCCTTATACCAGACCAAAAATCTGCTCTGTCAAGAACAACCATATATTTGATGATGAGAACCTCAGATACCAACAAAACTTATTCACTATCAAGAAAACCAGGTAATCTGAAGGTTAAGGTTTCCTGCAACAAACCCGACCCTGCTCATAGGTATGGACCTAATCACGGAAAAGGTTCGGCATCCTATGAGGTCATCAGCGTCACAGACTTTCAAGAAACGATGATACGATACCCAGAAGGTGTGGCATCCTCATCTCTTGAAGCGGCCTCACTTAGCTGAATTCCAAATGATTGATTCCCAGAGTTGACAATCCTCAGATCCGACAACCCCTCGAGTCCAAAGGACCGATAGGAAGCCATCAAAGAGAACCTCGTATGAGTGTGGATTACATGGGAACTGATGCAAGCAAAGCAAGCACGTCCTCCACTAACCCACTCTAATACTATGTAGCTCTCAAGCCTGGGTCTGGCTTTTCACTCATCAGAATGCCCCTCCTACAACAGTGCAAATAATCATATCATACTGAAAATAAAGTGCGGGAAATAAAATGCGATGAATAAACACAACCCAATAAGTAATCATACAAGCGCTAGGATTGACTCTCACGGGGGACGTTGGATCCCCAAATTGACTCGCATAAGGGACGTTGGATCCCAGGAAACTATCAAGTCCCCAGCAGAGTCGCCAGCTGTCGCTATCGCGAAAATAAGGTGCCGGCAAAACAGAAGAGTCGCCACCTTTCGTTATTTATCCCTCAGAGCGGGAAAGGAAACGATTGGAAAAACCTGACGAAAAGGTATAAGACAAGGTCATCGCAACCATTGTCTGGGTTCGGGAGTCGGTTACGCAAGGGGAAGGTATTAGCACCCCTCATGTCCATCGTACTCGATGGGATCCACGCTTGTTGTATTTATCTGACGGGTTGGTATTATCTATCTACCTATCAAGGCTGGCTTAAAAAAGAAAAGAAAATGACTCGGAAAAGCGTCGCGCTTTATGCCTACGTATTCTCATCAGAGAATGAGAAATCAGAGTCAACGTAGTTCGCCTAACTACGGGTTACAGGGAAGGTGGCTCGCCAATACATCGGTATTGTGCCTACATACTCTCAACATGTATGAGAGATCAGAGCTTACGTAGTTCGGGATAATATGGATTACGGGGATTCAAATTCATCTGTTTTATCGAGTAGGGTTAACAAGCAGTTCCAGCAGTTGGATGTACGCAGCTCGACCCTTGGAGACTTAGGCGTTACCGTTTACAGTAGAACTGGGAGTTAACAACACTCTTTTCTTCAGAAAAGTTTGAAGTTTGTTTGTTGTCTTTTATGGAAGAACTGTTTTTTAGTTGTCTGTAGTTTGTACAGCACTAGAGACTATGACCTGGGACCGAATGCGTCGCATATCGTCCAAAGGACGTATACTAAACATTCTAGACGATTGAGAGGATGTCGCTCAATCATCATTACCCAAGTAGCTTAAGTCTCGTATCGCGCTTATACTAACTTGCCTTTATTACGTTTTTTACTGTTGTTTCAAGATGAGAAGAGAGAGGGACAACTACAGGGAGACTATCAAGTCCTAATGTTGTCATGCCAAGGATTCATCCTATGGTTGAGGTTTGAAACAGGGATCTCCTAGAAGTTATCATGCATAGGTTTCAACCTAAAGTTCTAATCATCACTTCCTTATCAAAGGAAGTGAGATTCCTAGGGGATCATGTCAATGATAAACAGAAACAGATAAAGCATCAGCTTAAACAGTAAACAGTAAACAACTGTAAAATGCATGCAATGCAAGTGAGGGAGGAAATGTGTGTGGGGCATCAGCCTCCACAAGCTCGTCTCGACCTCAAGCCAGATATGAATAACTGCAATCATACTGAAATAAAATGCCATCAAGCAAATCACAAACCACATAGGCAAGGGAGCAGGGCTCTACCGAATACCCGCAAGCAAAGCCATACAGTAAAAATACAAGCAGAGGGAGAAACTCAACCTCTAGTGCAATCATGCTCCTAGCTTAAAACAATTTAAACATGAACTTATTCTAATGCATCAAGAAAATCACACAAGTCACATCAATACAGTTGCACATAAAGCAAACAGACATAAAAGAAAACAGATCAACAGCTTCTACAACTCCACAACAAAGCAATCTTCTGACAGCATCTCAGTCCTCAGTCTGTAACTGTTCTCCAAGGCTTTCATCTTCAATAGCAAGTATCAACTTGCTTCTTCAAGCTTTCAATGCATCAATCACAAGTATCAACTTGTTCTTCATCTTATCCAAGCTTCAGCTCTTTCTTCAATCTCAATTTGATCTTCTTCACAAGTGTCAACTTGTTCTTCTTGATCTTCAAGCTTCAGCTCCAAAGGCAGTCTTCAAACACAGGGGAAGTGCAACCTCTAACATCTTCAATTTTCTAGCAAGGAACTCCATCCTCTAGCAAGGGAGAAAGATTCATCTAACAAGAGCAAGGCGGGGATAGGGGAAAGCAAAGTGAAGACCAAAGGTCACCTCTAAGCACTCCACCATCAAGGAAGGGAACACTCAAAGGTTCTACCAATTTGTGAGGAGCCACACATCCTACCAAAGGAGGGATGGGGCCTTCACAATGGGACCTTACATCATAGGGAAGAATGGAAGTGATCAACATCTTCCATGTTTCATGAAGGAAGAAAATTTATTCTAATAGATCTCCCTAAAACCCTAATCCTTAACCCTAAACTAACTACACCAAAAGGAGAGAAATCTTCAAGTCCAAGCTCCGCCATGCATTCCACAGCAGCCCACACAAGTCTTCATCATCATCCAAGAGCAACAAAAGCAAAACCTTATTCTAAGGGAACTAATGAAATCATTCTAGTTGAATTAGCAAGTTAGGATCACCTAAAACCTAGTATTAAAGTTAATTCTAACTAAAATACTAAAATCAATTATAAAATCCTACAAAAATAACTATGGGAACCTATGTCAATCATGACTCTACAATGTTAATTCCAGAGATCAAATCCTCAAATAAGACCTAGAAATAAATCCTACACTATAAGGTACTAAGCTTAAACCCTAAAAGGAAGAACCTAAAGTTTCAACCTAAAAACACCACCTAATTTCATCACAAAAATGTGAGAAAAATACTATGGGAGCATACATGTCAAAACTCATCACCAAATGCTCACACTAAAATCATCAAACAGAGGTATCAACCATGGCCATTTTATTATCAAATAAAATGTAAAAAATGCACAAAAATTGAAAATGCATGATTTTCCTACTATTTTTATTCAATAAAATTCTAGGTTCAATCATGAATCAGGGAAAAAAAACTTGGAATTAATTGACCTATTTTCCTATTTTTCATGAATTATTTTCAAACTAGCATGAAATGAAGAAATTAAAAGAAAAACATAAGAAATTAATAAACTTGCGTGGTAAATAGCAAATAACATCAGTTCAAATCCTTGGGTTGGGCCAGAGGGGTGTGTCAATAGCATTTCAGTCATTAAGCCCATGCGCCTGGAATTCAATCACACTCTCTTCAGCTCAGAAAAATTAAAGGAAAATGTCACGCGTGAGGATCGAACCAATGCTCCTTTGGTGTATGCATCTCAACACAAGGCCTGAATTCCAATTAGTGAAACGCAGCGTACAAGGGGGGAGGGTACGTGGTGCCACATATGCGCTTGGATGAAGGACTGAGTCAATATTTCCAGGAAAATGAAGGGTGAAGATTCTATCTTCCTCGTTTAAACCTCTGCACATTCGCGCGCAGCCATGGCCACTGCCGGTGACATTTCCGGTCACCCTGCACAACCCTAACTTCCTCTACAGACCACCATTCGCCACGATCCTTACATGAATCTTGTCCAGAATTTCACCAGCAATCTAACCATATCATTTGTTCATTCTAAAAACGTACGAATCTCAGAATCCCAATCTCAACCGAAAATGGTGACCAACCTAAATCGTCTTTAATCATGCAATTGATCATCCTAAATCCAACTACACATCATCAGGATCCTAACCACCTATGAATTTCTTTCTAACACTGCCTAAACTAAGCACAATCGTAAAATTCACCAACCTGTGTTCAAGCTTGTAACAGAGGTAGTTCTTGCAATCTTCAACCTCCAAGGAAGTGCATATTCACTCCAAGATGCCCGATGAAGGTAAAGAAATCCTCAATTGATCTTGATTCGCCCTTGAACTCCAAAATCAAATTTCAAATTCAAGCTTCTTGCTCCACTTCTCTCCAATGGTTTCTCCATGAAAATGATCACCAGAACCTTCCAATTCTGTTCTAAATCCTATTTATGATCTGTTTCAATGGGTTAGAGGCCCAAACCAAGCTCATTCATGAGTTTTGGATTTTCACCTTTCTTCAAAATTTTCAATGTGGATATGTGCTTTCAAGCTTTGTTCATACTCTAAATTCATTCAACATGATTCAATTAAGCCTTATGGAGTGTAATGAAGTGGTTTCCTTCCTTTGATTTCAACCTATGGAGTGTGTGGGATATGTTTCTTATTTGTGAAGCAACCTTTCAAATGGCCATGTTATGGACTTCAAACCAAAAATGTAATAACTCCAATCTCTCTAAAACATTAATTCCATTCAAATTGACTACAAGTTTGACTTGAAAACATGTTATTCTCAATTATTTTGAATTTTCTCATCTTAATTCATTAAAATGGCTTCTTTATGAACTTTCTTCCACCAATGCTTGATATAATCCATATCAATGGACTCTTGATGCTTATACAAGCTAAAAACATCATTTTGAACACCTTTCATGTTGAACAAAAATCCATTTGAAGCTTGCAAGATGGTGAAATTGACTCATGGCTCAAAATGACCTGTAATGCCCAAATACCCAAAATACCCTTGACTTGTCAAAGCCATAACTTGAATTCTACAGATCCAATCATGGACTTCTAGTACTCTATGGAAAGCTAAGATGATAAGGAACAACATTCATGTTGACCAAGAGTCCATAGGAATCATCCTTCTTAGGCAAAAGTTTCATGCAAGTTGGGTAACTTTCAAGCTCCAAATTCACATTCCTCAGATGACTTGTAACTTGCTTGGCTCATAACTTGAGTTCCATAAATCCTATCATGGACTTCTAGTACTCAAATTAAAGCTAAGATCATGCCCTACAACAATCATGTTGGGGTCAAGATGAGATGGAGATCCTATCTTGAGTTAAATTGACTTGAAGATAAGGGGTCAAACTTGGGGATTTTACACTGTCAAGTCTTAGAAACCCTAGCCTGAAACTTCTTAAACTCTTCAATCATGATGAGTTAACCTTGGAATCATCCTTAGAACATCTCAATGTATCAATCCATGATCACATGGCTCTTGAATTAGGTCTCAACCTCATTCAAATCCTCAGTTGACTTAGGGTTGACCCAGTCAAACCCTAGTTGCACCAATCATGGCTGAGGCTTCTTATTCTTGCACAATGACCTGTCTAGGCCTCAAAGTGATATTCAACACTTCTCATGAGCTCTCTCAATACTTCAAGTCTAACTTCATGGCTTTAGAATCATCTGATGACTTCCCACAACTCTCAAGTTAGGAGACACACCCTCTTGGTTTCAACCACTCTTTCTGAGGATCTTTTAACTTCTCTGACAAAGATATCAACCCTTGAACACTTGAATAAGTCTCCCAGCTAGCTTCAAAGTCTTGTGTAGCCCTTGATTGGTAATCATACCTCTTGATCTCCTGCATACATGTCAATGAAATGCAAATGATAATGCTAATGTGAATGAAATGAAACATAAGCTAAGTGAAGAAAATGTTGGGCAAATTTTAGGGTGCAACACCGATTACTTGGGTCCGAGAAGTCTTTCTTAAGCTTCAAGTAATCGTCATCCATACCCATTTCAAACCTTTTAGCAAACCATAGTTGGCTGAACTACGGCTGCTCTGATCTCTCACATCTGTTGAGAGTACGTAGGCATAGGATTGCGATAATCCTAGCGAGCACAATTCCCCACAATTCCCAAACCTTCACCCGTAGTCCCATGAACTACGAACGCTCTGATTTTCCACTTCTTACAAGTGAAGATACGTAGGCACAAGGGCCCCAATCCTTGGCGAGCACCATATCTTAAAAAACCATCCATTTTCCCATTAGCAAGCAATTCCTTAGAAGATAAACAAACAAGCATAGTTAACTCTCTCTCACGAATCGAATCAAGAGGTTCCCGTTGAGTACAACGAACATGAGGGGTGCTAATACCTTCCCCTCATGTAACCGACTCCCGAACCTAGAATATTGGTTGCGATGACCATGTTCTTATCTCCTTAAAGGTTTTATCGATATTTTCCTATTCCATTCTTGGAATGAATAAAGTTCGGTGGCGACTCTGTTTCGAACAGTATTTTCCGTGTCCATTGCGAGGATCGTATTTCTTGAGGTACGACACACAGTCGTGTAGAACGAGAAAGGAGATCATGTAGCAAAAGGGATAGAAGGAGGATGGTGTATGTGTATCAATTATAGGAAGTTAAACAAAGCCACTAGAAAAGACCACTTTCCCTTACCATTTATAGACCAAATGCTGGAACGTTTGGCCAGACACTCCTATTTTTGCTATATGGATGGATATTTCGGATTCTTCCAAATCCCTATACATCCAGAAGATCAAGAGAAAACTACCTTTACATGCCCTTATGGAACATTTGCCTACAGACGAATGACTTTCGGTCTCTGTAATGCACCAGCAACCTTCCAGCGTTGCATGATGGCAATCTTCGTTGATTACCTAGATGGAATTATGGAAGTATTCATTGATGATTTCTCGGTATGCGGATTTGATTTCAATAATTGTCTCGCTAACCTTGAGAAAATCCTAAAAAGATGTGTGGATGTCAACCTGGTGTGAACTGGGAGAAATGTCACTTTATGGTCACCGAAGGTATAGTCTTAGGACATATAGTCTCCGAAAGAGGTATCGAAGCAGATAGAGCTAAGATAGATGTGATAGAAAATCTTAAACCCCCTAACACTGTCAGAGAAGCCGAAGTTTTCTTGGACACGCTGGTTTCTACCGACGCTATATTAAAGACTTCTCTAAAATAACCAAACCTTTAACCGGCCTCCTAATGAAAGATATCGAGTTTCACTTTGACAAAAAATGCCTTTAAGCATTCAACTTTCTAAAACAAGCGTTGATCTCGGCACCCATTATCCAACCTCCAGATTGGGCCGAACCTTTCGAAATCATGTGCGATGCTAGTGATTACGCTGTAGGAGCTGTCCTAGGGCAAATAAAGGATAAGAAATTACATGTTATATACTATTCTAGTAGAACCCTAGATGCTGCTCAGCTTAACTACGCTACCACTGAGAAAGAACTTATTGCCGTAGTTTTTGCTATGGGCAAATTTTGATCCTATTTGGTAGGAGCCAAAATTATAGTTTATACAGATCACGCTACCATCCATTACTTATTAAACAAGAAGGATGCCAAACCTAGGTTACTTCGGTGGATCCTCCTATTACAAGAGTTCAATCTGGATATTAGAGACAAGAAAGGCATGGAAAATGTAGTTGTCGATCACCTTTCTAGGCTTGAGTACCTAAAACCAGATCTATTCCCTATAAATTATGATTTTACCTAACGACAGGTTAATCTCTAGGATAGAAGCTATAGAAGAGAGCAACCTAGATCCTTCTAAGAACCCTGAGAGATCTCTGGCAGTAAGCAGCGCACCTTGGTACGCGGATTTTGTAAATTACTTAGCTGCCGATATCATACCCCCTGATTTTAACTACCAGCAAAGAAAGAAGTTCTTTAACGACGTAAGACACTTCTATTGGGACGAACCGCTCCTTTTTAAAAGAGGCACGAACGATATTTTTCACCGTTGCGTCCTAGAAGAAGAAGCAAGAAAGATAATAGAACACTGCCACTCTGCACCTTATGGAGGACACTCTAGCACCTTCAAAACTCACACCAAGATTCTTAGAGAAGGCCTGTTTTGGCCGACAATATGGCGTGATATACACACCTATATAGTTAAATGTGATCAATTCCAGCGCACTGGGAACATCTCAAGGCGTGACGAAATGCCCTTAAGAAATATTTAAGAGGTGAAACTTTTTGATGTTTGGGGCATAGACTTTATGGGACCATTTCCGTCTTCCTTAGGAAACAAATACATCTTAGTAGCAGCTGACTACGTGTCTAAATGGATTGAAGCCATAACCTCTCCCACCAACAAAACACGTGTAGTCATAAAGCTATTTAAGAATTTCATATTCCCTAGATTTGGAACACCCCGTCTTGTTATCAGCGACGGTGGATCGCATTTCATATCAAGAATCTTCGAAAAACTTGAGTTAAGCATATGATAGTGACACCTTATCACCCACAAACTAGTGGCCAAGTAGAAGTATCCAATAGAGAAATTAAATAAATCTTAGAAAAACGGTTTCAATATCAAGAAAAGACTGGTCTCAGAAGTTGCAAGATGCGCTATGGGCCTATAGAACCGCCTTCAAAACCCCTATTGGAACAACTCCTTACCAACTGGTCTATGGAAAATCCTGTCATCTACCCTATGAATTAGAATAAAGGGCCTATTGGGCCATAAAAGCCCTAAACTTTGACTATTTAACTGTTGGAGAAAATCGTGTCCTTGATATACATAAACTAGAAGAACTCCGCCAATCCGCCTACGAAAACGCTATTATATATAAATAAAGAACTAAGGCCTGGCATGACAAGAAGATCGTGAAGAAAGATTTCCATGTAGGAGATCCTGTTCTCCTATTCAACTCCACATTGCGACTCTTCCCTGGCAAGCTTCGTTCAAGGTGGACAAATCCCTTTACAGTTACTAAAGTTCTACAATCAGGAGCAGTCGAGATCCAGAACCAGTCATGTAGCCCATTCATTGTAAATGGGCAGAGATTAAAATTCTACGAAGGAGGGGACATTCCCGATGATTACTCCAGCCACACCTTGATTGATCCACCACTACCTACTTCAACCATATAGGTTCTACTCGTCAAGCTAACGACGTTAAACAAGCGCTGCCTGGGAGGCAACCCGTGGTTTTCTTTACTTTTATTTACTTATCTTTTATTTTATTTTATTTTCCTTTTTTAGTAATTATTATTTTATATGTCAACTAACTGTTTATGATGCTTGTACTTTCAAGTCTCGTTTTCTAAATTTTACTTGTAGGATGCAGCCTCTTGACGACATGCACGCCGCCTTTAGGGACGATAACCAGAGACAGAGGTACTATGTTCTTCAGCAGCGTCCTATGGCATCGACCCGATACCCAGATTAGGCCTGCATGGAAGCTCTAGGCATTGAGCCCAGCATACGGTTTCTCTGTCATCAGCTCCATTGGGAGGAATATGATGATCAGTTACACCAGACCTACAGGCACCTTACTCTGGAGTTACTTAGCTCTTTCCGCCACGAACCATACGTTGGTCAGGACGACACTACCATATTCAGACTATTTGGCACGGAGTATGCCTTTACCAAGAAGGAGTTCAGTGACCTGCTCGTATTTTAGACCACCCCTGATGCTATATCGAACCTGCTGATGGGTTATTTTATGAGTCGAGACATCGACCAACTCTGGAGAGACATTACAGGCGGAGGGAGCCTCGACCCATCCACTCAGCTATCTTCAGTCATCCACAACCCAACTATGAGGTACTTTCAGATGATCCTGGCTCACACTTTCCTCGGAAAGGCTGACTCTGACATGCATGTTAGTGAGGAAGAGATCTTTTTCCTGTTTTGAGTAAATCGACTACCCCCAGTGGCATGTGGGAACTTTTTGCTGAATAATCTTGAGGGCACAGCTAGATCCTCAAAGGGGATTATTCATGTAGGAGGCACCATCACTCAGATAGCCACAACATTAGGACTTACCAGCCAGCTGCTGCACCTGACTCCGTATCATGGATACACCTTGTTGGACATTGATTCCTGTTTGGACAGAGGGTTGATGAGGAGAGCATCATTTCAGCCTGATTATTTCAAACTCTTGATCGACTACCAGACCATCCACTATTTTACATTGCCTGATCCTGCTATGACCAGTGTCCATGATCCTTCCAACTAGTGTTACGCCTTGGAAGGTTATGGAGAGACGATTGATGAGCCACACACACCGCCTTCGGCAGAGTAGCATCCTTCATCGCCCTCTCCGAGGACGACGGTGTTATCCAATAATCACTCACTGCGAAGGACTGACTTGTACACTCAGATAGCAGAGCTGCGTATAGAGATAGTTAGACTCTAGCAGACAGTCGCTGACCTCACCTTGCAGGTGCGGATATCAGACATGACTCATGCAACAGAAGCCGACACATTGTACCAGGAGATCTCAGACCTACACAGAGAGCTACACGCCCTTCGTCATCCTGACCAGACAGACAAGCACCCAGCTCCGTGATGACACTGTTTTAGTACTTTTTATCGTTTGCTTTATTGTCGTCTTCATTTACAGAGTTATTTCATTTGCTTACGTTTTTCTTTCATAATATTAACTAATACCGTTTATATATATATATATATATATATATATATATATATATATATATATATATATATATATATATATATATATATATATATATATATATATATATATATATATATATATATATATATATATATATATATTTGCGATAATTGTTATTTCTTTATTTCATGCAAATTTTATTTTTTTTCACTTAATTATGTTTCCTAATTTTTTATGTCAAAATAAGGAGAAGAAAAAAATTATATAGGAGAAAAATAAGTGTGTCAGGACAGGTAACTTTTAGTGCCAACACGCTCCAAAAATCAAGAAGGAGCCCCAAAGCCCAAACAAAGGACCAAAATCCGGCCCAATCACCTTCAGTGAGGATGGCGCCCGCCATATAGTCCATGGTGCCCGCCACGGGGTCTGGACTATATGCGGGGCAGAAGTTGCAAAGCCACCATTTTCACATCTCAAACCTCCAAAACTCCATTTTTGGCCATCTAAAAATCTCCCCCAAAACATAAAAAGTTCCTAACTTCATCATCCACTCACCAACCCATTAACCATTCCAAGTTCCATGTTCACCTTCCCTCACCAAAATCCATTAAAACCCCATCTTTACCCATTTCCAAAATATACCCATTTCACTCATCTTCCATCTCCAAAATATATCCATGGAACATGAAGGTTACATTTTGCGTCAAGGGAAGCCCGGAGAAAGACAACGGAAAATTCTTGACAAACTGCAAAGTCGGGACATCGCTCCGACACGGTGCGTGGATGACAACTGTCTGCATTCTTTGGGTATTTACCATAGTGTTTATCACTTGTTAAACACTTTAGGACTGCACGAAATATTTGCTAGACGTGATCCTACTTTTGAGAGACTGACCAGGGAATTCTTGAGTTCCCTGATTTATGTTGTCAGGCCCAACACTGCTAGTACCGTCGGCACAGTACAATTCCGAATGTTTAATGTGGAATGCACATTTAGTACCGACGAACTCGCAGAGAGGCTGGGACTGCCTTTTGGAGAAGGTGCTATTTGTGAAGCACCTCTGGATTCCGATTGGTCTGTGGAGGAATTTTCCTTTTGGCACAGGTTGTCAAATTTTACGATTACATCTTTTGAAGGAATACTTGCCTCCCGGATCCATAACCCGGCCATCCGCGTATTTCACTACATGTTAGCCTATACTATCTTTGGCCGGGAGAATCCAAATAAGGTGAATGCAAAAGAATTACTATTTTTGCAGGGGTGCCTCACAAACAGGAGATTTAATGTGGTTTTGTTCATGATTGCCCATATGAATGCCGCAATCAAGAACACTGGGACCATTACTTTCAGGGGACTTATTATGTCTATTGCAAAGGCTCTGAACCTAGAGGCATATATAGCAACTTTAGCACCCCTTCCTCCTCACACAATTAATTTAAAATTCTTAAAAGATATGAAATTGTGCAAGGTCAAGAAGGAAGGGGGCTTTGAGCTTATGGTCCATGGAAAGGATATCCCATCTATCGTTCTGCCTTTCACTAGACGCACAGATGTGAATATCGTGAGGAACTGGACCTACGATTTAGATGCTCTACCCATTACAGGTCCAGTACCTTCGAATATTCCTGTTGGTGACGGCGATGGTACCGATGACGAGTATGATCGGCGAGAGTAGTCTCCCGATCATCCTATGTCGCCTCACCATGTACCACAGACACACGCTGCACTGTCTTCCTCTTACCATTCTACAGGTATCGCTCCCGGTTTTTATATATATCTGAGTAAATATGGCGAGACCAATTAGCAAGAGAGGAGAGACGCGATAACTTGCTCACCACCATACAACATCAATTAACTGAAAATATGAGATTCATACAAGAGTCTTAGCAGTAGATGAGTCAATCCATGCAAAGCATAATACAATCTCAAGCTGCTTTGACCTCTAGATTCGAAGATTTCGACGCTTCTCAGAGTGATCGTCATCACAGTAGATCTCGCTGCCCTAGGTACTCACCGCACCCTGGCGACAGCACCAGCAGCATGCCTTAGGCCCTTCAGGTACCTCGTCCCTTTCTTATTTTGAAACATTGGGGACAATGTTCAATTTAAGTGTGGGAGGAGACTTTATTTATTTTCTCGCTTTTTCTTGCATTTTTCTTTTTTTTTTTATCGCTTTCTAGTTTATTTTCGTTTTTGAATACACATGTGTTTAACGAGTCATTTGCAGTATACCCTTATTCCCTCATTTCTTAAGCCTCACCAAAAATTTTATTGACAAAAAGTGTACTATCCTGAAAATTTTTAGGCTTTGAGGCAAGTTCGAGCTAGGATGCGGATGATTCGGAAAAATCTTTTTGAAACATCGGTATCATTATAACACCTTAGGCTTCGCGAATGTAGAAATCGACCCCGATACCCTACGTATCATAGCCTTAATAATAATGTTCATAGTAAGTCCTTAATAGTTTATCCTAGCAGTCAGCTTCGGCCAAAGCGTGATCTAAGTGAAGGACCGATGAATATAAGTGAATGATCTGCATGTTCAAAAATAATAATTGCAACTCGGGTATAGGTAACCCTCACAAGGTCATTTAACCCAAAAAGTTGTAAAAATTTCAAAAAAAAAAATATAAGCAAAACAAAATAAAATATCTTCCCATTAATAGTTGGTTTAGAGGTGTCTGGTGCTGAACTCGGTAGGGCATATTACAATCTGATCCCCCACAACTACAATAGAGTCAATAAAAGGGGTTACACCAGTTTGTGTACCAGAGCCCCATGCTTGAGATCAGAATCACTAATCGGTCACTTCACTATGAGCATGTATGGATAACAAACTTAATGTGATTGTGCCTGAATGAAAAGAACCCAAAAGGAGATTTAAAAGTAGGCCTAGGTACAATAGGGTAGTACAAATTGATTTTTGTAAAGACGAAGCCTATGTCTGTATTTACGGAGAAGTGTCATTCTGATACCCGTGGTTCACTGAGTTAATACCTATCACTTCATCCCAGCTTGAACTTAGAAGCCCTTTTTTGCCCAGATCATTTATGGATATCACCTTTCTTTTGTCATGATGTTTTTCTTGAGGACAAGCAAAGGTTTAAGTGTGGGAGAATTTGATAGACCTAAAATATATTTTTTATTCGACTCGATTTACGCATGTTATTTAGAATTTTATTTTTGTTTTCTTGTATTATTCCTCTGTTTTGTTTCTTTTTAAGGTTTTTGTGTTTTCAAAGCTACTCGAGAAGAAATGAAGAAAAACGAGCTAAAAGACCAATATTCTCTGGAATTGTACACATGGCTTCCATCATGGAGGGCTCCATAGGGGATGCCACACATTGGACAAGTGACCAGCTGCTGACAACTGCCACGTCTCCCACAACTTTCCACCCTAGTTCATATGGCGGATGCCATAGGGAGTTGGCGGGCGCCACCTTTGTAATCTCGTTTCCCTCCCAAAAGAAGTTGGAGGACATTCTCGTCCTTACCTGTACTTTCCTACCACTATAAATAGAGGAGTTCTGTCTCATTTCTAATCATCCAAGCTTAGTTACAGAACTCAAGCCATAAATTTCACCTATTGTAAAGTGATAAACTTCTCACATCGAGGGGTTATCGCATTGTCTAATCGAGTCTGTAATTGGGTTTGGAGCACTTTGGTAGAAGTTAATCCTGCCCCCATTTTATTTCTGTCATTTAATTCAAGTTGTACCAAGATTTAAAGCCTCCCGTTTGGAGCAGGTTTCTGTTTATTTATCACCCTTTTTATTTATCCGCTTTTATTTCTCACACTATTTATTTATCGCACTTTATTTATTTCCTCGCACTTTATTTACTTGCATTTATTTACCATGTCCGGCTAAATCTTAAAGGCTAGGATGCGACGATCGTAGTTAAAATAGTATTCCATACGACTGTCGATAGAATTACTTAGGGGTTATTCTGACTTTTAACACTTATTTTCTGCACTTAAAATCTGTTGGGTAAGATCGAAAGTAGTCCAACCTTTAGATAAATTTGGTTAGTTTTAACTGTTCAAAGGAAGCGAAAGCGCTTGGTCCAGTTAAGTAGGAATCTTTAATGTTTTAGAGAACCGATTTTAAAAATGTTTTCGGACGCGTTTATGGGTTTAAAGTCCGGTTCGCAAGAACCTCTTTTTGTTAGAAATTCCAGGTCAAAATACTTTTCAACAAAGTTAAGAAACTATATTTCTTTAAAATAGGTTTAATCACTCTAACGCAATGTGCGCCTTTTTATAAGTGACAGTAAGAGGGATCGATTAGGGGATAAACTCGGTTCTGAATATGCGAAAGCGACATTTCCCGTTAAATTTGTTCTTTTCATGAGTGGAAAACATTACCCCATAAGGCATTCTATTTATACACTTTTAGAATACTACTTTGCTATGTGAATTGCATCTAAGCCTGTTGTTTTAATATTGAATTTATTTTCGCACTTTACTTTTATTTCGCACAACTTAACCCTTTATTGACTTACCTTAATAAACACCATAACAATAGCAAGCAATAGATTGACGTTTGGTCTCTGTGGGATTGATAGTCTTTTATATTACTCTGACTTTATTCGTGCACTTGCGAAACACAACATCAGGTATGTGAATTGGATTTATGTTGTTTGACGCGTTTCTAGTTGCTGCTTTCTTGTATTAGAAATATTTGTAAAATGACTTACGAATGTTTAGATAACCCATGATAGTAAATTCAGTATATCATGCGACGCGACTTGAACTCACTTGAGAACATAACCCAAGATTAAATTTTGAAACATTTTATTATTGTTTAAACAATTATTTTATTAATTTTGAGTCATGTCTTGGATGAAAAATTTGTGGCGTTACAAAAGCCGAGTGACCTTATTCTTGCTAACTCCTTGGATTTTGTGGCTATTCAAGATACTAAAATTTTCGAGATCTCTGATTCCCTTGTTCACTTTCTTCGGGGGAATTTTGTTTGTAAATGGAGTTTTATTCCTGCTGTTGGTTATAGTGGTGGGTTGCTTTCTATTTGGTGTGACTTTAAAGGGAAAACCCTCTTTTCTTTCTCCGGTCTGGGTTTCCTAGGGGTCTATCTTGAATGGGGAGCTTATAAGAAAGTTTATTTTGTGGTTAATGTTTATTATAAACCCTCTCTAACTAAAATAACACTCATGTGAGACGTACTTTGTTTGCGTAAGTCCTCTTTTGGCGGTGAGATTTAGTTTGCTCTTGGAGATTTTAACTCCATCTCTTTGTCTTGAGAGATTTTGGAAGTAATGGTTACTATAGGATCTCCACCAATGTTTATTATGTGGCTTTCTCTTCCATTATTACTCAAATGGATCTTTTGGACCTCCCCCTTCTAGGTAGGAAATTTACTTGGTTTCAACTTAATAGATGGGTGGTTATTATGCTTGACCAGATTCTGGTCTTTGATGGTTGATGGGGTTTGTAGGGTCTATGGTGCATTCGGCTCTCCTTATAGATATATCTGATCACTGCCCCATCATTTTGAAGTATGTTAATCAACTTTGGGGCCCTAAACCTTTTAGATTTAGTAACCATTGGTTTACTCATTTGGGTTTTCTTGAGGTAGTTTTTGAGTCTTGGTTTGCCTCCTCGATTCTGGGTTGGAAGGTGTTCACGCTTATGGGTAGGCTTAGATCTCTTAAACGCTCTCTTAAATTTTGGCACAAGTTATTTTTTGGTAATATGAATTATTAAATTGATTCTCTGAGAAAGGCTATTGAGGCTTTTGACTCCCTGGCTAATCACAAGATCATTTATGTGGAGGAAGTGGCTTCCAAGACCTCTACCTTTGTTGATTGGTGGGCCTTACTAAGGATTAAAGACTCCCAGTTGTGCCAAAAGCGAAAGCTAAATGGCTTAAGGAGGGGGGGGGGTGAAAATTCTAGTTTTTTTCATGCTTCGATCAACGGTATAAGTAAGAGGAATTTGATTCTCGCTCTTAAAGCTGGGTATTCTTGGATTGAAGGTGTAGCCGAGATAAGGCAATAGAATTTTAATTATTTCTATGAACCAGATTCTCTTCGCCATAGGCTTCCCTATGTGTCTTTCCAATCTCTCTCTATTGAGGATAAGCTACTCCTTACCTCCCATTTTCTCCTAGAAGAGGTGGAAGAGGTGGCGTTCCAGTGTGATGGTAATAAAATCCCGAGTTTTGATGGTTTTAATTTTTCCTTCTTTAAGAGATTCATGAATTTGTTGAGGGGTGATGTTAGGGTTATGTTTGAGAAGTTCCATCATTTTGCATCTTTACCCTATAGTCTTGCTTCTTTTTTATGACCCTCATTCCAAAGGTTAAGAGTCCTCAGTTCTAAAATTCTTTGGAAAATAAAAATATATGGTAAGTTTTTTGGTATGCAAGGAAAAATGCAATGCATGTATGTTGAGTTTATGGAGCCAGGTGGTTCCAATCAAGTTCAAGTACATGTTTTAGAATGGTCCTCATCACTTTCCATATAGTGATAAAGGTAACTCTAAGGGTTTGAAGGTTCCTAAAGTCATGGATCTTTCTTGAGAACATTTCCTCCACTAGAAAAATTACTTGCTAGACAACAATACTCTCAAGAAGATCTACTTCAGGTGAGGTTTTCATGTTAATCCAAAAAGAAAAGTATGTTTAATAGGCCAACACTACAAAACCATCAATGTTTCAGGTTCTAAAATGTTCTTAGAGTCACATACCTAACATGAAAATATTGTCGCCTTCGGAAAATTACTTGCCTGACAACAATATCCTCAAGAGGGTCTACTCTAAGTGAGGTTTTCACGCTAACCCAACAAGAGAAGTACATCCAGTAGAAAAACACTATGTAACCATCATCCTATCTTATGTTTCTTCTCAAGAATCGAATGTAGAGCCTATCTTATAATGCATCAATGCAACTAAGATATCCATCACGACATAATATAACAAATATATATAACAACAATAAAAGCACATCAGAGATAAAAGAGAATAAGGTAGAAGAAAGCAAATAGAAAAAGTTAACATTCATCGTGAAGTTAACTAGACAGAGCTTTACTCTCTTGAAGTATCGTCCCTAATAGAGTTGTCAGTCGTAACGATGCAAAAAATACCACGAAAGCGCGCACGCTCGAAATGGTTACAGAGTCGCCGCCGAATTTTATTTATTCTAAAAGGAAAGGGAAAATATTGATAAAACCTTAAAGAAAAATAAAATGGTCATCGCAACCAAATTCGGGTTTGGGAGTTGGTTATGCGAGGAAAAGGTATTAGCACCCCTCACACCCGTTGTACTAAACAGGAACCTCTATTTATTCATATTTTCTCCATATTTTTTCTTCCTTTTTGTGACCCTCATTCCCGTATATGACCACAAACTTTCCTTATTCCTTTGAACGATCATTGTTAGAGCGCCCTCGGCGATAAGACTCCACTTATGGGTCATGAATTGTGCCAAAAACCTCTTACGAAATTCCTCCCAGAAACCAATGCATCTATCAAGTTGGTCGTTGAACCATAACTGGGTTGGCCTGACTAAGGTTAGTGCAAAGAACTTTCACTTGAAAGCTTTGTCGGTGCTAAAGTAACTCGATCGTTTATCTATGAGTTGCACATGTTCATAGGGATCTCTCTTTTCGTCATAATCAGTTAGATTGGTTGGATTCTCCATAGACTTTGGCATCCTGCTTTCCAATATTTGTATTGACAACGGGTGTTTTGACTACTCCTTATCTGGGTGAATCTCTGCTTGAACCAGGGTCAAAGCATAGTCTTCTTTGGAACTCAGAGAGGGAGTCTAATGCTTTTTACTTCTGCATCGGTCCTTTGACTGGGGAACCTGATCTCCCTTTGTCCTGGCTGGTTCCATGATCACAACGTGAGTTTTCTTGAGAGCGACTTCCTGAATCATATTCTTGTGGGAAAGAGCATGGTATAGGCTCTCTTCAAGGAATTGAAGTCTTTCTTCAATATCATTTGAGTTTTATTGTCGAACAATGTTAAACACATTCTCCAATAACTCGTTAGTGCCTTGTATTATGAGGTTTTCTTGTAGCGTCTGAAAAATAGGTAAGGCTTCATGTTACGTAGCAGGAAGTGGAATAAGAGTTTCTACTAGATTGAACGAAACTGATTTGGCCACTTTTAAAGCTCGAATTGGATTCAGATGTGAAGAAATATCCCTTTAGGATATGAAGTGTTTTGTGGCAGAGGGAGAGGTGGTTGAATATTTACTGCTAAGGTAGCAGCGACAACTTTCCGTGTAGTGGTGGATCTGGTAGCCTTGGATCCAGCCATATCTGTTGTATATGAAAATTAGTGATCCAAAAAATATTAAAGAGATGATACCGAAGTTGTGCTAAGTTGAATCGGAATACAATAGATCTTTGTGTTTGGTTACGAATTGTGAAAGTTGAATAACGTATGTGAATTTGTGGAAATTGTTGGAATCAAAAGTTGATTACCACAAATGGCACCATTGTTTTATCCTAGAACCAAAAATGAGAAGTTTAGACGAATGTGACAGTGGATAACAACCTTCAATGCGGTGGAGTGGGGTGTGTGTGTGTGGGGGGGGAGGTACCTGTAAGTTTAGCACTCCAATGCTCAAGTCAGTATATGAAGAAGAAAAGTGAAATGAAATTGTATTTGAAACCTGTTACCTAGATTTAGAGAGAGAGAGAGAGAGAGAGAGAGAGAGAGAGAGAGAGAGAGAGAGAGAGAGAGAGAGAGAAACACAGATAGAGAGATAGAGAGAGAGAGAGAGAGAGATAACAAACTAGGTATTTGCTCATTGTTCTTTGCAGATGACCGTCGGATGTGCTTTAGTCTTGAGATCTTTTGGGAACTTAGAAATAACTATCTTCATTTATTAAGAAGATTCTTAAAGAGAAGGGTCATTTTGTTAGATTGCATACTAAGACGGTACAAACGACTTAGTTCGCCCGAGTTTTTTTCCGATTGGCCTAGAACAATTCCTCTCAACTAACGTTTGATTCCCCTCAAATGACTCATATTTAATTTCCCTCAGTTGGTTGATGTATGATGATTCACCTTATTTACACTTGGGGATAAAACTCATATTATATTCACATAGCTCTTTCTAAGCGTGAGGGACTCACTTCAGACTTAAGGGACTTGCCTCATACATTAGGGATTTGCCTTAGGTTTGAGGGACTCACCTCGTACATGAGAGGATCGCCTTAGACTTGCATAACAAATTCATCCATACTAGGTTAGGAAAGCGAGACTAAATCAATTTGTCCTTTCCAAATCCTCGTGCTTGAGGGACTCTGTATTGGTATAATTATAAATGATTCATAAGGGACAATGTGAGAGGGGGAAAGGCGTAATGTATCGCACAAACAATTTTCTAATCAGCCATTTATTAGTTCGAGCACACACCATTTGGACGGGGCGCCCATTTCTCAAGTCAGTCGCCTTCTAGGAGAAATGTGGAAGTGATGTGTCCCAGTCCACAACAACGCGGAGCGGGAGTCAAGAAGAATCTATCACATTGTCCAGAATAATAGGTGGTCAACTTCCCCGTTCTCATGATCTTGGAAGCAATTGCTAACTTTAAGGAGTCTGAGATCTAGGCTCAAGGACTTCTATAAATACCTCAACCAAGGTTGAGGAGATCCAATCAATTTACACAAACGCCATCAAAGTATCTGCCAAAAAGTCCAACCATTCTCTCTCTCTCTCTCTCTCTCTCTCTCTCTCTCTCTCTCTCTCTCTCTCTCTTATAAGCATCACAACATGTCAAAAAATAGAATAAATTGTCCCACGATGCCTTTTCATCGTGCCACAATATTTTATTTTAAGATGGATCGTGTCACGATGCTTTTTATGGTGACATGCTCTTGGGTGCGACACGATCTTCAGTGTGATTTTTCTATTGGGTAGTTTGTAGATATATGTGCTTGTAGGTATAAAGTTGAAAAGAAGATCCATCTGAAGTTTTGATGACAACAACAATGACTAAAGTCGATGACAATAACTTTCAACCTTGATGATGAAGTTATAAAGAAACATTTCATTCCTCATCAACAAAGAGAGACTCAAGATCAAAGTGCTTATATGACCAGAAGAAATCTAGAAAATAATCTTGAAGCCCCAAACTAAATGTGGAAGCTCTCCAGGTCGTGTCTGTCTGAGTGACCAGAGTATTGTAAAAGTAAGGAAGTAGCTTAGAAGTACCAAGGCAATTTACACACACACACACACCCCTAAAAATATTTTCTAAAATGTTTTTATCTTGAAAATTATCATTTAAGCTAAGCCAAGTGATTAAAAAGTAGTCCAAATATTTTCCAAACTATTTTTGAATTAACCAATTGATTGTTAAGATGTGACGATCAAATTGAATTACTTTTTTGAGCCATCCAATCAAGGATCGAATCAATCGATTGGAGAATAGCTAATTGATTTCAAAGCAATTATGAAAGCACATTAATGACTTGTAGCAGCTCTATATCTAATATTTCCTAATTAGGATTGCAAATTGATTAAAAATGAGTTGTTCAATTAATTGGAGCTTTGTGCCAATCGACTGGCTCATTAAATCATCCCATGAATCATTTTCTTTTTCTATGTTTTCAACTCTTATATGAATGAGTCTCGCCTCCACTTTTTTATACGTTACTTTTCAACAATTTACATTTTTTTTTGAAATTTACCTCTCTCTAGAAAATATTTCTCTCCCTTGATATTGCCTCAATGCTTGCGAGTGAAACTGTTCTTTTGAGGAAGAATTCTGTAAGTGGTTTTTATGTTTGTTTAAATCTTAAGAGTGTGATACTCTTGTGAAGATTAAGTTTGGTTCGTGAGATAAATCAGTCATAAAATCTCTATGGTGGTTTATTGAGCCTTGTCGTAAAAAGTTATACTTTGGTTATTGAGATTAGCTTGAAAATATCTAATAAGGTTCTAGTTTAGCCTATGATAAAAACTATCTATAATTGAGAATAAGCTTGTAAAAATCTCAAGATCAGGTTGTATAAAGGTTTGTGGGCATATCTTAAAAAGCTCACAAGTTTATAGTTAAAATATCAAAATCACCTCTTAGAGACAGGACTAGACAAACATTCAGGAAAACTTGGATAACTCTCTGATGCAATCTCTCTAACTTTATCCTATTAACTTTCCGCTATTTAATTTTTATTATTTATCTCCTTTGTGATTTGCTCAAACCAAATTACTAACACGATCTTAATCGAGAAAAATATACATCTAATCACGAATTCAAAATACCGCAATTCACCCTATTTTATGCTTGAAATCACTTGTTCAACATAATTGACCTTTTCTTCACAATTTATTGGTATCCATGTTTCTTAACTTCTTCACTTTCTTTCTATTTCTTCATAAAGTTCAAAGCATAGACCCCTAAAATATCATTAAAAAAACACATACAAATACTTAATAAAATTAACATGATAAGAATGTGTCATCACGTATCAAGTTAAGTTTAAGAATGGTCCATCTATTAAGTGGGATGATTGATTATCATAGTCAAGAGTTAGGTAAATGTCTTTCGTGCGAATTGTCAGGAGTCGAGTAAATGCCTTTCATACAAATTATTGTCATAGTACTTACTGTTTTTTCTATATCTTTTTTCATCTCTTGTATTAAGGGTTTGTATTCATTGTTCTCTCCATAATTAAAATTAGATTGCTTATAAAATTAATATAATGGTAAACGTTTCAAGCCCTCTTTTGTTTTAAAAAGATAATTTAATGGTAAATGTTATCTCTTGGTACTCATTATTCCCTCTTTTGTTTTAAAAAGATAATTTAATGGTAAATGTTATCTCTTGGTACTCATTATTCCCTCTTTTGTTTTAAAAAGATAATTTAATGGTAAATGTTATCTCTTGGTACTCATTATTCCCTCTTTTGTTTAAAAAAGATAATTTAATGGTAAATGTTATCTCTTGGTACTCATTATTCCCTCTTTTGTTTAAAAGAATAGGTAAAAATATTGTCTAGGTTCTTTAAATCATTTTAAAATAACAACTTAGTCTTTTAAGTGTTTTTTGGTAACCATTTGGTCATTTATCTTAACAAATGTTTGCGTCATTGCCCTTTTTAAAGTTTTCCATTACAAAAACACATGTGGCACAAATGGAGCACATGTGGCATTTAAGTGAGATGAGTTGACATTGAAGATTGCTGATTTTAAATCTGGATATCTAAAAATCACGCATGTCCATCACTTTCACAAATGTTCATCATATTTAACAATATTCATGAGCAAAAATATGAAAATCACAAAAGCAATAAAATAAATTACAAATTATATACTGTTGGACTTGGATTTTCACCATGAATCCAAATATGCAATCAAATTTATCAAACAAGTTATGGTTCATGAGAATCAGGAAAAAAATGGACGAAATACATAATGAAAAATCGTTTGACCCGACCAAAATACACAATCAAATGCAAAACTAATTACATATTCGTGATCAGCGCGAAAAACCAGTTCAAATAGTATACGAGTTTGCAATTTATTGTTGAGATTCAGAGTTTTCCCATTTTTGTGTTTATGAGCTCATGAGTGTTCTTAAAATGTATTAAGTTTTAGAGTTTTGAAATTCAAAAATATAGGAAACAATAAGACAAAAGTCAAACAACAACCTTCAATGTCAACTCATCTCAGTTAAATGTCCCATATGTTCCATTTGTGTCACATATTCGTTTTATAATAAAAACTTTAAAAAAAGATAACGATGTAAATTTGTTAACATAAATGATTAAAGTGTTAAAAAAAATTTAAAATACTAACATGTTATTTTAAAATAACTTAAAAAATTTAGATAATATTTTTAAATAATAAATAAATAATAATAATTTTATGCTAAACTTTTCAATTAATTTAATAGTAAGCATTTTCGGAGTATAGTCGTGGCCCGTGGGTATTTCATTTGAGTTCCTTACTTTCCTTTCCTTGCTTCCTTTGATGTCTCCAGAATCAGGTATTTCTCTATATCTTCTCTTCAGTTACTTTGAGATTATTAACTTTCTTTCTTTGCAAAACATGACAAATATTCTAAAACCAAAACCCATTTCGTATTCGTTTCCTGAAACATGTTCATCTCCTTCACAAACAGAACCTCCTAATATCCCAAATAACCCTAGTAACAGTGACGATGCATGTTCATCTTTTGACATTCTAAACTATGAGTCGTGGGTGTGTCCCCAAGTTCTGAAGCGCCACTCAATCTTTATCTCAAATGAATCTATCCTTCCTTTGCTACAAAAGATTCAGCTGACCCATCATTCCTCGCATGCAAATGAACTTGCATGTCTTCCGTGCTCCGAAGAAGAACGTGTGTGTTGGCAGCACACAGATGAAAATGAACCACATTTTATTTATATGTATGTGTTCCTGTTTGAGAAGTTGTTAATTTCACTTCCTTTTTCGAAATTTCAATGTGACGTTTTGGCTGCCCTAAATGTTGCTCCTTCACAGCTTCATCCTAATACATGGGGTTTCATAAGAGCTTTTGAAATCCTTTGTTCTTGTGTTGGTGTTGAGCCTAGTGCCGATAAGTTTCTGTATTTCTTCCAAGTGAAGGTTTCGGGAAAAGTGGGGTGGATATCTGCGAGTGGCCGGTCAGGGAGACGGTTGTTGAATGCTTTTTGTTCTTCCTATAAGAACTGGAAGAACATGTTCTTTAAAGTTCGTTCGGGCCTTTTGTTGGACGAAGGGGGAAATTCTCAATTTCCCCTTCGATGGACAACTGATCCTGTTCCCTTCAATACCTTTGAGATTGACCGATTGGACGAGGTTGAGCGGGAAGAAATTCAACTGTTGATCGGTTTACCTGTATTTCATTGTGCTAAATTGATAGCACTAAATGAAAATCGTGACGCTTTAATGGCTCACTTTTGTAAGTTGCATTCAACAGGTCTTGTTTCGCCGGCTATGTTATCTTTGTTTCTATGGATTTGTGAATGACTTTGATGTTTTCATTTTATTGTTTTGCAGCAGAGATGACGAGGTTCAAGTTCAAGAAAAAGGACTTGGAGAAATTCATTAACGTTAAACCTTCTACAGATCCGATTACACGTAATTCACCTCCTAACCGTACCATGGCGTCACCTTCAGGAAGCCAGCTTAAGGAAAAGAAGCGAAAAAGAACATCTGAGGTCCCAGCCGAGCCCGTGCCTCATAAGCAAACCCGTGTCAACAAGTCACCTGTCCTCCTTGCCAGTGCAGGGAATGTGCCTTCGGTTGTTCCGGCACCGACCATTCCAGTACAGAACCTTGAGGCCATGTGGGATGATGCACATGGGTCTTCATCAGAGATTGACAGACCATGTTTTTCTAAACTTAGGAAGGAGGATATGGTTGAGGCAGCTAAGGTATACCAGCTACGTGCTTTAACTCTTATAAAAGAGATGGAACAAGTTATGATTTCAGAGGGCTTGGAGAAGCTGACTAACGAGAATGAAGAGGATAAGAGGATTAAAGAGATTGGAGATTTGAAACGAAAACTGGAGGTTGCTCACAAAGCTCAAGACAAGCTGAAAAAAGAATTGGTTGACTTGAACACGAAGCAAGAGAAATGGCAGAAGGAGAAAATTGACTTAGAATCTGCTTTGAAGGAAGAGCGCGATCTCCTGAAATCCACTCAGGTAAATCTGCGTGATGAGAAAAATAAGGTCCAGCAGGCCATGTCTCAGGCAGCCCATCAGTATTTGGAAGGTTTTAATTGTGCTAAGTCTCAAGCCGCCTTCTTGTGCTCGGTTGATGAAGGAAAATTAGATGGCATGCGCCTTTGGGGTCAGGTAAGGGATGGCGAAATCGTAGTTGATGATGAGGGAGATGAGAGTGAGGACAGTGATGGTCAAGGGGATGGTTTGGCCTAGGATTCTCAGTTAATTGTCATATTTTACACACATTAAGACATAATCGTTTTTTGGCTTTCCATACCCTTTTCAGATTTTAAGTTCATAGTTAAAATACTTGTTCTTACCCACATCTCTTTAGAGTTAGGTAATGATTAACAAAATTATATTTAGTATAAGGTTTAAGTTTGGGATTGCTTGTGAAATAGAAACAATCTAAATTTGAGGGAGGTGGTCTTAAAGCAATGTAAATAGAGCGAATTGTATAAAAGTGTTGAAAAACAGTTACTCCAAAAACAAAACAAAAAAAAGGTACTCGTGAGAATAAAAAGAAAGTCAAATATCCATAATCTAGTATCATTTGTTGAGCTTATGGTAACATGAGATTTGTATGTTGACTGAGTGATAAAATTGATTGTCATTTGAGCGAATTATTGAGAAAAACAAAAAGTTGAGTAGAGATGAAATTTAGGTAGATTTCTTTACACTTATCTATCTTAGAAGTTTGAAAACAGAAATAGCATTTGAACATGAGCATGAAAGTATTCCGATATATAACCTTAAACTTGAAAGTTATCGTTATAGACATGCAAGGTTGTCATATTAGTGTAAATTCTCATCTCTCAAACTTATTTACTAAAGACAAGTAACAATTCAAGTTTAGAGTTGTGATGATCCTGGATCATACTAACACCTTCAATAAATGTTTATACAATTTAATTACTTTTTCTATTAACATTACATGTTTCTTAAAAAGTTATACATGAATTAATATCAACATGGAAAGTCTCAACTCAAATAAAAAAATAAAAATCATGTAAACCACCTAAATTTACAATGCTCACATAGTGGAGATTATCGTGACGATAAACAACGCAAAAACAAGCACACAAAGACCAAAACAAAGGAGGATTCACTTTGCCAAAATTTTGTCACTACTATTGAGATTGTAATTCTTTGTGTCGAAGTAGTATAGCTCGACAGAAATAAGGATTAGTCGAATTAGCCTAATATGTGTGTGTTGAGTTGTATTTATGTGTCGAAACAGGTTGCTTCACACAGAATTTCGACTTAGGCCTATTTTAGTAATGTTAGCTATTTTGGGCTTTTATAGTTTTTGACTTTGACTTGGGGTGCAAGCTAACCTAAATCTATAAATAGGGAGTAACCCTTATTTTGTAAACAACACAATTCATATTTTGTATTCACGGTTTTCAGTTGCAAGTGAATAAAGATTTTGCACAGTTTATGGGCAGAAAGAACTCTATAGATTTTTCATCTTTTTCTCCAACGTTTCTTTCTTTCTTTATTTCTTTCTTTCTCAACTGTTCATTGTCATTGCGTGATTGATAACATTCTTGAGATCAAGATTGAGCGTAATTCTCCATAGGTTGTGGTTGAATTCCAACATCTGGTATCTAGAACTCTGGTTGTGATTCAAGGAAGAAAAATCGTGATGGCGATGAATCATCCAAACAGGCATTTTCTGGTAAACCTTCTGATTCTCAAGAAATATAATTATGAGAATTTGTGCAAGCAGATTAAGGTGGTTTTCTGTTATCAAGATCTTTGGGATCTTATGAAGGAAGGAGTAACACCACTTGTAGAAAACGCGACGGATCAAGAAAAGGTTGCACATAAAAAATTGAAAAAGAAAGATTATAAAGTCTTTTTATAATCCATAAATGTGTTGATCCAGATAATTTTGAAAATATTAGTGATGTAGAATCAATAAAAAATCCTGGGAGATTCTAGAAAAATCGTTTGGAGGTGCAGAAAAGGTGAAAGAGGTGAGGTTACAAACTCACAAGAGAATATACGAATTGCTTCAGATGGAAGAAAGTGAAAGTATAACAAATTTCTTCACTATGGTTACAAAACTGGTGAATCAAATCAAGGTATGTGGAGAAGTGTTGACATCAAGATCAGTTGTTGCAAAGATCTTGAGGTCATTGACTCCAAAGTTAGACCACATGGTACTAGTCATAGAAGATTCAAAAGACTTGTCAGTATTGACAAAGGAAGAGCTTCAAGGGACGCTTGAGTCTCATGAACAAAGGATGACTGAAAGAGCTGCAGGAAAGTCGAAGAGTGATATGGCTTTGTAGGCGCAGCCAGAAAAAGAAAAGAAAGAAAAAGAAAGTTGGAATGTCAACAAAGGTAGAAGAGGCTACAACAATTCGTTTGGTCGAAATCAGTAGGAAGAAAACTGGTCGAATCAGAGAAAACCATGGAACTAAGGCAACCAAAGAGGTGTTGCTGCAGGTAGAGGAAGAAATGGTGGTTAAAAGCCTGAAAAAAGTCACATTCGGTGTTTTAATTGTCAGAAGTATGACCACTATTTTAGTGAGTCTCGAGAAAAGAAGAAGAATCAAGAAATTGGTGCAAAGCTGGTGAAACATGAAGAAGAGATATTGTTGATGGTCACAATAAGAGATGAAGAAAGATTCTAGGATTAGTGGTACTTGGACTCAGGATGCTCATCACACATGACTGGTAGGAAAGATTGGTTTGTCAACATAAAGCCCTCGATGAAGAATATGGTAAAATTTGTAAATGATAATACTGTGATAGCTAAAGGTATTGGCGATGTTCTAATTATGAGGAAAGATGGAAAGATGTCAGTATAGGGAAGCTGGTGAAAAAGAACTACAAGGTGTCGATCGAAGACAAGATGATGAGTGTTCTCGACGCAGGTGGTATGTTAATCTTGAAGGCTCTAATGTCTCAGAATAGGACCTTCAAGATTGAACTAAATGTGATGGAGCATAAGTGCCTTGCAACTGCAACCAGCATAGATGAATGATTATGTCATTATCGACTTGGCCATCTCAATTTCAAAGACATAAGAGATTTGAAGAGAAAAAATACGGTTTTAGGATTACCAGAAATCGACATTCCAAGTGAAGTGTGTGAAGAATGTGTTCAAGCGAAACAACACAAGAATAACTTCAGCAAGGATGCAGGAAGCAAGTTAAAGGCAATTCTCGAAGTCATATACTCTGATGTATGTGGTTCTATCCATGTGGATTCGATTGGAGGTAACAGATACTTTGTCACGTTTATAGATGATTTCTGTCGAAAATTATGGACTTACCTGATCAAGAAGAAAAGTGAAGAGATCGAGGTATTTGCCAAATTTAAATATATGGTCGAAAGCTAAAGATTCTGAGAACTGATGGTGGTGGAGAGTATGTGTCAAAAGATTTCGATGTATTATGTGAGAAAGAGGGGATTTTGCATGAGGTGGTGCCATCCTACATTCCACAGCAGAATGGAAATGCAGAAAGGAAGAATAGAACCATCATGAATATGGTGAGGAGCATGTAGAAAGGCAAGTATCTATCCAAAGAATTATGGGGAGAAGCTTTGTTGACTGCAACATATACCTTCAATAGATGTCCGAAAAAGAAGCTAGAAAGAATTACGGCAGAAGAACGTTGGTCTGGTGTCAAGCCTAGCCTAAGTCATTTGAAGGTATTTGGATCTATAACACATAGACATGTGCCAGGTCAGTTGGGAAGAAAGCTTGACGACAATTCGAGTCAAATGATCATGATAGGATATCATTCGACTGGAGGATACAAAATGTTCAATCCAAAGAACAAGCAAGTAGTGATCAGTAAGGACGTGATCATAGATGAGCTTAAGGAATGGGATTGGATTGAGAATGTTAAGAAGGATTCAGTGAGAATCTTATGTGAAGAACCAGCTAGTGAAGTCAAAAGAGAAGTTCGACAAGAAGAAGTCATAGGTGAAGCAGGCCCAAGCGGACCTCGACTAACAAGAAACATGTCTACAAGGTTGCAAGAATGTGTGATTACATCAGATGATGTGGTCGATGAAGAAGGTGAGGTGGTAGACTATGATTTCTATGCAAATGTCGAACCAGTCAATGTAGCTGAGGCATTGAAAGATTCTAAGTGGGTGAAAGAAATGAATGAAGAACTATAGTCCATCGAAGTCAACAATACCTGGTCACTTGTCGAATTTCCTTAAGGCAAGAAGCCAATTGATGTGAAATGGTTTTACAAGGTGAAGGTGAATCCTAAAGAAGAAGTAACTCAACACAAGGGGAGACTTGCGGCGAAAGGATTTCTTCATAAGGAAGGAATCAACTTCGACAAACTTTTTGCACCTGTTGCTAGGATCGCAATAATCAAGTTGGTTGTTGGTCTAGAAAACATGAACAATTGGCACACATGTCAAATGGATGTGAAATATGCATTCCTGAGTGACCCTTTAGACGAATAAGTTTATGTTGCACAACCAGCTGGGTTTGTGAAACAAGGGGAAGAAAGAAATGTGTACAGGCTGCATAAAACCCTGTATGGACTAAAGCAAGCTTCAAGAGCTTGGAATAAGAAGATCGACAACTTTCTAAGGGAGAAGGAATTTGTGAAGTGCACGACTGAGCATGAAGTATATGTAAGGAGAAGCAATAGTGAATTGCTTATACTATGTCTCTATGTCGATAACCTGTTGATAAGAGGTAGTTGCAAGAAGGAGATCGAAGATTTCAAACATGACTTAAGTGAGGAGTTTGAAAATCCAGACTTGGAAATTTCTCATATTTCCTTGGCATCGAATTCTACAAGAGTAGTAAAAGTTTGATGATGCACCAAATAAGATATGCAGACGAAATACTCAAGATATTTGAGATGCAAGATTGCAACCCAACTTCGACTCCAACTGAGACCAGATTGCAAATGTCAAAGGATTAAGATGAAAATGATGTCGACCCAACCCAATATAGAAGATTATTGAGTCACTTCGATACCTTTGTCACACAATGCCTGACTTAGCATACAATGTGGGTATGGTAAGTAGATTCATGCAGAAGCCAAAGGTATCACACCTAGCAGCGACGAAGAGGATACCGAGGTATCTGAAAGGAACTATCGACTATGACATTCTGTTTCCTGCAGCTAATGAAGGAAAAGACTGCAAGCTAGTGGGATACACTGACTCAAGTTGGTGTAATGATACTAAGGATCAAAAATTCACAGCTGGATATGTGTTTATACTATGTGGTGCACCAGTTGCTTGGAGTTCGAGAAAGGAGCCAGTAATGTCACTGTCATCATGCGAAGTAGAATACATAGCTGATTCTCTTTGTGCATGTCAAGCAACATAGATGGAGAAATTACCATGAAAATCCTCAGCATGTCAGCTATAATCTGGCGAAGAATCTGATAGCACATGGTTGAAGCAAACACATCGAAATGAGATTTCATTATCTTCGAGATAAGGTAGCAGAAGGAAAGATGAACTTGGAACAGAGAATCAGATTGCAGATATCATGACGAAAGGAGTGCAAGTCGATGTTTTCAAGAAGCTAAGGTCTATGATGAATGTAGATAACTTAGACACAATGAATTAAGTGGTGTGTTGAGATTGTAATTCCTTATGTCGAAGCAGTGTAGCTCGAAAGAAACAATGATTAGTCAAATTAGCCTAATATGTGTGTGTCGAGTTGTATTTGTGTGTCGAAGTGTCGAAGGAGGTTGCTTCACACAGGATATCGACTTAGGTCTATTTTAGTAATGTTAGTTATTTTGGACTTTTATAGTCTTGAACTTTTACTTGGGGTGCAAGCTAACCTAAATCTATAAACAATGAGTAACTCTTATTTTGTAAACAACACAATTCATATTTTGTATTCACAGTTTGCAGTTGCAAGTGAATAAAAATTTTCCACAATTTGTGGGCAGAGAGAAATCTGCAGATTTTTCATCTTCTTCTCCAACATTTCTTTCTTTCTTTCTTTCTCAACTGTTCATTATCATTGTGTGATTGATAACAATCTTGAGATCAAGATTGAGTATAATTCTCCATAGATTGTGGTTGAATTCCAACAACTATTAAGGATGATTGTAGCACGACACCATAATGCAAACAAAGAATAAATGTCTTTTTGAAACCTTGGCACGATGGGAAGGAAACATGGAAAGGTCATATGATAAAAAGGTTGAAAAGTTGATTACATAAAATCGTGTCATGATGATAAGGTAACACACATGATCTTATTAAGAAATCATGGTGCGATGTAACACAATTTCTATGATTTCAAAACTTTATTTAAGGTAAATATGAAGCTATTTATATGAATTTCGAATTCTAATTATTGAGAAACAATTATGTGGTTCCAGAGGTTCAAGATTAATAATAGTTTATTATTGGAGTGTAATTATTTCCTTTTAATCTATTTATTCGTTCTATAAACTTT
Source organism: Lathyrus sativus (assembly GCA_963859935.3). Classification (NCBI taxonomy): domain Eukaryota; kingdom Viridiplantae; phylum Streptophyta; class Magnoliopsida; order Fabales; family Fabaceae; genus Lathyrus; species Lathyrus sativus. The sequence goes on from OZ012735.1 coordinate 122,760,121, forward strand.
TGAGTATTAAATATTTGTAGACATTCAACTTTAAATTCGAAGGTTATATCTTTCACTGAGTAGATTAGTAAGAGATTTTATAATTAAAAAAAATAATAATTTATACACCCCTTATAGGAACATGCATGTTTTAAACTCCTAATACCTTTTTTTCATTGATGGAATAACAAAGTTTTTCAATTACTTTAAGTTTTTTCTAGTCAACTTCAATTTCCTAGTGATAGATTTATGACCCAACACGATGCTTTCTCTCACCATAAAATGCCATTTTTACCAATTCATAATTATATATTATTTTTCACACTTGTCTAGCAAAAGGGATAAATTTACTAAACTTTTATCATATTAAAAAAAAAAAAAAGAATAAAAATTATCTATAAACACTTCAATATATTTTTTTCAAGTATATTAGAGAATATAGATATCTGACATCTTTAAAAAATTACAGGAACATTGCATAACTTATGTTGGCCAGTTACTCCATACTCAAGAAGAGGGAGGGAAGATAAATTGTAATATTTAAAATTCATTATTAATTTATAAAATCTTTTTACTTTTTAAAATGTTTATGTTAGTTATTAATATTAAGATAGAAGAATGGAAGAGATGAAGAGAGAATGCAATATAAAAAAAAAGTTTAATGCATCTAAAATTTATACATATTCAACTTAATCACTTGACATATTATTTTTTTAAAGATTTTTTATTTTTCTCTTGAGTTCAACTAAAATTAAATTTGAGCTTTTTTTATGATCAGCTTACAAACCTTCAACAACCAAACAAAAATTTTAACAAAGGCTGAGTTTAAAAACCTTTACCCAAAATTTCTTTAAGTTTAGTTTGACCTTTAAGTCTTATACAAATTACAACAAATCTTTCACAAGGACATTTTAGTCTTTTGACACTATGCCAAGCTTTGTGAAAAGTAAAAATAAAAACCGAGAACATAAAAAACAAATATAAAATATTACAATTTATAAGAGAATCACAATCTTCAATAAATAAAATAAAGAAAAATATTTATTACAACAAATCTTTCACAAAGATATTTTGGTCTTTTGACACTATGTCAAGCTTCGTGAAAAACAAAAATAAAAATCAAGGGAATAAAAGACAAATATAAATATTTTTTTTTAAAATTTCAATGTAAAATAGAATAAGGAGAAGCTCTTTTATATAGAAAAAATTTGACTAAAAAAATTTAATAATTTATAAACCAATTAATCGATTAACTTTAATTGTTAATCAATTAACAATTTTCAAAATCCCACAACTAATCCAAAAAATAAAACTCTAAAAACACTATACGCACTAACCCATTAAAAGATTTATCTTGTTCTAATTGATTCGATCAAATTCTTAATGAGTTAGGCCGTATAAAAACTTTCCTAATTGATTATAGTTACTCTTACTCTTGAATCAATTCTGCATATTTATTAGAAGAATGTAAAATTTAAAGATGGGAGCATGTGACAATTCTCTTTTATAAAACTCAATGGGTAATATCTACCAAACATATTTAAAAAGTTAGTAAGCACTGTGAAATATTTAAAACACCATTAGTTAAGTTGCAACAATTATAACTCACATATATAAGTAGCTTGCCTAAAACACCCCTCTTAATTAAATTTTTTAGTACTCCCTTCTGTTCTAAAATATAAAAAAACTTATCTTAAAATAAAAATTTTGTTTACTTTTTCAAAACAATAATACTTTAGTTTTACCGACTTTACCTATAATAAATATTGTTTACACAGCTGCTTTTAAGATATTATTTTACATTACACATTCAAAACAACCAATAGTAATTTTATAAAATTATTATATTTAATAATTTAATAATTATTTTTTTTAATCTATGTACAACAATCTTAGAAAACTTTTATTTTGAGACGAAAAAAATAGTTATCAAATTTCATTTTAAAAATTATAAAAATAATGTCTAGTTAAAAAGTTCTTATATAGACCAAATTTTCGTATAATCAATCACGATTTTTTAATTAATTAAAAAATAAAAAGAAAATTTTCTCTCACGTTTATTATCATCACCATCCCATAATTTTAATTTTAAATAAATTTAAAATTTTCTGATATCCTTATTGTTTGTTTCTAAAAATATAAATATGTATTTGTTTTCATGCAAGAATTTTTCTGTTAGTTTAACTTACATGTAACCACGGTTAAAAAACTTGGTGTGTAAGTTTTTTTATTTATTTATTTTATTTATTTCTTTTACATTGTTGTGTATCTTATTTACACAATGTACAAACTATTTTTTTTTTAGAGGTATGCTATTCCTACATCTATTTTTTATATCAAATATTTGCATTAAACATTACTCATCGTATTTATACAATAAACAATATTTTTAATTTTTTAATAAATAAAAAATAATATTTATAATATGTAAACAGTACATAAACATTACGTGAATAGTACATGAACTGTGCGTACAATGCCTTTAAAATAGTGAAATAAAGTTGATTAATAAAATGTAAAAAATTGGTTAATGAAGTGATAAATTTGGTTAATAAACGTTTAGATGTTAAATATAATTTTTATCAATAAATCAAAATTAGTTAATGAAATATATAAAATTAGTTAATATGCGTCCGATATTAAGAATAATTTTTAACCGTCAATGAAGTTGGTTAATACAATATATAAGGTTGGTTAATAACGTTACAAAGTTGGTTAATCACATGATTTTATATGAATATCATTTAATTTAAAAATTAAAAAAATAAAAATAATTTTTCATTTTTTATTATAAATAAAATATTTATTATAATATTTTATTATTTACCGTACAGATAAACTAAAATACAATATAAGTGTATAATTTTAGGGTATGAATGACATTTTTTATTTTCTTTGAATGTACATTCAACAGTAATAGGAATTTTCTATTTTCTTTGCAGACTTTAAATTATAAATAAAATCATTTCATTTACATATTTCCTTTTTAATTTTATATATAAAAACATGGTTAAAATAAATTTAGAAGTCTCAAACTTCCACAAGAAGCTTCTACACCGTTTTTAGTATGATCCTGCATGAATATGTTTAAACCATATCAAAAACCAGAGTCTCAAAACGTATAGTAACTTTCTTCCCCATTCATTCACACTCTTCCAGCAAAGAAGAAAATGGCCAACGTTAACGTAAACGAAGGCGACCATTACGAAAAGCTCAGCATTTACACCGTCGACTTACACGGAACAAAAATAACCGTAACCGTTACCGCCTTCCCTTCCGTAGTCAAAAAGTGGCTCACCACCACACTCCTCTTCCGCCGCAACTACGTCAGAAAGAATCAACTCGTCGTCGGTCTCGGCGTCCAGTGGCTACCCCGCCGTAGAAATATCACCGCCGCTACATTGCAAATATGCGTCGGTCAGCGTTGTCTTATCTTTCAACTCGCCCAAGCCGAATCCGTGCCGGAACGCCTCCGAAGGTTCCTCAACGATCCTAACCAAACGTTTGTAGGATTCTGTAACGAATCCGATAATCGGAAACTGAAATCATCTAAGCATGAATTGGAGATGTTCGGTGATCCTCTTGATCTAAGGCTGTACGCGGAGAAATTATGCAATGAAGATCTTGCAGGTGCTTCGATGGAAGAGATTGTGAAGAAATCCGTTGGTTATGATTTGGATCAGAGAAGAGCTATCGGTAAGAGTGATTGGAGTGAAGAGAATTTGAGCGAAGATCAAGTTGGTTATGGTTGTGTTGATGCTTACTGTGCTTTTCTGATGGGTAAGAATATGAAAGCTTGGGAGTTGAAAAAATGATCATTGTTTTGCTGATTAGTGTTGTTGCTTACTTGATTTAGAAGTTTACTCTTATTTTTTCTTCATCAATGATTGAATATTATACAGCGAAAACTCATAATTTGTAAAATGATAGAATTAGTACTAATGAATGGATACTCATAGTTTCTCGTATCATGTCTGCTTATTTTACCTTTTCCCTCTAAGATTGAATCATTTTCGGTCATTTTTCTTTCCAACACAAACACTGAAATTTAACAATTTGTATTCAGACGCGGTACGTGCATTTGTTTACGAATATAATTTTAGTTATTAAAAAAATAAAAATACTTGTTAAATAAAAAAATATAGTTAAATATAATAATTTAATTTATATGCATCAATTGTATAAATTTTTCATATTGTCAATTAATCTTTTACAATATTAATTAATTATAACCTCTGATTTATGTAAAATGTGTGCTGTATTAATAATGTAAAACTTTGTATACCAATTAATCTCTAAATATAATAGAAAAAAATAAAATAATAAAAATGGATGTAAATTTGAGTGTTTAGCATTAAATAATGTTAACAAACAAACTATAATATTCAAATTATATGAAGTGGTATGACAGAATGTCATAAAGTGCAGTTGATTCTTAATTGAGATATTAAAATTATATAAAGATTGAGTAGTAATATAATTGGATGAATCGACTATTACTCAAGTAGATGGTTAAAACTTTAATGTGTAACTAATATTATACTCGTTCCCGCAAGGATAAATTTGTTTTGATACGGTAGATATGATGTTTTGAGATATATCTGTTAAAATATATTTATAAATAAAATGTTTGATTAAAAATTTATAATATTATAGTAATTAAATAAAAAATGGTAAATCATCCTACATAAAATATAATGTATATTTAATAAATATTGTTAATGATCCATAATAAAAACATATAAATAAACGAAAATATAGCAAATGTTGATACGCTATTAAATTATTTAGACATAGATCTAAATTTAAAATAAATTACTTAATTGTAAAATGATTATTAATCATATAAAATCAATTGTATTAAATAAGTATTTGAAAAGATAAAAATAAGACATGTCTAATGAAAAAAAAATTGATCTTTAAAAATAAATATTTTATATCTCAAATAAATGTAATTATTAATAAAAATAGCATATATAAATGTCAAGTTTAGTTTGAAATTTAGTTGATAGTTAGCACAAATAAATTTATTTGATATGATATAAATTGTATTTAAATGGACATGTAAATTTTAAATAAGTTATTTAATTGTAAAATGAATTTTGATCATATAAATTTAATTTATTAAATAACAATATAAAAAATAACATGTGAAAAGGAGAAATAAAAATAAAAGTTAATTTTTTACATTTAAAAATAAAAAATTTATCTCTCAAATAAAGATAGTTATTAATTAAAATAAAATATGTATTATACTCGTGCAATAAAAAAATTTATTGTCATATATTTATGTGTATCTTAATCATCATGATGTTGTTTATTTGTAGTATTTTTGAAGAGTCACAAAATAAATTTTTTAAAATTTACTTTTCTTTAAGATTTGGAAAAGTAATATTTAAAAAAAATGATTTCTTAAAGAATTTTGTAACATCTTAACATTTATCACATATATAATTATACAATAAATATTTATTAAAGCAAATTATATGTTCATCTTTGATAAATAATCAATTTTTAATTAAGTAGTTAATAAAAATAATTTTAAAAATAATTGATCAATAAAATAAAAAGTTACGCTTTATTTTTTAAAAAAATATTGAGAAACTTTTTTTAATATATCATTTGCTTGCAACTTTGTATTCATGTTTTAAAAAAAACATAAAACTTTTTAGTCATATTCTTTAATTATTAGTTAAAATTAAAATATAATTTCTCAATAAAAGATTGATAAAAAAAGACTTTTTAAAGCTCTAATTATAAACATATATATTTAATTTAATACATTATAACTTCCTCTTAATTCTTAGTAAAAGATTGATAAAAAAGTTGCAATATCATTTTATTAAATGAATTAAATTTGATATAATTGTAATCAATTGTATGACTATTTCTTTTGTAGTAAATAATAAATTAAATTTTTTTTTTCAATATATAGTGATAACTATTTGCACATGTTTCACTTAAATTTAAAAAAGAATTGTTAGGTTGTACATTAAGTTAATATAATTTTAAATAATTGTTCTTATATTTTCATAAATAAAAATATGTGTTCACCGAAAATTGGTACCGCATTCCACTACAAATTCATTTTTTTAATTAATTAATAAATAAATTTACCAATTCTTTTTTTTTTAAAACAACAAAATAAAAATTTATATGAAATAGCAGCGGCATAAACTATGCCAAAAATTACGCATCACCAGCAACCCTGATACAATAGATATGCATCCAAACTAAACATACAGAAAAAGCAAGACTCCATTGAGGCAGGCAAGGACAACAACACCTCAGCTACACTAATTGAGAATCATACAGAAAAAGCACGCAACCATAAATGAATACTGACCTAAGAAATGAAACATAGAGAAACAAAAAAATCCATCAAGATCTCCCAAAATCGCGTTGTTGTGAGATTTCAACACAAAAGGATGATAACAATCCAAATCGAACTGAACTCCAATAGCCAAAAACCACAAGCCGCTGCTGACGTCTACTAAGAATCAGCTATAACAGATGCACTTAAAATAAATGAACACTTCTACATGTAATCAAACAGAATAAAAATTTCACTTTGCACCAGACTCACATCATATCAGATTCCGAATCAGCTAACAGGATAACAATTCAACCTGCATTGACAGTATGAAACCAATCCCACATGAACTAAAATCCACAAATTCTTAAATGACATCTTTAACATAATAATTGATTAAACAAAAAGAAACAAATAGGGATAGAATTTTGTATAATCATGCCATTCGAGAATTTACAATTTTACTTTTCCTTTCTACTTTTGCATAAAATCTGAATCCTAACTAACTTGCCCACCTCTAATCTCAATCCTAAGATACAAAAACCATCTCACTCAACCTCAAAGACATAATATTGGGCATTAGTGTAACACCCTTCTAAACCTCGCGGAATATATATAAATAATCAGAGTAATTATTATGCATCTCACAAAAGGGTGTCATATATAATTTCAAAACATCACACAAATACCTATCGTGCTCATTAACACTTAAATTAAATTCATACTTTTTATAAACTTTCACCTTAAGCATGCAGCAACGGATTTACTTCAATCATAAAAGATATAATGAAAGTCTCATGCTCATCACATTCATAACTAATACTTAGGCATAAAAGCCAAAACTCCACATAATTCAAATAATCATAATAACATAGAGTAGAGTACATAATGTATCTCTCAAACATAATTCAAAATCTCCCCAGTGTTATATGACCAGAGCATGACTCGACCCAACTAAAATAAAGACACAAATTAAGCTAAACCAATAACTACCTCGCGCTAGAATCAACTTTACTCCTCAGTACCTGAGCAATGTCGTATAAAACATCATTCCAACAGAAGGGTGAGAATTCACATAATTATTGAAATTATAAGATAATAATTAATCTAAGGCATACAAGCATAATTCAATTATTCTCACACTTCAAAGTTTCATCAACAAAGTATCACTCAAGTAACTATACCATTCACAAGTATATACACATAATCCACAATTTCACCAATTTCAACAATTCACATAGGTACACATAATCTCATAGCACAACAATATACACAATGAGACTCAATGCAAAACTCAATGCAAGACTCATGCAACTCATGTCATGTGGTACCAACACTTGTTATTATTTTTTGTTTTTTTACATTTAAACTGGATCCGTTCCCTAGACCAATAACACACAAAAGCCCATTCTCTAAGCTTTCAAACTCCGCTCTAGGTTTGGGACAAGTCACTAGCTCCCACAAAACTAACAAGCATTGCCTCTTGACACAAATGATGTGTATGCAAATTCAACAACCATATGCAATTAAGACCATACACAAATCTTAATATCCACGCATATCTTCAATAATTCATCACACTTGAATTATCACACATTTACACATACAAACACATTCTCAAGAATCATGGCATTCTTACTTCAAACATTATCACCATAATTAGTAAGTAATCCACAAGTATCAATACAATTCAACCTCAATTCACAAAAGACAAATCACTAATTAAATATAAAATAATTAATCATCATCAATAATTAAAAATTTGATACTCAATAAATAGTCAATATTCAATAAATAATTCAATATTCAATAAATAATTCAATATTTTAATAAATAATTCAATATTCAATAAATAATTTAATATTTTAATAAATAATTCAATATTCAATAAATAATTTAATATTCAATAAATAATATAATATTTATAAATAATTTAATATTTAATAAATAATCAATATTTTAACAAACAATCATAATTTAAATAAATAATCAATATTTAAATAAATAATTAATATTTTAATAATTGTACAAGAAATATTCAATAAATAAATAAATCTCCAACATTTTAATGAATATTCAGGATATTAATATAGATCTAATATTTGAATAAAATTTTATATTTAATAAAATTTCAATATTTAATTATTATTGATATAGAAGAAAAGGTCACATTTTTTTTTTCATTTCCTAGATATTATCTTTCTCGATTTGCTACCGGACATGGGAAATTAAATGGTCACATGTTATTACTATTATTAAATATTAATATTATATACTAACCAATTCAATTGAAAAATAATTATTAAAATATAGTGAAGTTAAAATAGTATAAATGCTTGTTGTCAAATATAAATTGTTTATTTATATTACCATTGGAGAAAAATAATTAAAATTGGTTAGAGATTACACAAGCAACCAAAACAATTTCTCATTACACTTATTCTACTCCTATTTTCCTTTTTGGATACACAATACTGAGGTCATGGTTTTGTGGCACACAATTTATTTAAGGATGTTTTTCGAAGCAAATAAAAACGTACAATTTCAACTTCAAGCATGAACTAGATTTTAATTTCAATACAAGTTTAATGAATACTCTAAATATTAAATGAGTATTTATATTATATCAAATATCAATTCTAAAACACAATAAAATTAATTTATGTCAAAGATTAATATTAAAACCTAACAATTTTCAATCTCATAGAAAATTTGGGATTTTATCCTAAACATATTTCTACCCACTAATCATTATCAAATAATCTCAATAAATGAGTGAAAACCCACTCTTACCTTGGTTTTTGGATAATTCTTGAGCCCCCTCTCTTGGTTCTTCTTCTTCTCCACTCTTCCTTCTCTCTATCCTCCTTCTTTCTCTTTACTAACCTTTTCTCTCTTTCTATTCTTGAAAGTTTTAACCCATACCCCTACAATTATACCCATATCCATACACTAAAATTTTTTGAACCAAAATACCATCGTATAAATAATTATAATTTTTTTCGTTTGTTTACCGGAAGACTTTATGTATGTCTTTCGGTTCATATTTTTTTTCGTTTATTCACCGGAAGTCTTTTTGCAAGTCTTCCGATTTATATTTTTTTTGTTTGTTCACCGGAAGTCTTTTTGTAAGTCTTCCGGTTCATATTTTTTTCGTTTGGTCACCGGAAGTCTTCTTGCAAGTCTTCCAGTTTATATTTTTTTTTCGTTTGTTCACCGGAAGTCTTTTTCCAAGTCTTCCGGTTCATATTTTTTCGTTTGTTCATCGGAAGTCTTTTTACAAGTCTTTTTGCATGTTTTTTTTTTTTAATTTTTTTTTAATATTCAACTAGACAAATATTTTAATATGTTATTTATTTTTAAAAACAAACAGACTCTCCTCCACCTCCAAATTCTTCCTCCCCAAAACATAAAAAATTTAATTCTTGAGAAAAACTTTCAGCTGCTTTAACTTTTCTTTAATCACAAAATTACTCATCTCCTCAACCTCGATATCTCTCAAAGCTTTTTGAACAAGCTTCAAAAACTCCTTTTTATAGATCAAAATTTAAAGATTGCACAACAGTCTCTCCTACAATTGCAGTAGAAACTTTATCATAGAATAGAATGTATTATTTGTTAGTGAAAGTCTAAAACACCTTCATCTCCAAAAATATCATGTTAAATGAACAAAACTTTAACCATAGACAAAAATCTGAATTCTTCTATGCATACCTACGCTTGATTCTTTATCTAGGAATAAAATGGAAGTTAAGCAAGATCACAATGTTGTAAAAATAAGTAGGCATGAAAAATATTGAAACAATTACACATGTAGAATTGCAAGAGCATCAACACTCCAATGAATTAGAAGGAGAAATCTAAAGAAGTTCGGAACTATTTGATTAATATTATCTTTTGTCTAGTTGAATATTAAAAAAAATTAAAAATTAAAAAAAAAAACATGAACCGGAAGACTTGTAAAAAATCTTCCGGTGAACAAACGAAAAAAAATGTGAACCGGAAGACTTGCAAAAAGACTTCCGGTGAACAAATGAAAAAAAATATAAACCGGAAGACTTGCAAAAAGACTTCTGGTGAACAAACGGAAAAGAATATGAACCGGAAGACATACTTAAAGTCTTCCGGTAAACAAACGAAAAAAATTATAACTATTTATGCCGAGGGTACTTTGGTCCAAAAAAATTTAGTGTAGGGGTATGAGTATAATTGTAGGGGTATGGGGTCAAATTTCCTCTATTCTTTTGTTAAACCCTAACATTGTCTTAATCAATTGGGCTTAACTCAACTCACTCCCACTTACTATTCACACACCTAATTAAGCCCATCTAAATAATCTAACAATTTTACATTATTCTACCAAATAGAATAAATCAATTAATTTAATTAATTCCATAAATCACATATTTAGATTAAATCAATTAACTCATATAAATTAAATAAGTCAATTAATTTATACAAACCCAATAATTCATATAAATCAAACAATTCATACAAATTCAATAAATGAAATAATTCATTTAAATCAAATAATTTAAATAAATCAAATAAATCACATAAATCAATTAATTCAAATAAACCACATAATTCAATTAAATCCATTAAATCAAATAGGCACAAAATTACACAATTAATCAATTAATTTAATTAATAAATAATTACTAAAATTGGGGTGTTACAACTCTCTCCCACTTAAAAGATTTTCGCCCTCGAAAATTATCTTAAACGAATAACTCGGGATAAGACTCCCTCATCTGACTCTCAAGCTCCCGAGTCACATTTCCACCAGCTAGTCCTCCCAAAGCGATCTTCACCAAAAAAATCTCTTTACCTCGAAGTTGTTTCAACTCCCGATCCTCTATCCGCATAGGTGATGTATCCACAGTCAGGTTATCTCTCACCTGCACGTCATCTACTTAGACTACATGAGACGGATCCACAATGTATTTCCTCAACTGAGATACATGGAACACGTCATGGAGATTAGCAAGCGACGGCGGCAAAGCAACACGATAGGCTACTTCTCCTATCCTCTGCAAAATCTGATAAGGACCAATAAAACGCGGCGTCAACTTACGTGACTTTAACGCTCTACCAACACCAGTTATCGGAGTAACTTAAAGAAACACATGATCTCCCTATTGAAATTCAAGTGATTTCCTCCTCTTGTCATGATAACTCTTTTGACGACTCTGAGAAATCTTCACCTTCTCTTGAATCATCTTAATCTTATCAGTAGTTTACTGGACTATCTCGGGTCCAACCATGACACTTTCTCCCGACTCATACCAACACAATGGGGTCCTACACCGCCTACCATACAATGCCTCAAATGGTGCCATTAAATACTCGAATAAAAATTGTTGTTGTAAGTAAACTCAATCAAAGGTAAGTAGCTATCCCAAGCTCCTCCCTTTTCCAACACACAAGCTCTTAAAAGATCATCAAGTGACTGAATCGTCCTCTCAGTCTGACCATCTGTCTGCGGATGTTAAGCAAAACTTAAACGTAACTTCGTACCCAAAGCACTTTGCAAACTTTTCCAAAATCTCGAAGTAAACCTCGGATGTCTATCTGACACAATACTATATGGAATACCATGCAAACTGACAATCCTCTTAATGTACAACTTCACTAACTTCTCCAACGGCTAATCCATTCGCATTGGAATAAAGTGAGCAAATTTCGTCAATCTATCCATAACAAACTAAATAGCCTCATAATTACTCGGTGTTCTAGGTAGACTAGACACAAAATCCATCGATATGCTATCCCATTTCCACTCAGGAATAGCTAACGGTTGCATCAAACCCGACGATTTTTGATGCTCAATCTTCGACTTCTGACAAGTCAAACAAGAATACACAAACTCGGCAATGTCTTTCTTCATACAAGGCCACCAAAATACTTTCCTCAAATCTTGATACATCTTAGTAGCACTGGGATGAATACTCAATCTACTACGATGCCCTTCTTCAAGAATACTCTTTTTCAGCTCAACAATATTCGGAACACAAACTCTATCACGACATCTCAAAATACCATTCTCATCAATCTGAAAATCACCACCTTGACCTTGATTGATCAAAGTCAACCGATCAACTAGACCCAAATCAAATTTCTGACCTTCCCTTATCTCATAAAGAATGCCACTAGTAAGTTTTAACATACCCAGCTTAACTCCATAAGATGTCTCTTCACAAACCAAACTCATATCTCGAAATTGCTCAATCATTTCCAACTCTTTTACAATCATCATTGACATATGCAAAGATTTCCTACTCAATGCATCGGCTATCACGTTTGCTTTACCCGGATGGTAATTCAAACCAAAATCATAATCCTTCAGAAGTTCTAACCATCTCCTTTGCCGTGCATTCAATTCTTTCTGATCAAAGAGATACTTCAAACTCTTATGATCACTAAATACCTCAAATATCAAACCAAACAAATAATGTCTCTAAAACTTCAATACAAATACAACAACGACCAACTCTAAGTCATGCGTCAGATAATTCCTCTTATGCACTTTATGTTTCCTTGAAGCATAAGCTACAACTTGATGATGTTGCATCAACACACCTCCTAAACCCATCAAAGAAGCATCACAATACATAAAAAATGGTTCTTCCGGATTCGACAAAATCAAAACAGGAGCTGTCGTCAATCTTCTCTTAAGCTCTTGAAAACTTTCTTCACACTTTTCATCCCAAACAAAAGCTTGGCCTTTCCTAGTCAACTGCGTCAACGACAAAGATAACTTGGCAAATCCTTCAATGAATTTCCGATAATAACCTGCCAAACCAAGAAAACTTCTAATCTCAAAAACTAATTTCAGAGCTTCCTATTGCAATACCACTTCAACCTTCGACGAATCAACTACAATACCTCTACTCGAAATCACATGGCCAAGGAAACTCACTTCCTTCAACCAAAACTCGCACTTAGAAAGTTTAGCATACAACTTCTTCTCTTTCAACACAGATAACACAATCCTCAGATGCTCAACATGATTTTCTTCACTCTTCGAGTAGATCAAAATATCATGAATGAACACAACCACAAACTTGTACAAATAAGGATGGAAGATCTTGTTCCTGTATTCCATAAATACATCTGGTGCATTAGTCACACCAAATGGCATCACATAATACTCATAATGTTCATACCTTATTCTAAAAGTAGTCTTCTGAATATCTTCAGTCTTCACACAAATCTGATGATACCCAGATCTTAAATCTATCTTACTGAACACACTTGCACCAACCAAATAATCCATCAAATCATCAATCCTTGGAAGTGGATACTTATTCTTGATAGTCACCTTGTTCAATTGTCTGTAATCTATACAAAGCCTCATAAAACCTTCTTTCTTCTTAACCAACAAAACTGGTGCACCCCACAGTGACACACTCGGACGAATAAACCTCTTCTCAAGTAGATCTTTAAGTTGACTCTTCAACTATTTCAATTCCAATGCAGAGATACGATATGGAGCCATTGATATCGGACTAGTTCTAGGAACTAAGACGATCGAAAACTCCACTTCACATTCCGGCGATAAATCACTTATCTCATCAGGAAAAACTTCCGGAAAATCACAAATAATTGGCAAAGCACCAACTGCTCCATTTTCACCAATACTCAAAGTTTCCATCAACATAGACACCTTGGCACCATCTTGCATTGACTCACTCACTTGCTTAGCAGACATAAACATGTCTCCTTCATTCTCAAGTTCAAGAAAAATAACCGTCTTATCAAAATAGTTAATATAAACATGGTTGAATTCCAACCAATTCATCCCAAGAATAACATCAAGTTGATCTAAGTGAAAACACACTAAATCAACTCCTAAGTCTTTACCGAAAATACTCAACGGTCAATTCAAACACACATATGGGGTAGTTACTGAACCCATAGCAGGAGTATCAATAACCATACCTCCACTCATAACATACAACTCAAGATTTAATCTCTTAACACAATCCAAAGAAATAAAAGAATGTGTAGCTCCAGTGTCAATTACAGCAACCAAAGGTATACCATTAATGAAGCACGTACCTTAGTAGTCTTAGATCCTGATAGAGCAAACACTTTCCCTTTTGCTTGAGCCCTCTTCAGTTTGTCATGTAACACCCTTCTAAACCCCATGGAAAATATACAAATAATCAGAGTAAATTTTCATGCATTCACAAAAGGGCGTCACACATAACTTTCAAAACACCAAAAACCATCTGTCATGCTCAATAACACTTATAATAAATAATCATGCTTCTCACAATTTCACTTTGCATGTAGCAGCGGATTCATTTTATAACATAATTCTCTTAACAGAATACTCAGATTCATCATATACTTCCACATTACTTAGGCGCTAAGGCCAATATCATAATATTCCAATGAATACAAAAACATAACATATAATACATAAAGTATCTCTAAAACATAAACCAAACGATCCCAATGTTACATGACCAGAGCATGACTCGACCCAATATAAATAAATTACTAAATGGCTACACCAGCAACGACCACGCAACTACGAGCAACTCTATTCTCGATACCTGCACGATGTCGGATAGAACATCATTCCAGCAGAAGAGTGAGAAATATTATCATAATAATCAATGCATATAATTATATATCTACAATCTTAGAATATGCATAATCATCATTCTCACCACAAGTCATCCATATACGTCACAATTTATATACAAATATATGGATAATCACCAAATATATTTCCTCATACATACATCCGCAATTTCAATCAATTCACCTAAACATACATATTATGTTTAATTCACCATAATTCATATAAACATATACAATCATGTTTATTCATTAATTCCTCAGTCAATATCATTCACAATTACACATTCGCAATTCACATTATTGCACATAAACATTTACAATTATATTTATTCATCATAAAGTACACACACACACACACACACACACACACACACACACACACACATATATATATATATATATATATATATATATATATATATATATATATATAACACCAAGCATATTTATCATGCATATATCCAAAGTTCTCAATTCAATATTTCACACACAAGCATAAAATACACATATTCCACATTTCTCTCACCATAATTCATTATCAACAACATATACCTCACAACGTTTATATAAACCAATATGGATAATCATCTAGCATATTTCATCATGCCTACATCCAAAATTCTCAATCCGACAATTCACGGACATATGCACACTTTCATACAACAATCACATATTCATCATTCTCAATTACACAAGTTATGTACATACACATATGCATAATTTCATACAACAATCACATATTCATGTCATGAGACTCAATGCAACTCAATGCAACTCATGCCATGTGGTACCAACACTTGTTATCATTTTTTGGTTTTTACATTTAAACTGAGTCCACTCTTCTAGACCGATAACAACAAATCCCGTCCTCTAAGCTTTCAAACCCACTCTTCTAGGTTTGGGACAAGTCACTAGTCTCCACGAAACTAGCAAGCATTGCCTCTTGACCAAATGATGCGTATGCAATCAACAACCAAATGCACTTAAGACCGTTCTCACATCTTAATCTCATGCATTCTCAGATAATTCATCACACAAGAATTATATCATGATTGCACACTCACACATCATATCAAAGTATTCATACTTTCAACATCATCACACTTATCAAGCAATGCACACATATTCACAATATGTTCTCATGCATTATTCACAATGTTGCATACAATCAATATGTATTCACTATCCAATACCATCACCATATTTTTCAAGCAATTCACACATATTCACAATATGTTCTCATGCATTATTCACAATATCGTGCCAAACGACAATGAACCTCATCATAAAGCATCATGCATTTTTAATCAATTTAAACAATGCATATATTTGTCAAAAGACCATATTTATCAAACAATGCACACATATTCACAATATGTTCTCATGCATTATTCACATATTATCACATACAATCGCATAGAAATCATTATGCATTCACATCATCACGCCAAACGGCAACTGAACGCTCTAATTATTTAAGCCTCACTTACTTAAAATAATTAATCTCGATTAATCGGTAAAATCGGCTAAAAATAATATTTATTTTCACCAAGTTATAGAACATATTATTAGCTTTAGTTTGATATAAAGAACGAAAAAATTTGATAAACGGTGAAGAAGTTATGAATTTTCAAAGTTTTGAAAAAATTAATATTTTCTCACACCTACAACGTTAACGAGTTAACGCATACCGTTAACCAGTTAACGACTGAAAAACTTGGAAAAACAGCTACAGGTTTGCACCAAAAACTTGACTGATTTAATTATTTTCTCCCGATTAAATACCTACTCATCATTACCAATTATATAGTAACAATTTAGGATCATAAAACGCAAATTCTACTACGTTTTCTTCACCCGAATGGTAATTCAATCCAAAACCATAATTCTTCCCGAGTCCCAATTATTTTCTCTGCCTCATATTCAACTCTTCCAAATCAAACAAATACCTTAAGCTCTTGAGATTCACCAACCATTTCAAATCTCACACTAACCAATTGAAGTCTCCAACTTCGGCACAAACACAACAACAACCAACTCTAAATCACTTGTCAGATAATCCCTCTTATGTACTTTAAATTGCCTCCAAACATAACTAAACTCACTGATGTTGCACTTAACGTATCTCCCAATCATATCAACACAGCATCACAAAACACAACGAACAATTCTGTCGGATTCGGCAAAAATCAACACACGAGCTGCTGACAGCTCTCCCAAAACTCTTTGAATTTCTTCACAACGGCATATCGCTGCTTCTTCTCCAACACTGATAACTCAAGTCCCCGATGTTCAACATGATCCTCCATAATCTTCAAATATATCCAACCATCATCGGTTACACAACGATTGACTCACTCAATTTGTGAGTTATGGCGGAAACACGAATCACACTTTCCGCACTCACTACAACATCCAAACGTATTCCATCAATAAATAACTTAATTCCATGTCATTACTTCACCATCACATAGAGCATTGTAATAGCTTCCAACGCTTCTAATCTGGCGTCATTCCGAGTTACGGTTCTCCCGTTAAGTCAAAAATACGAAAACAACATTTTCACACTTAGAAGGCCATTCAACACATCTTCAACTCTTGAAATGTTTAAAGGTCTAATTATACCAATATTGTATTCCACCTCTTACTTTAATAATCACCAGAAGTTACCATTCACTCTTTACATACTCGACCTCACAATTTGTTGCCGTAGCACACACACCAGACACAACTCTCAAAACTACTCAATCAATTTTTTTTTAATTCCTTGACCATCCAAATAGACATATAATATGGAGCTCTCAATATCGGACTAGTTTCCGTAATTAAGTCAATCACAACTCCACTTCACGTCCTGGTTGTGTATCACCATCTTGTCAAGATAACTTCCAGACAACCACAATTAATCGGCAAACCGCCAACTTCCCACTTTCATTAACACTCAAAATTCCCATTAAAACTAAACATCTCAACACTGTCTTGTGCCGACTCATCAAAACAATTCTTAAGCACTGGATTTAACTCCAAACAATTGACTGCTCACTCCATCTAAGCTCGCAAGACACGTCTATCCCATCCAGCACAATTCCAACTACTATCAACAAGAGATTAAGGGTGATCAATTCCTCAATTTGTTAATAGAGAGTCGACAATCATAATGGGGCATAAACCATCTTTGCCAAACTATAAGAGAGTTCAACCACACACTGAGCTACAACTCCACACTTGCAGCATCCTGGTGAAGCATCAGCTTCTCCCCCACTTGGATCATTCCCACTTCTGCAGTTTTATATATATATATATATATATATATATATATATATATATATATATATATATATATATATATATATATATATATATATATATATATATATATATATATATATATATATATATATATATATATATATATATATATATATATATATATATATATATATATATATATATATATATACATATATATATATATATACATATATATATATATATATATATATATATATATATATATATATATATATATATATATATATATATATATATATATATATATATATATATATATATATATATATATATATATATATAACTTTACATTTTAAGGTTTTCTGAACAAAGACACCTAAATATGATATATATATATATATATATATATATATATATATATATATATATATATATATATATATATATATATATATATATATATATATATATATATATATATATATATATATATATATATATATATATATATATATATATATATATATATATATATATATATATCATAAAAGAAATCATAGGAGTTAAAATATGAGAATGATCGATGTTTAAAATGCAGAGTGTTATTTGAAGGAATGAGCAGATCTCAACAGAGATCTCGTGTGTGTTGATGGTGAGTGACTTTGGAGAGAAAGAGATAGAAGAAAGAAGGAGAAAGGGAGAAAATACGGTGCAATGTTAGGAGAAAGAGAGATTGAGGTTTTTGTGGTGAAAGTATAGAATTGATAAAACTGTTTTGGTGGGAAAAAACATTTTAAGTTTCTTAGCTAATTAAATAGTGACACTTGTAATCAAAAGAGAAGGTTTCTAAGACTTTTAATAGAAACATTTGTTAGTTACTATTTTGTCCAAAAGTGTTAATGAATTTA
Organism: Lathyrus sativus; assembly: GCA_963859935.3. Lineage (NCBI taxonomy): Eukaryota > Viridiplantae > Streptophyta > Magnoliopsida > Fabales > Fabaceae > Lathyrus > Lathyrus sativus. The sequence goes on from OZ012735.1 coordinate 122,779,171, forward strand.
TTGAAGTGAAAGGGTAAATTAGTAAGAATATTCAATTGATTTTTGAAGAGTAGATAGTAGATAGTGGATACATTATTTATGGATAAAAATACTGAAACACTCAATTTTCAATTGGGCTGAGGAGAACCTGGTCCTACATAAAGGGTCAAAAAATCCTATATAACAAAGCCCCTGATATTAATATTTAGGCTCATAGTTTGTTCCTTTCTTTAAATCCTCTACTAGATAATTATTCTTTTGTCCCTTTATTTTTAATCCTCCTCATATTTTTGTTTTTTTATAGGATCTAACTAAATGATTCAAAATCTAATTAGTTTTAAAATTTAATTAGTTTAACATAAAATATTTTAGTTTTTAAAATTATTCTTTTTTAAAAATTAAATATTTTAAGAAATTAATTTTCTCTAAAAAATATATAAAAATATATTTTTTTAAAATCTAATTTTTAGTCGAGTGTTTTTTAAAAAAAAGGCTTATTTTTTTTTTCAAAAATAAAAAAATTGACTTTTTTAAAGGTAAAAAATTCGAGTGTTTTTAAAAAAAAAGTCGGTTTTTCTCACAACAAAAAGGCCAATTTTTTCAAAAAAAAAGTCGACTTTTTCAAAAATATAAAAGTCGATTTTTTTAAAAATTGATTTTTTCCGAAATAAAATGTTGATTTTTTCGAAAATAAAAAATATCGAGTTTTTTCTACAAATAAAAAAAACTGATTTTTTTCGGAAGTTAAAAATAGTCGGCTTTTTTGAAAATTAAAAAAAGTCTTTTAATTCGAAAATTAAAAAATCGTTTTTTTTTCAATTGAAAAAAGTTAATTTTGTTTTTGGAAAATAAAATCGATTTTTCCAAATAAATTTGATTTTTCAGAAAATAAAAAGAAATCTATTTTTTCAAAAAATTAAAAAAGTCAATTTTTTTCAAAAGTTCAAAATAGTCGACTTTTTTTAAGTTCAAAATAGTCAATTTTTTTCAAAAATAAAAAAAAGTCATTTTTATCGAAAATAAAAATAATCAATTTTTTCAAAAGTAGAAAATAATCAATTTTTTTCGAAAATAAAATCGATTTTTTGACAAATAAAAAAAATTTCTTAAAAAGTCGAATTTGTTAAAGTTCAAAATAGTTGATTTTTTCGAAAATAAAAAATAGTCAATTTTTTCAAAAATATAAAAATCAAGTTTTCCCTAAAAGTAAATTCTTAAATGAAATAGTAAACTTTTTTGAAATTATAAAATTTAATTTTTTTCGAAAGTTAAAAATAGTCGATTTTTTTTGAAAAAAAATGATTTTTTTAAAAATAAATTAATTTCATTTTTTCTAAAAAAAAGTCATTTTTGAAAAAAAGATTGATTTTTTTTTTCAAATGAGTCAATTTTTATAAAATGTTGGAGGCTCGAGGCTTTTTTTTTTATTTTAAAAATTTTTAGGGATATTTTGTTTAAAGGGTCTATTTATTTTATAGCTCATTTATCTTTAAGATTTTGAGCCCTCTATATTGTTAGCCTTAAAATTTAGGCCCAAGGCCCATGATTTGACCGCTCTAGTCCCACAGTAAAACTCATGACTCAATATAAAAACGCATTATGTTATTGATGGAAACTCATTTTTACTACAATGATTCTCGCCCGTCCTAACAAAACATCTCATGCATCCAACAGTAGATAAGTCATTGTCTTTTCATCTGAAGTTTCAGAGTACAAGTTCAAAAAGGAACGATTTATTAGTTAAAATTTTAAGTTATGTTTGTTCATGTTATTGCAGTTCTGATGATTTAACAGAAGGTGAGATTGAAGAGGTGTACCAGATTCATGTAAAATGAGGAAGGCATTCAAAGATCTTAAGTTGGACAATCATAGCAACGATTCAGATACAGATGATGAAGATGAGGACGAAGAAGAGGAGAAGTATTATTGGAAAAGAGAAATTAGTTTTGTATATTAAGCTCGAAAAATGTTATGGTATCACGAAACTGAAAAAACTTGAAACATATCGAATTACGTTCCCTGACTTTTTGTTTTTTGGCGCAACATTTCCCCAAAAATGTGATTAAGAAATGCTTGTATTAGAACCAGAAAGCAATCGAGCTCATTGGTGCCGAAAAAGGTGATAAATATTATGCAAAAGGTCATAGTGCAAAGTGAAACAAAAAGGTTGTGAAAATTGAGAAGTTCATTGGAAAAGGCCGGTATGAGTATGCAAAAAAGAAGAGGCTTAGAGCATTTTTAACGGGAGTAACTTAAATGGGTAAACTAAAATATTTTTTGTGGCCCCAAAGTGTTTTGTAGGATTTAAAAAATTTATAGTTAATTTGAGTAGTTTTTACTTTAATGATGGTTGTCTATAAGAAACCAAAACTTGACCCCACATTTTATATTTTTTATTCAAGTTACCATTAATTTAGTGCTGTTGGAATATTTTATTAATATTAAATAATATTATAATATATTTCACATTGAATAGTTAACGTTAACTATATAGATAATGGAAACTAAACATTAGTTTAATAAATGTCATGTCAGCTCTACTATCATGCAAATTCTTTATTACTAAGCTATACAAAATTTTGGTTTAACAACCATGTGCTAAAATTGCTCTTAGAAGAGAAGAGATCTTTGGATTTACGATTCGTTATCCTCCAAAGCGGCTGTTGGTTTCATTGTTAAATCGTAGAGTTAAGCTGAAGATGAAGAAATATGTATGCTAACAGTTGATGTTACTGCTTAAAAAAGATGGGTATAGTTGTATAAGTTATATTTTCCTAGGTGGAGGCTAGGTTTCAGTGAATGGTTGTGATATTTTGTTTAATGATTTAGTATTATTGTTCAAGTTGTTATTTAGTAATTGTTGAATGATCTTGCTTTAAAATGATGATGTGTATTGCATGTATTGTATTTTGTTGAATGAACAAATTGACACCAGTACAAAAAGAGTAATTTACATCCGTTTTTTACATTTAACACCTATTTCTAGAGGGTGTGAATTCAACGGGTGAAAAATGTCTGATGAATTTACACCCGTTTTAAAACGGGTGTAAATAGATGTTATATTAAACCCTTTTTTTTTGTTGAAATCGAGTGTTTACATATATATATATATATATATATACATATATATATATATATATATATATATATATATATATATATATATATATATATATATATATATATATATATATATATATATATATAAATGATATATTACACCCTGTTTTATAGAAATCAGCTGTAAATGTTTACATGTATAGGTTTATAGATGGTATATTACACATTTTTTTGTTTAAAACAGGTGTATAAATATGTAGCTATTTTTTAGAAAACAGGTGTAAGTTTTTAAGTAATTTCATTTAAATTAAACATATTTACTCCCCATTTGATAAAAATCGAGTGTAAAATGAGCAATGTTTACTCTAGATATTGACAAGTTTACACCTTTTATTTTTTTAAATAGGGTGTAAAAGTAAAACTATGATATATTACACCTGATTTTACCATGGATGTTGGCAAGTTTACATCCTATTTTAATGATATGTTAAACCATATTTTATTGCATCAGTGGTGATTTATCATTAAACCATGTCACTCAATGAACTCATGCTATTAGAGACTGGATGAACGGTTACCTTGCAAGTTGTAAAGTCTCAGAGTATTGTTTCTCAACATCTGAATTTACACCTGTTGTAACATTTTAAACAACCAAAACCAGACTCAAGCTTAGTTCAACTGATCAGACTTCGCACCACCTGAATCATCAATTACGTTGTTCATTGAATTGAATCATGACCAAAAGTCTAGCCAATTTGGTTTCCAGTTCAGATTTCGAAATTCTGCCATGCAAATATGCGAGTAATAAAACCTAAATGTAAAAACATAAGCTTATAAGTATATAAATTGTTCAGGAACCACATAGCCACACAAAATAGAGCCAACCATCCAATTCGCTAGCAGTCCAATATATACACCATAATCAAACGCCTTTTGCAGCATATAAATGGAGATAACTGTAATACCTTTTTGCAATGGAAACGCCTTTTGCAGCAGTAACATCTGATGCACAGGTCATGTCATCTTCATTCGAGCTAAAATCATTGAAGCTTTAACCATCACGGTTGTCCTGAGATGGTGACAAAGCTGAACCGAACATTGTTTCATGTTTGTTTCCCGTAGAGCAGGTTTTTTCCCCAGATTCAGAGCAGACCAAGCGCGCTACATAGAAAGTATACATTGTTAAATGAACATGGAAATAACATAATTGAGATCCAGAAGAGCACTAACAGCCTTTTGAACAGCCTCATTTGTCACCCTTGGGGAGTACTTCCTTGAAGCCAAGGCAAAAGCATTAGAAGAAAAGCAAGCCTGCAAAAGAACACGCATTAAGAAGCTGAAAAATATAAAGTGTGAAATTACAAACTGACTCTACCAAAGAAATTACAACGTCGCAGCTGGAGGAAAATGGACACAGACAAACTGCTGAAGACGAAACAGAACACCTTTACACAATTAAATATGGCTACCGGAAATAGACTGATAGCAGTCCCGCGCACAAGAAGACACCAACAACCGATAAACCCATGAGAAAACCTGCCGCAATCTGAAGAAAAATTGTATCCAAGAAATTAAGTATTTGTTTGTATCATCAAACTGTATTAAAAAAGAAATACACATGTGCTAATACTTAATACATACAAGCATGCAGTAAAACGGATGCTTAATTTAAATAGAAATCACATGATAAAGTATCAAAACTAGTTTCGAGTATAAGAGTATAAATTACCCTGAAACATAAATACTCTTATTTAAAAAATATCAAAACACAAACAAAAAGATGATAAGAAGCTTATAAATTACCCAGAAACAACTCAGAGTTTTGCTCAAGTAACTGAACTGCCTCACTGATATGCAGAGCATTGAGAAAAAGGTGCTTCGGAAATGCCTGAATTTCTTGATTTAGGATTTCTGGTTCTTTTCCCACCCGACAACACATTTATTACTTTCATACTCTAAAATTTGCCCCCTTAGATGTTATCATCATTTGCATGAGCATCATAAGTCAATCATCCTTGCATCACTAACCAAATCATCAGGCTTTGTTTGTTGTTTATTTTGTTGAAAATAGGGTTTTATGGAAAAGAAGGGAAAGCTCTGATTAATCAAGATTTGGAGAGGGGGTCAACCAAACAAGTCCTCAAACATTTCATGGGTCCATAAGAGGTCATTTGGTCCAAAGAAATTCAAGTCAAGAGTTTCTTAGGTGGATAGGGGAGGCATTTGATTTCATCTAATTCAAAAGGCAACTGAAGCATCACAAAGTCAACTATTGGTTGTTATGGTCAACCATAAAATTTACAAGGATCAATTTATGATCTCATATGGTTGTATAATCAAAAGTCAAGTTGTAACAATAAAATCAGGAGATGTGGAGAATTAGGGTTTCTTGATGAAATTTTTCGAAGTTAAAAAGTCAACATTTGAAGTGATTTCCAAGGCCAAATTCAAGATGGTTCTAAGTGTAATTTATGTTAGTCATCAACATGAAAGTTGTATATCATCTCTTTAGATTTCTTTTGATACCAAGAAATCATCAAGATCATTTTTAGAACTCAAGTTATGATGTTTTCAAGTGGAGGTCAAAGTAGGGCAAAACCTAGGGCAACATTTTTGCAAGAACTTCAAACCAAGGCCTTATGGGTTTCTTGACCTCAAATAAAAATTCACCCAACATGAAAGTTGTTCCCCTTGATCTAAACTTTCTAAGCGTATGAAAAATTCCTCATTTGGATCAAGGAGTGAAAAGTTATGGCATCACAATGTTTGGTGATTTTGGGCACAAGTTAGGCAACTTGCTCTAGTTGCCAAGGCATTTCTAAGTCATGTTTTTGCTCAACTGGCAATCTTTCTTTTTGACACTTACATGCTTTAAATCTAAAAGTGTAAAATATCAAAGTTGTTATCCTCCATCTTAACTTTCCAAGCATATAAAGAACTCCTCCATTGAATTTTTAAAACTCAAGATATGACTTCACAAACACAGGCATCAACCCTTGACAAAACTTGCCCAAGTCATGACTAGGTCATGCGCAGGCTTGCCTAGATCAACTTGTTGGATCAGTTTTCATGTCCAATTTTTATTATAATCCAAGCCTCATATCAAAAAGTTTAAAACATGAAGGTTGTTCAAATACATGCCCTCTTTCCAAAGAGCTCAAGATCTTCTCAGTTGAGTCACTATCCCTGAAGTTATCACATGCCAAAGTGATCTTGCAAACTTGATTTACACCTTGCCACGATTTCTAAGCCATGACCAATTCTTGTGCCAAACATTGTAATTTCTTTCAACATCTAAGACATCAATTCTTGTGCACCAAACCTGTCTTATTATGTTCCCAAACATTGCCATTTTAAGCTTTCACTCCTATGGCATGCAGAAAGTATATGTTGGCATAATCATGGAAACATGAAACCACCAACCTGACCTAGCCTTCCCACCTTATATGCTGGTTTTCTCTGGCCACAACACAGCAAAAGATCCACTGCCCAACAAGTTCTGAACCTTGACCTAGCTCGAGCCATCACCATTAAGTTGGACTTTTGATTTTTGGCTCCAAAGACAATTTCAAAAGGGTTCTGACCATAAGAACAAAAGGAAGGAAGTCAGAAGGAGGAGGAGAGAAGAGAAAGGAGAGAATACCCCAAGAAAACTGTTTTTCGAGCAAGACACACAATCACTTTAGTTTTTGCAAAATCTCCCCAACCACTCTTCACACTTATCAAAACTTCAAACAAATTCCATAAACCTTCATCATACACCATAGAAACCCTATTCCAACCATTCAGAAAGAGTTGTAGCCTCTCAATCACGATCCACCATTTTCAAACCCCTTTCAAGCTTGAGCTACTGGGCTTGGGGTTGAGAGGTATTTTCAGGCAAGCCATCCGTTTCCAGCTATTCTCTCAGAATCAACAAGGGTGAGGAGCATCTTTTCTTGCTTCTATGATCACCATTGAAGGAGCTTTAGATTCACTCTTAGATGTAATCGTTTCTTTCTCCTAAGCTCTCCATATTCACATTGTTGTTGTTTGATTTATAAATGAAAAATGTTCTTTTTATCATTTCCTTTGTCTCTGAATTGTTACATTTGGTGTATGAACTGAGCATTTGATATTGTTCTTTTGTTTGTTCTTTTGGTGCCACACGATTTGACCAAGTATGATGGGGGTGTAAGTTTAGTTTTAGGTTTTGATTTTGTGATATTATTGATCCTGGTAAAAAATACTTGAAATTTGGTATTTACACTTTTCACTTTCATGGCGTGACGTGTGAGTTTTGGTGAGATGAAGTTTGATTTTGTGTTGCTGCGTTGAAAGAAGAAGATGAAAGTGGAAGAAGAAGCTGACATGGCTAATGTTCTGCTGAGCTAGCATTTCTTTTAAGTGTTCTAAATATATAGTTATGTGGGTGACTTATACAACGGATGTATAGCCACCCCAATGGTAGAGGCAACATGCGTAAGCCTTGGGAGTTTGGGGTTCGAATCCCCCCTCGTCCCAGACTCTTTTGTTATTTTTTTATTTTCCAGTTTTCATTCTATTTTAAATATTTATTTGTTTTTGTTCATTTGTTTATTTGAGGTACTCAGTGGTTTGGTTGGTAAGAGAGGTAGCGTGGGTTCAAACCCTCTACATGCACTTCCCTTCTTTTTTATCACTTATTTTCTCATTTTTCTTCACAATTTCAAACCTTTATATCTTTTTGATCCCTAAGGCTTTTTGGTCCATTCTTTTTGCTATGATCTTATATTTATGTATACTTCCCATTTTATAAAAGAAAACCTAAAAAATATCTATTTTTATTGCATTTGTGTATGTTCAAAGTTTGTGTTCTATTTTAAGTTTTAATTTATATCATTTGATTCTTTTGATACTTTCTTGAATTCATTTGCAAGTATAAGTTGCATATACATCTTGATTTTGTAGAAACTTGTTTGATATTGTGAGTTTTGTGAGTTTGAATTCATTTGCTCTAACATTTCATAGTGTGCAGGTTTGTGGTTTTGATGTGATGAGTTTTTTCATAGTCTTGTTTGTCATTGGACATTTCATGATAAACTTGCTGCCCTCCCTTGATTGTCATCATGATGAATATTTTGCTTTGATTCTACTTTGTACCTTGATAAGGGTTTCAGTTTGTTTTACACTATGTCCCTTTTTCTTATATAGGCATATTCTCCAACTTCCAAAGGAAAGAAACGTCTGTGGACTTCTATGTCTTTTCCCTTTTAGGATGGTCTAGTTTTCCCATCTCACCTTATGACCTTGTTAGAGTCATCATCTTGGCCTTGTAAGAGCCATTTCCCTTTTTAACTTAGAATTAGGTTTATAGTTTTTAAACTCTATGTGAATACCATTGTGATGGGTACTCACCTTCCCCTTGTTGACTTTTGTTAAAGTCAATCCCCAGTTAGGAGTTTTTAACTTAGACTTAGATGGTTGGTTAAATCTGTGTAGGTATCATGATCAAGAATACTTACTTCCCCTTGGAACCTTGATCATAGTCAAGAATTCCTTATCCCTAGTTAAGTAAACTACGGTTGCTCTAATTCTATCCTAGTTAGGATACGTAGGCACGAGATGCGACGTCTTGGCGATCATACTTAGTGTATATACCCTAGGTCTTTACTTTAGCACCCTCTCCATTAGCAAGCAAGCTTTAGCATAACACAAATACTTACAAGAGGTTCCTGTAGAGTACTACAGATACTTAGGATGCTAACATCTTCCCTAGGTATAACCAACCCCCGAACCTTAGATCTCTAGTTGTGTTGTTACATAGCATACTTAGGGGTTTCTTCGATCTTTACCCTTTACTTTGGATAAATCAAAGCTCGGTGGTGAATTTCATAGATTTTTTATTCAAGTTAATTAATAGCTTGATATCCAATTCTCACTGCGATAAAAATGGCGACATCACTGGGGATATCCCCTAAGAGGGTTAAGCCCACCTTTCTTGTATTTGTGTTTGTTATATGTTTGCTTGCTTTTATATATATATATATATATATATATATATATATATATATATATATATATATATATATATATATATATATATATATATATATATATATATATATATATATATATATATATATATATATATATATATATATATATATATATATATATATATATATATATATATATATATATATATATATATATATATATATATATATATATATATATATATATATATATATATATATATATATATATATATATATATATATATATATATATATATATATATATATATATATATATATATATATATATATATATATATATATATATATATATATATATATATATATATATATATATATATATATATATATATATATCTGTTTGTGCTTGAGTTTTCTGTATGCAGAGTTGTCACCTTGAGTGGTGAGGATACGTCCTATACTCGGACTTGAGTGCACCTATGATAGGAAGATGATATATTTAAGAAGGCTTATAGGGAGTTGATTCTTGACCAAGTTGACTTGAGAAACCACCACTCAGTGGAGGCCTTATTGGGAGTAGTTTTGTTGAACGAGTATTCGTGAAAACATTACTACTTTTGACCTAGGAGCCCATGACACTGAGAACCTTTAGTTACATTTTCACCCCACTTTGGCCTTGTTAGGACGTAGTGCGATAAATATAAGGGAGTAGTCCTGAAATAGTTGCTACGTGATACTAAACTTGGACAAGACTCTCTTAAGAATATTATCGACTACCGAGTGATTTGGGAAATTGATAATATCTGAAAGATGGGTTGTTGACTCTGAGAACTGTTTAGAACCCTATTCTGCAAATCACGAACCTTTAGTAGACACCTTTCGGGATGGATAGACCATGGCTCCACGCTCGTGATCTTAAAACCTAGGCCCTTGTTTGTTTTCCTGTACATACCTGTATATATGTGTATATGTGAGTTTTTGTTTGCATGTGTTTGTGCATACTTTCATTCATGAGCATCATACCATAAAAGTTTCGTGGAACTTAGGCTTTTGTTTGTAAAAATCAGGTTTGTCATGGATAGTGAAAGGAAGAAAACCTTGAAGTACACTTACAAGAGTCTTAACTTGGATGACCTAAGGAGGTTAGGTACCTTGGTGACAGATTCAGAAAGGTTCAAGAGCAGATATGGGAAACTGTTGTCATTATTGAAGATGAAGATGGACAAGGGACTTCTCTCCACTCTACTACAGTTCTATGATCCAGTCTACCATTTTTTCACTTTTCTTGACTATTAGCTCGTGCCTACACTGAAAGAATACTTCTATCTGGTTGGTTTGCCAATTCTTGATGAGTCTCCTTTTCCTATTCTAGAGAAGGACTCTAAGGAGTAGGATATTGCTAAGGCTACACATTTGGTATTGGTTGATATTCAAAACAATATGACTACAAAAGGGGGAGTTTTTAGCTTGACTGCAGAGCTCTTGATTGGGAAAGCTCAGTATTACACCGACCATTTGAGCATGGACACCTTTGAGGTTATCCTTTCCTTGCTCATTTATGGTATCTTTTTGTTCCCTAGCTTTTAAAACTTTGTAGACCTCAATGCCATCAAAATCTTCTTGAAGAGGAACCATGTGCCTACTTTGCTAGCAAAAGCCTATCATTCTGTTCATCTGAGGAATTCCCACAACTGAGGGATGACCACTTTCTATGTTTCTTTATTATACAAGTGGTTTATTTCACACTTGCCTAAGGATAATGCTTTTTGGGATCTTGAGAAAGGTTGGTGGTCACAGAAGATCATGGCTCTCACTCACTCTAATATTGATTGGTACAATCGTGTCTATGATGGCGTGACGATTATTGATAGCTGCAGAGATTTTGGTAATGTACCTCTTCTTGGTACTAAAGGAGGGATCAACTATAGCCCAGTCCTTGCCCGTCGACAATTAGGATATCCTTTAAAGGACAAACCCAATAATGTTCATATGGAAAGTATTTTCTTCAAGGAAGAGGAAGATAACAAGGAGCTAAAGGAGAAGATCCTGAATGCTTGGAACCATTTGCATAGAAAAGGGAAGAGATACCTGAGAAAGCCTAATTGTGTTTCTTTGGAACCCTATCTCCGATGGGTTCGAAAAAGGGCTATTGAGTTGAATATGCCCTATTCCCAACAAGAGCCCATGGTTTTGAAGGAGGAACCCACCCTGATCTTCATGTCTGAAGCAGAGGAGCTAAGAATCTCTTTGAGAAAATCACAACAAATATAAAACGCTTGGAGGCACAAGTATCAAGTGGTTGTTGAGGAGAATGCAGAACTCCAGAAACAACTGCAAATGAAGAATGAAGAAGTGCTCTCCTGTAAGAAAGAGAAAGCATCAGAGGATTTATCTTCATCTAGCCCTCAATCGAATCCGTGGAAGCTAATTGTGGATAAGCTTATTCTAGAGAAGGATCAGTTGGAAGAAGGGATCAAGAAGCTCAACATGAGGCTGTTAGAAGGATCTCCTTAGGATTTTTGTTAGCTTTTATTAGCTTTCTGTTTAAGACTCTTGTAAGAAGTATTGATGTGTTGTAATTCAATATTTTGGATAATGAAAATGAGTTTTTGGTATCTCTTGATGTTTGTAAATATTCGAGTTCCACGACACTTTTGCATGGCATTCATGTTTTTTCTAACCATTCAAGGAATTTAAATTTGTTTTGCAGACATTATAGAATGGATCCTGGAAAGAGAGTAGCTTCAAAATATACATTTCAAAGTCCAAAATTGGAAGACTTGAGGAAGTTGGGAGGTTTAGTAGAAGATCCGTTGGTATTTAGAGACAAGTATGGAAGTATGCTGTCATTGCTAAGGCTTCAGGTGGATGAAGAGATGCTGTTAACGCTGGTGCAGTTCTACAATCCAATCTATCACTGTTTCACATTTCCAGATTACCAACTACTGCCAACTTTGGAGGAATATTCTGCACTAATGGGATTAGGCATCACTCCTAAACCATTTTCTGGAAGAGAAGGGACTCCTAGTGAAAGGGTTATTGTAGAGGCTACGCATTTAGAGCTGACTAAGGTACTGTCTCACATGACCGTCAAAGGAGGTTTCTATGGATTACTAGCTGTGTTCTTATTTGAAAAAGCTCAGTATTATGCTGAGTTGAAGAATTCTGAAGCATTTGAGGCCATTTTAGCATTGTTAACCTATGTGTTTTTCTTGTTTCCAACTGCTGATGACTTTATCGATGAGAGTACAATCAACCTCTTCTTGATCAAGAATCTTGTTCCCACCTTATTGGCTGACATGTATTTTTCCATTCATTTGAAGAACTATCATAGAGAAGGCCAGATTGTATGTTGCACCGCTCTATTGTACAAGTGGTTTATTCCGCACTTACCAAGGTTACCATCACTTTGGGATATGCAGAGCGGACTCTCATGGAGAAAGAGGATTTTATCAATCAAGCACTCATACATCAAGTGGTACGATCCTATGTATGTAGGAGTTGTCATGATCCATAGTTGCAGAGATTTCCTTAATGTGCCTCTTCTTGGCACCAAGGGTTGTATCAGCTACAATCCTATTTTAGCTCGTCGCCAGCTTGGATACCCGATGAAGGATGAGCCTGACCCAACCTTTTTGAAGAGTTTGTTCTTTGAAGGAGGGAAGAATTCAGTTCTCAAAGACCAGATCATGTACGCATGGCATCATATTTGCACAAAGGGGATGACCGCGTTGGGATACCCTGACTATACTATCTCAAAATCTTACCTACTATGGGTTAAGAAGAGAGTTCTGAAGATGTTTTACACCCGCTTTGAGTCAATCCCTATAACTCTAAAAGATCCTACTTCTGTTGAGGAATTGAGAGCTGCATTGGCTAAAGCTGAAAGGGGAGCGAAAGCTTGGAAGGATAGGAACTTCATGGCTATGCAAGAAAATGAAGAACTTCGAAAACTGCTTCATCAAGATAAAGGAGGAGATTGGCAAGAAGGGTCCTCTCGTAAAAAGGATTAAGACCTCAGTTTCCTTTGTTTTACTTTTTAATTTGTATTTATACTTTGACTTTGAATATGTATTTGATTAACTATCAGTTATGTAACTTATGAAGGTGTTATGCTATTATTATAATGTTTGTAAACATTTTCTTTTTGAGATTGAGATTTATTTTAAGTTTGATTTGTTATGCTATTATTAATATGCTGTTATATCTATAGATGTCAACTGTAACTCCATCTTCCTCACAGTTCATTGCTTGAGAGATGATTTTAGAGTTTATTACAACATGGAAACTATAGACAATAGAAAAAGTTTGACAATCATCTAGCTCATTCTGATGAACATGAATGTTTGCCCAAAAATCTTTCACAAGATATGGAACTATCTTTGAAAGATTACGCGTCGTCAATTCATTGAAGTCATCTGCGTATTCCTTTAGAATATCTAGATCATGGATATCTCCTTTAATGGTTTTTGAAAACATTTTTAAGAAGAAATTCTAGTTTGAAGAAAAGTGATCTCACAATATTATCTTATATAAAAGATAACTTATGAAATCAGGAGAATACACAAGCAACAACATAATACATAGAATGCTAATTTATAAACAAGTATGTATTAAATGTTTGGACAATTATGAGTCTGAATAAAAACGAGTTAGAATCTTTGTCAGTACACTCTTTTTAATGAACCAAATTTCAGAACAGATTTTAAAATAAGAGTGATAGTCATGTCCCTTCAGTCTTGAGACTTTCCGAGACAACTGTCTATTAAAGTTGCATTTCAAAAAGCTTTTAAGTATTATAGTGTAAGACAAGGATTCTTATTTTATCATAACTAAAGAGTAGTCCAATAGTTAATTCAAAGCACATAGCAAGGAATTAAACTAATTTCTTTCTACTTTAAGAAAAGCAATCAAGAAAGAGAGAGATCATATACTCCCTATCTAAGCTTTTAGGACATACTTAGAGACATCAGAATCCCATGATTCCTTCATACTCCATTCAGAAGATAAACATTTATTCAGTGATAAAGATCATGTTCAGATTTTTCTTAATATAATCAAATTGAGAAATAGCTAAGGGTTTCATAAATATACCAGCCCATTGATGTTCAGAATCAATAAACTGAATATCTATAACACCTTTCTGAACATAATCTTTTATAAAATGATATTTAATTTCAATATGTCAGGTTCTAGAATGTTGAATTGGATTCTTCGTTAGATAGATAGCAACAGTGTTATCACAAAGGATGGGAATATTATTTCCAAAAACCTGATAGTTTTCAAGTTGATATTTCATCCATAGTAGTTAAGTATAGCAATTAGCAGCTGAAATGTATTCTGCTTCTGCTGTAGACAGGCCAACAATTGCTTGTCTTTTACTACCCTAAGAGATAAGGTTTTCACCTATGAGTTGACAGGTTCCACTAGTGGATTTCCTTTCAATTTTATATCCGGTATAGTCAGTATCACATAATCCAACCAGCTTATAATCTGAAGATTTCTTATAAAGAAGTCCAAGATTGATTGTTCCTTTTAGATACATGAAGATCCTTTTAACAGCTGTTAAGTGAGGCTCTCTAGGATCTAATTGGAATCTTGCACACAAACATACACTGAATAGAATATAAGGTCTTGAAGCAGTAAGATAGAGTAAGGAACCTATCATACCTCGATATTTAGTTGGATCCACCTTAGCACTGCATTCTTTATCATTTAGATTGCAAGTTGGATGATTAGGAGTTGACATGACTTTGCATTCCTCAAGATTGAATTTTTTTCAAGAGCTCTCTTGTGTACTTAGACTAATGGATGTAAATACCTTCAGAATTCTAATTAATTTGAATTCCAAGAAAGTACTTTAATTCACCCATCATGCTCATCTTAAATTCAACTTGCATAATTTTAAAAAACTCTTGACAAAGAGATGCATCAGTGGAACCAAAAATTATGTCATCAACATAAATTTGGACAATCAATATTTCTTCTTCTAGAGTTTTCCTAAATAGTGTAGTGTCAACCTTGCATTTAACAAAACCATTTTCAAGCAGGAAATTACTCAATCTCTCATACCAAGATCTTAGATCCTGTTTGAGACCATAGAGTGATTTCTTGAGCTTGTAGACAAAGTCTGGATGGTTTGGATCTAGGGATGGCAAAAATATCCATACCCGCAGATATCCGTGGATAAAATCTGCCACGGATATGGGGCAGGTAGCTTAATGGATATCCATGGATAAAATAAATGGATATTTAAATACCCGTTTGTTAATGGATATGAATATGGGTTTAATGATATCCATACCCGCAGATATCCATATCCGTTTATAAATTATAAAAATTATTTAAATATCATTAGTTTATTATACCTTATTTTTGCATCTTCTAAAAAAATTAGTCTTCTTATACTTCTTTCTTAAAAAAATTTTTTTTTTGAAGAAAACCTTTCACTTTTCATTTAAATTCTATTAGTCATTTCATATTTAAACTCTTTGATACTTCATACCTCACTTCATCAATTTCACAGTCCAACCAACTAATATCGGCATTCCTCTGTCGAACTAGTGTCTCCCTTCCTACTCCTCTATCGTCTGATCTTCCATCATTCCTCTGTCGAACCTTTTGTATGGATGTTATGTGATAATAAATTTTTGTGTCTTTAAAAGAAGTTAAAAATAATTTTTTCAAAAAATAATTTTTATAAAAAAGTATTATCCATGGATATCTGTAAATATTCGTGGATACCGTAAAACTCGTGGATTACCCGATTAACTGATATCCGCATGGATATGGGGCAGATATGGATATCATATTTATCTAACGGGGCAGATACGAATATCATAATATCCGTCCCCATGGATATCCATTTACATCCCTATTTGGATCTATAAATCCTGAATGTTGCTTGACATACACTTCTTCAATAATAACTTCGTTCAGAAAAGCACTTTCCACGTCCATTTGATACACTATAATGTCATGGTTAATGACATAAGAGAGAAGAAGTCTTATGGCTTCTAACCTTGCCATATGATCAAAGGTTTCCTCTTGCTGACTGTAGCCTTAAGCTACAAGTCTAGCTTTATTCCTAAAGACTTCTCCAAGTTTGTTAAGCTTGTTTCTGAAGACCCACTTGGTTCCAATGATGTTTTTCTTTTGTGGTCTTAGAACAAGATCCCACGCATCATTTCTTTGAAACTGATTTAGTTCATCTTGTATGGCCATGATCCAACCATTATCTTTCAATGCATTATAAACAGAAGTAGGCTCTATTAATGAAATAAGTCCAAGTATTGAATGATTATTTCTGAACGCATATCTAGTCCTCAATGGCTCGTCTTTATTACCAATGATTTTCCCTTCTGGATGAAATACTTTATATTTAAACGGTTTCTTAGGTTAAACCGAGGCTTCAGTGCCATTTTGAGCAATCACTGAATCAGTAATAGTAGGACCAGTTGGAGTACCTTCAGTTTCTGTAGCTTCTGGTATAGTAATAGATTCTCAAACATCATCCTCTATACTTTTTTCTTTAGGAACATATACCACAAGTTTTTCTTCAGAATTCTGGATGCCTACAGAGATAACATTTTGGGCCAAAGACTCTGACTTGTCAAGGTTAGGTATTTTGTCATCAAATTTAACGTGCATAGACTCTTCAACCACTATGGTTTTTGAGTTATACACTCTGTATGCTTTTGAGCATTCAGAGTATCCCAAAAGACACCCTTTTAAGCTTTAGCATCAAATTTCTTTAGGTAGACCTTATTATTCAAAATGTAATAAGTACATCAAAATTGATGAAAATAATAGATGCTTGGTTTTCTACCTTTAAATGATTCATACAATGTTTTATCCAGAATTGGTCTAATATAGATTCTGTTCTAAATATAACAAGCAATATTAACAGCTTCTGCCGACAAGTACTTAGGGAGTTTATTTTCATGAATCATTATTATTGTCATCTCTTACAAAGATCCATTCTTTCTCTCAACAAACCTATTTTTCCGTGGAGTTCTCGGAGAAGAGAACTCATGGATAAATCCATATCTTTCACAAAAGGACTCAAATGATTCACTTTCAAATTCTCCCCCGTGGTCGCTTCTGACCTTCTGAATCTTTATTTCCATCTCAGATTATACTTGAATGCAGAAGGTGCTAAATACTTCGTATGTTTCATCTTTAGATCGAAGGAACTTCACCCAAGTCCATCTGCTGAAATCATCAACAATGACCAAACCATATTTCTTCTCACTAATTGAAGCAATCCCAATAGGACCAAATAAATCAACGTGAAGCAATTATAAGGGTCTAGAAGTAGAGACAATGTTCTTAGTTTTAAAAGAGGTTTTCACAATCTTTCTAACTTGGCATGCTCTATAAAGAGCATCTGAGTGATAATCAATATCTAGTAGCCCTTTAACAATTTTTTGTTTGCTAATTTTAGAGATTAATATCCTGTTAGAATGACCTAACCTTTTGTGTCAAATCCATTTCTCATCACTCATTGTCATCAGGCAAACGACCTTCTGATAAGCCAATTCAAAAAGATTGATTTTATAAACATTTCCCTTTCTTTTCCCTTTTAATTCAACAATTTTATCAACATTAACAACAAAGCATAAATTCTTATTAAACAATACTTCACATCCACTGTCACACAACTTGCTTATACTTAATAGATTATGTTTCAAGCCATCTACCATCCATACTTTATTAATAAGAGTTTGAGAATTACCAATGGTACTTGTACCAATGATTCTTCCCTTTTTGCCTCCTCCAAAACCCACATTTCCCACCTCTTTTAGATTCAAGGTTTGGAACATATGCCTTTCTCCGGTCATATGTCGTGAGCAGCCACTGTCCAGGTACCAGGATTGGCTTTCCATCCTTTCCTTTGGGCATATCTGCAACAAAGATAATTTGAAATTTAGGTACCCATACAAATATGGGTCCTTTCATGTTAGTTTTAGCAGATTCTTTTCTATTTTGTCCTTTTGTCAAGTAAGAAGATTTAGCTTCACTCCAAGCTTTTTGTTTCCAAAGTTTTTGGTTGGAGCTATTTTCAACCTTAGTTACAAAATTAGTCTTATCCCTTGATCCAAAAGTATTCGATACTCTGGATATCAAAATTATGAATGATCAGGTTCTTATATTATAATACCTTTTAACGTTTGATCAATGGGTTCAGTCAAATTCATAACTTTCGTAGTACTGGCAGTAGGAACAAAACAGTTACTCAACACTGTTTGAGTAATGCTGGATGAGCAAGAATTTGGGAGAACTTCTAATGAAACATCAGATCTAAAACATCCTTCATCATACCTTAAACCTTCTTTATTATATTTGCCAACTCAATAAATCATAAATGCAAGTTTAGTTTGATCAATGCCAAATGTAATGAATTTATGAAAAGTGTGAACATGCTTACCCAGAGATGAACATTCAATTTGAGATGTACTAATTTCTTTTAATTCCTCTTTCAAAATGAAATTATCTCTTTTTAAAATTTTAACGTAACTGGCTTGATCCTTGCAATAATTTATAAGATTATTAGCATATGAAATAAAGTTGGAGTAAAAGTATACCTCATCTTCATTTTTAGATTCAGATAATAGTCCTTCGTTAGATGAGTGTGCCATTAGTGCAAGATTGACATCATCTTCCTTTTCTGAATCTTCATCATCCAGCTCTTCCCATGTTGCCATAAAGTTTTTCTTGAACCTGCTTTTGAAGTTATCCTCCTGGTAGCTTCCTTTCTTCTAACTGTCTTTTTGAAGATCAGGACAGTCATTTATGAAGTGAACATGATTATTGCAGTTGTAGTAGACCATGTCTTCTTCTTTATCTTTGAAGTTGGATCTCCTATTGCTTCTAGGAAATCTCATGTTTCTTCTAGCCATTTGCTAAAATCCTCTAATGAAGCAAGCAATCTCATAATCACTAGATCTTCCATCAGATTCTTCTTCAGAAGTTTCATCATGTTTACTGCTATTAGATGATCTTCTGAACTTTTCACTATATTTTTTAGAAGCAGATCTCAAAGCCAGAGATTTAAGTTTCTTTAAAGAATCATCTCCGTTTATTTCAATCTCATGACTTTAAAGATTGCTGATTAGACTTTCAAGAGACAGCGTATTCAGGTCCTTAGCTTCTTGAATAGCTGTTACTTTAGGTATAAACTTGTGAGGAAGACTTCTCAGAATCTTCTTCACATGATCTATTATAGAGTAGCTCTTGTTCAGCACTTAAAAGCCTGATACGAGAATCTGAAACCTGGAGAACATGGTTTCAATATCCTTATCATCCTTCATCTTGAACAACTTGTACTTATGTATCAACAAGTTAGCTTTTACTTCTCTAACTTGCTGATTCCCTTCATAGGTAGAGCATAAAGATTTAAAGATATTCTTTGCAAAAGACTTATAAATGACTCAAATACTCAGCGTGTGGTAGAGCGTCCACCATAATACCCCTGACTTTATGATGCTTTCTGTAAATTTTCTTTTGAGCAGGAGTCAGTTTTTTCCTGTCAGATACCATACCAACACTATCAACAGCGAATTCAATACCATCTTCAAGTATATCCCATAGCTTATATCTAGTCAAATGATATGCATATACATCTTGCTTTTCCACCATTCAAACTCATTGGAGTCACCATTGAATACATGAGGTTTATCATATTAATGATTTCTTTCAGAGCTACTGTAATCTTAGGGAAATTCCCTTACTAAGGTACTAGCATTAGTATCCTCAGTAGCCATATTTTCCTCATTAGATCTTTGACTGTACCACTGTTAAGTGTTACGTACAGACCAAGCTCTGGTGTCAACTGAAGGTGAGAAAAATACACAACAAAGGGGGGGGGGGTCGAATTTTGTTTGCAAAATTTGTTTTATTTATGAACCAGAGTTCAGATTCCAAAACTGAGTTCATAATATGGTAGCAGCGGAAAATATAACAAAAGTAAAGTAAAAACAACAAAGAACACACAATAGTTATCCTGGCTCCTCTCCCAATTGAGAGTACTCAAGGCCCCTTGCCTTGCAAGTGATTTTCCACTATAATCAACTTGATTACACTTGCTTATACACACTTGTATAAGAATTTCCTTGCTCAGATCTCCAATCTAAGACTTCCATGCTCAATCAGCACCTGATCGAGACTTCCTGATTAGATCCTCAAATCTAAGACTTTCCTTACTTAAACCACATGGTTCAAGACTTTCCTGCTTAGACACACTGCCTAAGACTTCCCCTGCTCAGATCCTCGATCCAAGAATTCTCTGCTCAGACTCACTGTCTAAGACTTCTCTGCTCAAACCTACAGTGAGAGACTTTTATCTAAATTGACTGTTTAGTGAAGGAATAACTTACAACAACACTTGATTAACAATCAGAGGTGTTCAAATATTATACAACATACTTTTACAAATGATTCTTAAGCTATACAAGAATAAGAACTCTTAACAAATTTTGCTTCTAATATGCAGTGTGTGTGTATTTCTCAGTTGTAGTTGTAGCGTTATTTCTTGAGTTGATCTTCAAATCTTCTGTTCCTTTTATAACTGAAGAAACATAGTCATTGAAGCATTCACAACGACTATAATGAGATCAAATCTTCTAGTACATCTTATTTTCCAATAAAGCAAGTGTTGAAACTTTCAGACAAGGAATTATCCACAAAACAAGGCCTTTGTCCAGAGGACCTATCTATGATTCAAGTACAACACAATATGTGGAGGATAATGTCAATATATCTAGACTCCCGTGTTAGAAGAACTGAGTTGACACTACTCAGTCTCAGAGACAACTATATCACGCTTCTGATTCTGGAGTTTACTAGCAGCTGCTTTCTGATCAGACTCTCTCACGAGTGTATGATTAGAACTGAACCAAAACTACTTCTGTGTCAGAATCAGTTTCATCAAGTAAATATAATTTGGCACACACGAACCAGCTAGTTAGAAATCCTAATTGTTTTTCAAATACTTTGTCATCATTAAAACCTTAGAGGATACATGGTATGAACTAAACTTATCTCAACACATGTGACAGATCAGTTGAGAAGAAAATTTGATGACAAGTCGAGTCAAACGATCATGATAGGATATCATTCGATTGAAGGATACAAGCTGTTTGACCCAGTGAAGAAGCAAGTAGTGATCACCAGGGACGTGATCATAGATGAGATTAAAGAATGAGATTGGACTGAGAATGTAAAGAAGAATTCAGTGAGAATCGTATGTGAAAAACCGATTAGTGAAGTCGAAAGAGAAGTTCGAAAAGAAGAAGTCAGAGGTGAAGTAACCCCAAACAGACCTCAACAAACAAGACACATGCTTGCAAGGTTGTAAGAATGTGTGATTACATCATATGACGTGGTCAATGAAGAAGGTGAGCTGGTACGCTATGTTTTCTATGCAGATGTCAAACCATTCAATGCAGCTGAGGAATTGAAATATTCAAATTGGAAGAAAGCAATGAATGAGGAACTAAAGTCCATCGAAATCAACAACACTTGGTCACTTGTCAAATTGCCTCAAGGAAAGAAGGCAATCAATGTGAGTGGGTATACAAGGTGAAGCTGAATCCCAAAAGATCAGTAACTCGACACAAGACAAAACTTGTAGCAAAAGGATTTATTCAGAAAGAAGGAATCAACTTCGACGAAGTTTTTGCACTTGTTGCTAGGATTGAAACAATCAGGTTGGTTGTTGGTCTAACAAACATGAACAATTGACACATATGTCAGATGAATGTGAAATGTGCATTCCTGAATGGTCCCTTAAGTGAAGAAGTTTATGTTGCACAACCAGCTGGGTTTGTGAAACAAGGCGAAGAAAGAAAGATGTACAAGCTACATAAAGCCCTGTATGTACTTAAGCAAGCTCTAAGAGCTTTGAATAAGAAGATACATAGTTTTATAAAGGAGAAAGAATTTGTGAAGTGCACAATTGAGCATTGAGTATATGTAAGAAGAAGCAATAATGAATTACTTATACTATGTCTCTATGTCGATGACCTGTTGATAACAGGAAGTTGCAAGAAGGAGATCGAAGATTTCAAGCATGACCTAAGTGAGGAGTTTGAAATGTCAGACTTGGGAAATCTTTCATACTTCCTTGGTATCAAATTCTACAAGAGCAGTAGAGGTTTGATAATGCATCAAAAAAGACATGCAGGAGAAATACTCAAGAGATTTGAGATGCAAGATTGCAACCAAACTTCGACTCCAGCTGAGCCCAGATTACAACTGTCGAAAGAATTAGATGAAGATGATGTCAACCCAACTTAGTACATAAGACTTAGTGGTTCATTAAGAAACTTTTTTCACATAAGACCTGATCTAGCATACATTGTAGGTATGGTGAGTAGATTCATGCAGAAGGCAAAGGTATCACACATATCATCGACGAAGAGGATACTAAGGTATCTGAAAGAAACTCTCGACTATGTCATTTTGTTTTCTACAGTTGATTAAGGAAAAGAATGCAATTTAGTGGGATACACCGACTCAAGTTGGTGTAGTGACGCTGAGGATAGAAAATTCACAGCTGACTATATGTTTATGCTACGTGGTGCACCAGTTGCTTAAAGTTTGAGAAAGGATCCAGTAGTGGCATTGCCGTCGTGTGAAACAGAGTACATAACTGCCTCTCTCTGTGCATGTCAAGCAACGTGGATGGTGAATCTGGTCGAAGAGATTACAACGAAGAGTCATAGAGCAATTACCATGAAGATCGGCAGCATGCCAACTATCAATCTGGCGAAGAATCTGATAGCACATGGGTGAATCAAGTACATCGAAATGAGGTTCCACTATCTTCGTGAGCAGGTAGCAGAAGGGAAGATGAACTTAAAACATTTTAGAACTGAGAATTAGATTGTAGATATCATGACAAAGGGAGTGCAAGTCGAAGTGTTCAAGAAACTAAGGTCTATGATGAATGTAGCTCGACAGAAACAAGAATGTGTCAAAATTAGTCTAGTGTGAGTGTGTCGAGTTGTGTTAGATGTCGAAATGTCGACTTAGGTTGCTTGACACGAGATTTTGACTTAGACCAAAAATAGAAAATTTAGACTTTTGTAATTTTGAACTTTACCTTAGGGAGCAAGCTAGCTCAATTATAAATAGGGAGTAACCCCATTATGAATAGTAACACACAACAGAAAGTGCAGTTGCATAGTTGAATAATATTTTCTCAGTTTGATAGCAGAGAGTTACTCTGCAAAAATCATATTCTTCTTCCTCAATTTTTGTTAAATCCTAATCTTCTTTCTTATTTAATTATCTTTCTTTCTTCTTCAATTAATAATTGTTGCGCAAAATCATTCTTGCAATCAAGGTGTGATTGTTTCACTTGAGTGAAGAGTGAAGAACAAAGAATTTTGATCGGTTGATTGAATCTTGTTCATCAAAATTGATTCGGAATCTTCAAAGTTTTGGATTAATTCCAACAATAACAATCTTACAATGATTTTACTGTTTTTACGATCTTGCACCGTAATCGACTTTAATAGGCTGTGCAAACAGAATTGAAGAGCAAGAAACTTTGTCGCCAAATTCCATGATAGACAACAACATAAGAACCTTGCACAATCTTATTTTTCAATTGAAGGACTTCCCAATGGATATCACACACTACAACAGAATGTGATTCACTTTTCTTTTAGCGTGATGAACTTACCTCGTCCCCTATACTTTCCTTCGAGCTTCCCAACCACAAACCTTCTTGCTGCTTCTACACATCACCTTTTATCACCATATACCTAGCTTCTGGCTCCAATTTCTATTGATGAACTATCTTTGAAAGCACCAGAAGTTCCATGAGCAGAATTTTTTTCATCTTTCGCTACCGGATATACCTTGGACTCATCATTCCAAATTCCTTCTATGAGCTACATTTTAGTAATGCATCAACTGTTCCAGTGTAAGCAATTCCATTAATGTATAACTCAGAACGAGATTTCATTTCCAGCATTATTTGCCTAACTGAAATGAGTTAATTTTCCTGCCCACAACCCTGCATTAAAAGAGCAAAAACAGAGAGAGGTTCTGCCAAAGAACCCTCCTGAACTGCCGATAGAATTTATAGTAGAGGCCATAACTAAATTTTGCTAAAGTATATGTTCAAGGCATGTCATATTCACACATGAATGCTAAAATAATGAGAACTTAAGTAATCATTGAAATATAACAATTACAAGCAGCTGAAACCAGTGAACCTAACTACGATCAAAACATTTTACAGAATAAAGCAAAACTTGATTTAAATGTTAATGGTTTTGTACTACTACAAACTAATCTTACTAGTGAGTAAATTTGAGAAATATGATCTTTATAATCAGTAATCAAATTCATGTTTACTAATTAGAAAGTAAACTCTACACACAAGGTAGTAATACAAATAACAACAAAATCGTTACTTATCTTTATAATCGACGTCACCGATACAATATCAGCACGATGATTCTGTATCATAGCAATAGATTCAGAACTAAACCTTCTTTTCTTCCAAATTTTTCTATTGGCATAATCGACGATTTGGAACTCCGTCATCTAGGGTCAGCTGCCTTTATGTGATGTACTCGGACTCTTTTTCGTCGGCCTTTCACAAGATTTAGTTCTTCATTTTTTATGACGGCGTTAGAGCTGAGCTTGATTCCCCCGATCATCGCGATCACACATCAGGTGAAATTCGCATAGCCAATACATTCTCTGCGTTCATGTGATGCTCCAGGCTGTCATATTCACAATTTTGATTCAGATTGCCGAAAACTGCTATGAGATTGACAAGATTCATCATTTTTCTCTCCGATCTGTTTTAAGGCATTACGATTTGCTCTTAAACCCTAAAATTTTCTCACTACTTTGATTTATTGCTCTTGCCACTGAATCTTATAGAAATTGTTTTGCAGGTGATTAGGATATCGACTTCACATCATTTTATCATGATGACCACGTGAAGGTGATACAGTAACCTTGTATGGAGATTTTGGAAAGGTTGCGTTCTCTGAATGGTTGTGAGATTGGGAATTAAACTGCCACAAAATATGAGTGTTTAGATTTTATTGCGTTGTCTTGAAAAGTTTTATCAAAGCCCTATCGTGGTGTCAAATATTCTTGACAAAAACATTAAAAGTTTGACTTCATTATTATTGTTATTATATTCAATGAGAGCCGTTGGTCTAGAATGAGTATGGGGTTCATGGCCTCCATTATTGTGGTTCAAGGTTTCTGGTAGTTTTTCTTCTTTCTATGTTATTCATCCGTTCAAGTGCCTCCTTTAGATCCCCAGGATTTCCTTATTTATTCTGTTATGCTCCATCCCTTAAAATCTCAAGAGAATCACTTAATTATTATTCTTTATGGCATAAGTATTGTTTGATGATCAATAGTAAGATAACAATTACCGTCATTCCTTTGGTGAATGTAACACTCCATAATTTATGGAATAATATTTATAATGGACACTTTCTAACTTCATAACCGATGAATGACTTTTGGCTACTTTTTATAGAATTCGAGATGGATGCTTTCTGTTCTAGTAAGCCATACCAAGCATATCCGAATACGAGATGTATATACCACCCAACTCCATAATAACTCCTAGCTCTCCTAAAATTCTTGGGTTATATATCGGTCATATCACGATCTAAAAAATATAATCAATCCTAAAATAGATATCTCGGCCGGCCAGATAATTTTTGAAGTTTACAAGTTCTCCAAAAAAAATATGATTTATTATTAATCAATATTCAAATTTACATCTCTGTTTAAATTTATTGATTTTCAAAAGCTGTCAAACAAATCACACAAACGCATTGCATTAAAATAGTAACAAATCTGATCAAATTTAAACCGGATTTTCGCTCCAAAATTGCAACAATATTGGTCTGCTGAACCAGAGTTCAATATTGCACTGCACACGTTGGAACATCGTATTCCACATGTTGCAACAATACATCAAAATTAACTCTTTTCCATAACTTGCAGATCTTCTGATGTAGTGTGTATCTTTGGATGGAAATATAATGAACCACAACTGCAATAGTTGTCTGATGTTGCAACATACAATAACATATGTCTTGTTGATGGAGACCAGATGTTGTACCACACATGTTGGAACATCGTGTTCCACATGTTATACCAAAGCATCCAAAACGACTATTCTTCATATAAATCTTCTTTTTATAGAGTTCTTGGACCAAACCTTTCTTAAATGTACATTCAGTCAAATCTTCTTTTACTGAAAAAAATCCAAATCTTTTCTAGTTGGTTTTGGATTATCAACACAAATTTCTTCTTAAAATCAAAACTTTGTATTATTTGAAGAAGTCAACACCTTAACACTTCTGAAGGACATCCGAAGAGGGTCAGAATTTCAAGCTAATCAAAACTTCAAACCTTAAGCCTATTGCTTAACTATTTCTGTCAGGCACTTTATCAAAAATATCTCTTGCAACTAGTTCTGTCAAGCACTTTAGTCAACTAGCTCTTCATGGCAACAAATTCAAATGTTAGAATACATGTTGAACCATCTTGTCCCACATGTTTCCTAAAAAGCTCTTGTATATATGTTGTTTTTCCTAATGCAGTCAATCCAAAAGGAATAACACATTACATAACTTAATGCCTTGTATTTGATTTTTCGATCTGTTACCCTGGTGGGATTTTTCTAAAAATCAACTATTGATTTTTGCCAATCATTAGTCGAGAGATTATTAATGGAAAAAATTTCTACATAATTTTTTTAATTCATCCAACCCTTATACCTTCACCAGTTTTGACTTTGACAACTCAAATGGAAAAGGATTGGTTGAAATCAACTTCTATTTTACCTTAATTAGTTCTTCTAACCTTTCCTTAGAAACTCTGTAATCAAAAGCAATTTGTGTTAAATCATTAGCTTCTTGGTTTTCGACTCGAGGCACGTATTTGGTGTTGACTTCATCAAATCTTCTTAATAACTAATTGGCTTTGACAAAGTTCATCAGTAGATTATCTTTGATACATTTGTACTCTTTTGACAATTGTTTCATAGCCAACTCTAAATCACGTTTGATGTCGAATCCTTTTGCACCTAAATAAAAAAGAATCTCAAGGCCCACGATTAAAGCTTCATACTTAACCTCATTATTGGAGAAAACCTCTTTATTTTTAAACGAACTTTATTGGAATATCTTTAGGGGAGATGATCAAAATTTCAATACCAGTTCCATTATCTTGTTTGAAACCGTTGAAGTATAATTCTCAAGATTTTAGAACGACGTAGTCTTGTGTGACTTTGACTATTGCATGTTCAATAATAAAATCAACAATAACTTCGCCTTTTATAGGCTTTAAAGGTGTATATTTTAAAGAGTATTAAGTCAATGCTAAATCCTATTTACCAATTCGGCTATGTAAGATAGGTTTTGGCAACATATATTTAATAACCAACTATTTCTTATGGTTTGATAACATAATGTTCATTTGGTTATACCCTGAGTAATCATCTAAAAGAATATGATGGTTTTACCTTTCTGATTAAGTTTCTACTTCATTGTTGCTTTTGGTGCTTCTTATGACAAGAATGTGATTCGATTCTGCCTCCCTACTATTTCTCGAATTTAATTGAAATTTGTATTAATATAGTTCAACATCATTTGATTATATGATCACTTTAGCATTTCGGTCATAAAACCTATAATGTTTAGTGCATACCCAATAAGCACATGTTCATAAGCTTTATTCACATGTTTAACTCGCTTCAGATCCAAAATTCTGGCATAAGCCAGACAACCTCAAGTTCTAAAATAAGACAAGTTTGATTGTATTTTCTTTAATATCTCTTAAGAAGGTATCTTATTTTTAGACTTGAAAACTCTCTTTAGGGCATATCAAAAAGTCAATAAAATTTTTCGCACGAGTGAGATGCGACACCAAAATTCGACACAATAACAACGTCTAATTCAGTAAGAGTTCTATTCTTTATTTATATTTTTTCATTCATTTTATGAGAATGGAGTGAGTTGTTTCATGTACAATTCCATGTTTATAAAATTTATTAGATAAACTAGAATCATACTCAGTTACTTATCATTATGAAACATTTTACTTTTACTTTTCTTACTAAATTAATTTTCAATTTCATTCACAAAAGTCTTAAACATATCAAGCACTTCACTTTTAAACTAGGGGAAGTTTGTCAATAATAAATTGTTCATCTAAAGACATACCTTCAATGATGATTTCATAAGTAATCTTTTAAATTTCATAACATTAAGCCTCCACGAACCTTTCATTTATATCATATGATATTTTAAGTAGCAACTAACTACATACTTCTTTGCTCCAACTTCTTCGGTGTTATACTTCTTATTTAGAGCCTCCCAAACCATAAGGTAATTTTTCCTGAGCTATAAATACTTTGCTTTAATATGTACATTAGATTTAAATTTAACAATATTAAGTGTTTCATCTAAATCCACATATTTCTTACTATTAATTTGCTCGGTTGGTCCGAAAGGAAAACAGGAACCCCGTCGGTCAAATCGTTGGACACCTTTTTAAAAGCTACGAAAATCACAAATTTTGTTGCCAGCGTCTAAAGTGATTTCCCTCAAACTTGAACGATTTATCAGAGATAACAACCAGAAAAGTACCAATATCAATTACGAAGACATCAACGATCTGGGTTCATCGAGCTGGTGATACTTACATGAGGTTCTTCAAGTGTCACTCACGACGACTTCTTATGAAACACCTCAGATACCGAGACCTGTACGAGAGATACGACCTCAAATGTGCGAAACCGACGCCCACTTCGATCAACCGGGTCATAATAATTAATATAAAAAATTATTCTCATATTTAATCTAAATTTAATTATATATTAATTACTAGTATTTATTTTTTATTTGTTAATTATATTAATTGTATAATTATTTATTTTAATTTAAATAATTATTTATATTAATTATATAATTATATACTTATTAAAATTTTTTATATTAATTAATTATTAATAAAAATATATTAGTAATTCAAAACAAATAAAAAACAAAACATTGGGCACTTAATTTGAATTAGCGCGCCCCCTGTTAAAATTGGAGGTGGCGCCAATTGAGTTTACTTTTCCTTTTAGTTGGTATTTGGGTGCGCCAATAGATATTAAGTGTCAATTTTGTGCCATTTATTTACAAATTTATTTATATATTTAATAAGTCGAGTTTAGAATCTTGAACGAAATCACTTTTTTAATAATATTTCAAACACTCTTAGAATGTCTTAGAGTTTATACGCGAGAATATCTAGGATAACTCGGTCTATATTCGCGTTTGTACAAAATTGATGAAAACTCGAATGTAGCGAATATGAAATTTGAATATTTAGTGAAGAGGATTTACTTTTGTAATATTTTACAAAGTTGCGACCATTGATGAAACACACTCTTTGAACAACATTTTCTTGTTGAGTGTTGCAACATTTCACCAACAACAATACTTCAAAATCACTCTATTTCTGACTACATTTTGCTACACTTTAAGAAGTATTGTTTAATTCCAAATTCAAAAAACAAACAGGTAACTGCAACACTTCGTAAACCGTTGTCTATTTCTAAATTCAAAAGATAAATTTCAATTGCATATTTTCATGTCATTTTAGAATACACTCATGATCACTAATTATTGTTATTATTTACAACATTTTTTTGTTTAAAACATAGATAAATTAAAAATTATGTAGAAAGGTTGGTTAGTATGAAGTTAAAGTTGAGGAACTTGGTTATTTTGGTAAAAAGAAATTCACAAGAGACCCTCTTCTAAAAACAATTTAAAAAAGAAATATTATAATGCATCATTTAATTATTTTTATATATATCCTGAATAATTATCTCATATTTTATTTTCTTTACATCCAAGTTTGAATTTAATTAAGATGCTCCAGAGAATCGTTTTGGCTGTATTAGAAAATGACAAGGCCTCCTAACCATCCTGGACTGCATCAACTTTTTTTGAGCATCAAACCAATTGTCATTTTCAGCAATTGCAAAGAACATATCTTAAGGCTGGAAAGTCTTGGAATACTTAAACAGTCACAGACAAATAATCTTATATTCATACTAGTAAAAGAAAAATAATGCATGAGACTTCTAACAGAGAATATTCACTTGCATGCTTCAGCCTACAACATGGTGCAACATTGCGTACAAGTTTCATTGAAATATATTCACTTTATATATATATATATATATATATATATATATATATATATATATATATATATATATATATATATATATATATATATATATATATATATATATATATATATATATATATATATATATATATATATATATATATATATATATATATATATATATATATATATATATATATATATATATATATATATATATATATATATATGACAAAAATTTTTAACATAAGAGACTGAGTTCAAATATCATCAGTTATAAAATACTCCGACGTTGTGAACAGATATAATTATAAATGTGTATTATTAAAGTTGTTTTATTTTCAGAATTAAAAAAATGAGTTGTCATACTTTCAGAACTACAAAAAGAGTTGTCATATTTTTATTTTATTATGTTTTAAAATAGTTTGTTACGATCTCGTTAATCTAGCTCAAATTTGATAATTGTAAGAACATTTTATTAGAAGGGTCATTATACTTAAACCAAAAAGAATGTATTATGTATAACTAATAATAATGATAATAGTAATCATTAGTTGTAAAATATGTGTAATGTTGAAGTTGTATATCGCTATATGGTACACACAAGCATTCGAAATTTCTACAACGGTTTGATTAAGATCAAAAAGTTCAAATTAAAAATTTGATATTGTTCAGTTTGAAAATTAAAAATCGATGTAGTTGAAAAATTGATGATTTTAAATTGTATAATTGTGGCTCTGACTTCCTTACGGTGGCACGGGATGGACGTGTATAATTAACACTCTAATACTTAAGTTAGGGTAAAATTCAAGATGAGCATAATGAGAAGTAGAGATTAGAGATTGTACTTTATTTTTAGTATGAGAATTGATGTTATATATTGGTTTAAGTGGAGTCGATTTGAGGTGGATCGGGCCTTAGTCATTTGGATCTTTGGGCGGCCCATATCAGTTGTACCAAGGCTTTGTCGGGCTCTGAAAGAATCGGGGAAAGCCTTAAGTAGTGTTGATCGGTATTCCGAACATGGTCCAATGTGAAATAGAACTGAAACACTTAGAATCAGTTCAAAAAAGTAGTGGGGAACAAACACATTAAAAGAGGTTCCACCATTGAAATGTTTCGTAGCCTTTCTTTGACACATGCACTTACGTGATTAGTTAGGACATGACGCAATTTACAGTGCACTTGAGTGAACTCATGTTAGAGTGTATCCGTGAGTAAAAATCTAGTTGTTGATCTTGTAACTTCTTTCTTTAGTTGGTCTAAACTATTCTGTTGTCGTTGCTTTTAAATAGGGTGAATTAAGTATTTGTACGTTTTTGCAACCCTTACCATTTAAACTTACATTTACTTTCTCTAAAAACATCTTTGTTCCCTCTTCCTATAGAGTATTACTAGAAACGATTTCAGTGCTTTGCTTAAAGCTTTTCCATTTCTTCCTCACCTCATGCTTCATCACTCCCACTTAACCAGGTATCATTCTAACTGAAGAACTTATCTTTAATATTTCATGTTTTCTAATCAGGATGAGTGATAGTACGGTTGACCCAGTGAGCAATTATGAAGTTGAAACTTCATCTTCTTTTATAATGGGGACATCCCCTGATTGTCATCTCACTCCTTTTAATAATAATCTCTTAGAACCATAAATCATACCCTTATCTTCTAACTTATAAAGAGTATCTTAGAATTTCTTATGTTGACAGAGGAATAAACTACACCGAAGAGAAAATACAAACTAATTTTCAAAGGAGAGACCGCATAGAGGATTATATTCAGCTTCACCTAAAGACTGGTGGTTGTGAGCCCTCGATGTTTATGTGAAAGCTCACTTAGATCTTCGAGATCAACCGAATTAGGTGGAGTATGATTGAATGAACAAAAAAATAGCTGGCACTTTATCGGTTCTTAGCACTAAGGATGATATAAACGCAGTTGAAAATATGGTTGACGATCCCTTGGAATGGTTAACTCTTCCAATGTAGCCGAAAAAGAGGATATGCAACTCTTTTGAATAGTGTCTCTGATTTGACATGGGGTGAATATGCATGGTTAACACTCTAACATTCAAGTCAGTTCAAAATTCAAGATGTGTATAATAAGAAGTGGAGATCATATAATATACCTTGCTTTTAGCGTAAAAATTGATTTTATACCTTGGATCCAGTGGAATAGATTTGAGGTAGATTAGACCTAAATTATTTAGGCCTTTGATTGACGTAGAACATATATTGATATTATAAAATTAAAATTAAAATATATATTTTATTATACTATTACTTCTCAACAATATACTCATCCTTAAAATATAAATTCTTCTCCTAATAATCATCTTCTAAAAAAAAATACCCAATACTTTACTTTCCCTAAATAATTTCAAAATAATATACTTTAACGCTTTAATTTTTAAAATAAACAGGTTTGTCAGTTTAATTGGCATCCATATTAACTATACAGAGTGAATGGTGATTTCACTCTTTTTAAAATTACTTATTGATATCAGATTGATGGATAGAATGGAGGTTGTCCATTGTTATTGTAAAACCCTAACAAACTTTTCATATGGTTTTCCTATCCATGAGTATACCCATCGTGCCATGGGTTTTTCTTGACATATCTTCCTCCCTTACAAAACAAGTGTATTGATGATTCAAATACCTTTAAACAACAGAAAATGAAGATCCCATCTTCAATGAGAATGGTGATACAAATGGTATAAAGGATCCTATTTAGATTCCAAGAGATAAATAGGTTCCTACTCCAATAGAAGAAGACTATGAGACAGATTTTCAAACTCAATCGGTCATCATCGTTGAGCCTGATGTGGACTTGAATCATGTTTCCACTAATAGCACTCCTGACTTTGAGTTTATTAGTGCTACTCCAAGGGTGGACTTGGAAAATAGAAAGGAAATTCTTCAAAAGACGTGGAATTTATAGAAAAATATTGGGCCAACATAGTTAAACCAGATGATGAGGCAGTCAATTAAGCACAGTTTCGACCTGTGCATGAAGCTCCTTTTCAACTAGTGAAATCCAGAAGTAGGAAAAAAAGTCAGAAGAGTAAAACTCTCATCACCAGATCAAAGTTTGGTAAACCCACATCTTCCTCATTAAGTGCATCTATTAGAATGTAAGAGGTGTTTCTAACTCTCCTACAAAATTGGCTCTTAAGATACTTGTAATCAAGTACTAGCCTCAATTTGTAATTTTAAACCCTGGATGGTATTTTCTAAATTTCCTCATAAGTGGCTTTGGAAACTTAACCTAAAGTTATTTTTTGTTAACTATAGGTTTGGTACAGAGCCTAATATTTGGTGCTTCTTTGATAATAGTCTTGAATATGGGTTCTTAGACTTAAAAGACCAATATGTGTCATTTTTTATGAAAGTTTAGGGTATTAGACTTGGTTCGTCAGTAATATATGTTTATACTAACCATGTTATAATGATATCTCTTTTGAGTTGTCTAAGTTATTCTCTGATTAATCACTCTATCCCTTGGTACTTTATTGAGGATTTCACCTCTATTTTGTGAGCTCACGAGTACCTTAATCCTGCTAGAATCTCAATGCTAGAGTTTTCTAACTGGTCTAACTCTAATTATCCCTACCGCCTACCTTCATATGGTGATTCCATTATCTGGAACAATGGTAGAAGATGGAGAGCCAATGCTCAAAGAAGGTAGGGCCATTTGTAATCATCTATGGATGGATGCTTATCACTTAGACACTAGTTCAACCCTTGCCAAGTTTAGTTCAGATCACCACCCTCTTCTTCTAGACATAAATTTCCAGGCTTTAAAATTCTCCTCTCAATTAAGGTTTCATTAGATGTGGACGTTACATCCTCATTGCTTCAACATTATCAAATTTATATGGGAAATTCCTGTCTTTAGTTGCTCCATGTTTGTTCTTATTAGGAAATTACAATTGTTTAATTACAAGCTTAAAGAGTGGAACAATGTGAACTTTGGGAATGAAACGGACAATGTTAGATTGGATGAGGATAGGATCAATGGAATTCAAAGTTGAAAGTGAGAAAAACACAAAAAGGAGGGTTGAATTATGTTGACTTTTCTCCTTCTTCTTCTTCTAAAATCTTTCAAACAGATTCTCAACACTTATTTAAGAGTCTAATTTTTACCCCTAAGATTCTACCTATCACATCATTTGCATCTCATCAAGATCACAAGCATGACATCCTCCTAACCTTACCTCTTTGGGTTTGCCTTTGTGGGAGATCATCAAGCACCCTTTGTGTTCTCTTGTTATCCTTTTGTTTGTTTACATTCTAACATCACTAACCTTATTCAAAATACAAAAATATGTGTTTTTCCTCTTTCTTATTATACAAGGTAGGGACCTACAATCAATGGATCAAGCTTGGTTTCTAAATTAGGGTTTTGATTTCCAAAGGCAAGGTTTTGGTCAACAAATGGTTTACAAGAACTTCCACTTCAAGGCATGGTCTGTAATCTTAGGTCATATTCATGTCATGCTTCATTCAACATCAAGGGATCAAGAGAAGTTCAAGTTTAGTGCATGCACTACTATAAAACGCGCAAACAACAACGCCAAGTTTACAACAAATTCATATTCACTGTTGTAATAGGTTGAAATTTTTGCACCCAGTGAGTAGCTAGATTTATAAACAGTAATTTAATGACAGTTGTCTTAAAACACCGTAGTAATAAATGATTTGTAGCAAGCTTCGATTTCCAACAACTACATTTTTCCATTTTTTAGAGTACATTAAGCGTGTGTCACTTAAGTCCATGATTTAAAAAATAAATTGTAAATGCTTTTACAACGGTGAAGTAAACGGACTGTTGTTAGAGGACTTACAATTCCACTGCAGTTGGGTTGTCCAACCGCCATTAAAGAGTTTACTGATAAATTAAAACAAAACTTATTATGTATTTCTTTCATAAGACGCCCTAGGAGAACGAGCGATCCAGAGACGACAACGGTGGCATAATCTTTACTCTCTTCGTATCCATTAATTTGGAGCTTAAATCTTTAGCCTCTTCGTTCATTTGATTCTTCAGCTTCGAAGTACGGTACTATTCAACATCTTCATTCCTTTTTTCTTGGTTTATGTTGTATATGCTCAAATATCCACCCTCTTTGTTCATTTGATTCTTCATCTTCGAAGTACGGTATTCTTCAACCTTTTCATTCCTTTTTCCTTTGTTTATGTTGTATATGCTCAAGTCAATATGAGAGTACATGTTTCATATGTTTTAGGTTTAGATTTGCATATACATATGCTTAAGTTTTTGGATTAGATTTTGGTGTGTCATTCACATTATTATACGTGTATAAATTTTTGAAGTTGTTATAGATCCTAGTTGGATGAAAGGCGATAGATTAGGTCCGTTTCATGAGAACTTTACCAACACTACATTTTCCAAGTATAGAACCTTTGTTATTATCTCCATATGTGACGAACCTCTTTATCTTTGGTACAAAGTCAATAAAGAGGGTTATGTCACCCGTCATGTGCCTTGGACATCCACTATCAAGATACGACATCTTTTCGGTAGAGTCAAGACATTCAACCTGAAAATTTAAACAAAGGAAATAGGTACCCAATTCTCATTGTCCTTGATAGTGAGTGAGATCAAATTTACACTTAGGCAACCATTTAACAACTCCTTTAGGAACAAAGAGTTTCTTATATTTGCATATTTCAATGGTATGCCCCTTTTTGCAACAGTAATGACAAGATAGGTTTTTATGAGACATGTCCTTTCTAGTTGAATCCTGATAACACGAAATCATATAGATATTTTCATGCATAATTCAACTAAAGTCTAACCGTTTTCGATCCGATTTCGGGTTATTTCCGTGTATTTGTCTAATGTTTTGCAGGTATTCAACGATCACGTCTAAACAAGGCAACATGAAGAAAAGAAGCAATCTCAGATGAAATATGGACGAAAAAGGAGTGAAAACGCAATGAAAAGCGCAACAAGCTGTTTTTGCTGATGTGACGACCGTCTCACGGGTGACGACCGTCACACCTTGTGACGACCGTCATGCAGGCAAAAACGCCCCACTCAGATTACACGTCAAAGAAACAGTTCCAATTCCCACAGAGTGGACCACTACTCCCTAAATTATCTGCCTCAAGGTCCATCATCTTCAGAGATAACCGTTGGGATTCCACTTCTATAAAAAGGGAAGCAGGGGACTTCAGAAAGGGAGCTGCATTCATACCACGAAGTGCTGCCGAATTTACTTCCCAGAGCATTATTTTCCAGTTTTATTCTTATTTGTTCCTCTTTACCTTTCCTTATTCCCATTTCCGCTCTTTTGTAACTTCTATTTTATTGTACGATCAAATTGGCACTAAAGACCAGAATCCTGCCAATATCTGTGGAGGATCTGCCCAAAGGCCAATTGGCATATTTACAGGTTTTCATTTTGATCGACTTCAGTTTTATTATAATGCAAATTATTATTTATTATTCTTATTTATATTTTGTCTTTCCCAAATCCATGTCTAGCTAAACTTAGGTAATCGATATGTAGTAATAATTCGAATGGGATTTGATAACCACTGGTTGAAAGACTTTCTTTTCAAAAAGTAATTTATGGTCTGAGTGTTTAAAATTGATTCACTGAATAAACTTCGTCGCGAAAGCGAGAACTTATTTAAAAGTAGTTTTGCCACGAAAGTGGGAAATTAATTAAGATACAAACCAACAAGCGAAAGTTGCGGTAAGGTCAGATAGTAAACACTAGGCATTTGTTTTAATAACAGCGAAAGCACTTTAAAATGAATTAGAACTTAGAGATTTCCAAAAAATAATTTTAACCCCGAACGGGATACGAAAGTGTACGTTTGGCCCTTAGGATTATGATTAGCGTCAATAACCATCGTGAGGCGAGAGTTTTCAAATCTCCATTTTCTGCTTAAATAAACTTTGAAAACTATTTCATACACCAGTAATTTATCAAATCCCTGAAGAACACAATTACTACGTATCGATTCAATTAATTATAATCTAAATAGCAATCTTAGTTCCCTTTTTAGTGACAATCTTATTCCCTTAAACATATTCTACCTAGCTAAACATAGTAACTCCCGAGAACACTAGTTTGATTACGAGTCCCTGTGGGATCGATATCTATTATTACTACGCGATAGACTGTGCACTTGCAGTTAGTTGTATTAGACATAGAAAGTCGCGATCAAGTTTTTGGCGTCGTTGCCGGGGACCCGTTTAGTCAATAGTGTAACCTTCTGTTATACCGTATAGACTAGGTTAACAATTTTCATTTTTCCTTTACTAGTTCTGTCGATTGTATGCCAAGAAATCGCCCGCAAGGCGATATCGTAAAACCTTCGGTCGCAGAACCAGAACGCTTCTTACATTTAAGAAGTAGAATCATTGAGTACCAACTCAAACAACTCAAACATAACACTCCCGAACCTCTCACTCCCATTCCCAAATCAGAAGAAGAAGAACCAGAGATGGCTGAAGGACCTCCGAACAAACCGCTGAAGGCATACGCTACACCATCTCAGATGGAGCCTAGAAGTAGCATTGCTGCCCCAGCTATTACCCGAAATGATTTTGAGCTGAAACCATCATTGTTGTCGGCTGTACAACAAAACCAATTCTCAGGAAACGCAACTGAGGATCCGAACGAACATCTAACGAAGTTTGTACAATACGCAGACACAGTGAAAGCAAATGGAGTAACTCCAGACGCGATAAGACTTCGTCTTTTCCCATTCTCTCTTAGAGACAGAGCGTGGACATGGTTACAATCGTTACCATCCAACTCCGTTACGACGTGGGAGCAATTGAAGAACGTCTTCTTAGCGAGATATTTTCCGCCAAGCAAAACTGCTATGCTAAGAGCTCAAATCAACGGATTTCGAAAGAAAGATACTGAATCTCTTTACGAAGCATGGGAACGATTCAAAGATATGATGAGAACATGTCCTCACCACGGTCTAGAAGACTGGGTGACAATCCATACTTTCTATAATG
This sequence comes from Lathyrus sativus, assembly GCA_963859935.3. Classification (NCBI taxonomy): domain Eukaryota; kingdom Viridiplantae; phylum Streptophyta; class Magnoliopsida; order Fabales; family Fabaceae; genus Lathyrus; species Lathyrus sativus. The sequence continues at coordinate 122,817,372 of OZ012735.1, forward strand.
GGCTTCTATACAATACTAGATTGACAATAGACGCTGCCGCGGGCGGTGCACTTATGGATAAGCCATACGATGAAGCCTATCAATTAATAGAGAACATGTCACAAAACCATTGCCAATGGGGAGGTGAACGCACTCCAACTGAGAAAACCACAGCGAAAGGTGGGATGTACGAAATCAGCAGCCTTGAAAATTTCAATGCTAAAGTAGATGCTCTAGCACAGAAAATCGATAGTCTGACCGTTAACCCCACTGCAACTGTCGCTGCAGTAACTCCAAATTGCGAGTTATGCGGAAACACCACTCATAATGCACCCGAATGCCCATTGCTAGCCGGAATCCCGCCAGACCAGATAAATTATGCTCAAGGAAATCCCTACGCAAATACCTACAACCCAGGTTGGCGAAATCATCCAAACTTTTCTTACAAAAGCGAAAATGCATTGCAAATGCCTACTGCTCCGCCAGGATATCAAAAACCAGCTGCTCAGAATACACCTAGGAAATCAAACCTCGAGTTGATGATGGAAAAGTTCATAGCTACTCAAGCTCAAACAAACAAAGAATTCTTGAATCAAAACATACACACTAGCGAGCAAATTAAACAGTTGACAGGAAAAGTAGACGCTTTAGCCACCCACAACAAAATGTTAGAAACTCAAATATCACAAGTGGCTCAACAGCAAGCATCTGCTGCCGCAACTGCTGGCACATTTCCTGGACAACCCGAACAGAATCCAAAAGGCCAAGCAAATGCTGTAATACTAAGAAGTGGAAAAGAATTGGATGAACCGATCGATCCAAGGACCGAAAACTCAGCCATGCAACAGAAACCAACTGAACAAGCAGAAAAGGAATCTGAGTTAGAGAAGAAGGAGGACAACGAGAAGGAGGATACCGCAAGTGAAAAAACTCAAGCACCTCCAGCGCCATATAAACCACCTATTCCTTATCCGCAAAGACTAATAAACTCCAAAGCTTCAGGACAGTTTAAGAAATTTGTAGAGCTCCTTAAACAGTTGAATATTACTATTCCTTTTACAGAAGCGATAACTCAAATGTCGTCATACGCTAAATTTCTCAAAGAGATCCTGTCGAATAAGAGAAAGATCGAGGATAACAAAACAGTTACACTTACTGCAGAGTGTAGCGCTATTATTCAAAACCGCATGCCTCCTAAATTAAAAGACCCAGGTAGTTTCTCCATACCCTGCGTCATAGGAAAGTTCGTAATAGACAAAGCTCTATGCGATTTAGGAGCCAGTATTAGTGTTATGCCCTTATCTATATGCAAAAAGCTGAATATGGGAGACCTCAGGACAACCAAAATGTTCGTACAATTAGCTGACAGATCAGTAAAATACCCAGTCGGAATACTGGAAAATGTTCCAGTACGCATAGGACAATTCTACATTCCAACCGACTTCATAATTATGGACATCAAGGAGGACACTGTAACCCCAATTATCCTAGGAAGACCGTTCCTAGCTACAGCCGGAGCGATTATAGACGTGAAGAAAGGAAGGCTAACATTCGAAGTAGGAGAAGAAAAGATAGAGTTCATTCTCACCAAGTTCTTACAAGCACCAGCAATAGACGATACCTGCTATTTAGTAGACGAAATTGACGCATGCATAAGAGAACTTGAAAATGAAGAGACCACGTATTCAGAAATAATAAAGATTCAAATACCCGACATTTCTGAAGACGACAATTGGCGTAAACCGTATAAAGACGACAGCCTAAGCGAAAGCTTAGCACTGACCCCAAACCATATGCCAGGTCCGAAGAACCCATCTTTAGAACTTAAAACACTACCCAAAAACCTCAGATATGAATTTCTAGACGATGAACTAAAAAGACCAGTGATAGTCAACGCCGACTTAGGACAACCAGAAACCGAAAAGTTATTAGAAGTCCTAAAGAAGTACCCCACCGCGTTAGGCTATAACATAAGCGATTTAAAAGGTATAAGCCCTTCGATCTGTATGCATCGAATTACAATAGAGGAAGACTCTAAAACCTCTCGAGAGCATCAGAGAAGACTGAACCCCATCCTAAGCACGGTAGTCAGAGATGAAGTAAAGAAATTGCTAGATGCAGGAATCATCTATCCGATCTCCGATAGTGAATGGGTTAGCCCAGTTCACATCGTACCAAAGAAAGGAGGAGTCACAGTAGTTAAAAACGAAAAAGGCGAATCAATAACAAAAAGAGTCGTGACTGGAAGCAGGATGTGTATTGATTATAGGAAGCTTAACAAGGCTACGCGCAAAGATCATTTCCCGTTACCCTTCATAGACCAAATGTTGGAAAGATTAGCCAAACATTCATATTTCTGCTATCTAGATGGTTACTCAGGATTCTTCCAAATTCCCATCCATCCTGATGACCAAGAAAAGACTACATTCACCTGTCCTTATGGTACTTTTGCTTACCGCCGAATGTCGTTCGGACTCTGTAACGCTCCAGCAACCTTCCAAAGATGCATGATAGCAATCTTTGCAGATTTCATAGACGACATTATGGAAGTGTTTATGGACGATTTCTCGGTATGTGGACAAAGCTTCGAAGGATGCCTACAAAACTTAGAAGTGGTACTAGAACGTTGCGTAAAAGTAAACCTCGTCCTAAATTGGGAGAAATGCCATTTTATGGTCCGAAAAGGAATAGTTCTTGGTCATGTCATATCAGATAGAGGGATTGAGGTAGACAAAGCTAAAATAGAGATTATAAAAGATCTCCAACCTCCAAAATTCGTACGAGAAATACGGAGTTTTCTAGGACATGCCGGTTTCTACAGAAGATTTATAAAAGATTTCTCGAAAATCACAAAACCTCTGACCGGCCTGTTAATGAAAGATGCTGAGTTCATCTTCGACGATGACTGTTTAAAAGCATTCGAAATATTGAAATCAGCCCTTATCACCGCACCAATCATGCAACCACCCGATTGGCGACTACCGTTCGAAATCATGTGCGACGTGAGTGATTACGCTGTAGGCGCAGTTCTAGGACAAAGGAAGGACAAGAAACTCCATGCCATCTACTATGCCAGTAGAACCTTAGATCCTGCCCAAATGAACTACGCTACCACAGAAAAGGAACTTCTAGCAGTTATATTTGCGCTTGACAAATTTCGTTCTTACTTAGTAGGAGCAAAAATTATCATATACACAGACCACGCTGTCATAAGGTACCTAATAAGAAAAAAGGATGCCAAACCAAGACTATTGAGATGGATCCTGTTACTACAAGAGTTTGACTTAGAAATCAAAGATAAAAAAGGAACCGAGAACGTTGTTGCAGATCACTTATCCCGAATAGAGGGCATCAGACATGAACCAGTACCGATAAATGACGATTTCCCGTACGAACGTCTGATAGCCAAATTAGAAAGTGACACGCCCAATTCAATCTCGGAAGATCCAGAATTCGAAAAAGCCGTAGAAGCCGTCTATGCCCAAGTCACATTACCTTGGTATGCTGACATCGTTAATTACCTCGCTGCGGGCGTGCTTCCACCGGATCTTACTTATCAGCAAAAGAAGAAATTCTTCCACGACCTGAAACACTATTATTGGGACGAACCCCTACTCTTCAAGAGAGGGGCCGACAACATATATCGTCGCTGTGTCCCAGAGGAAGAAATAGAAAATATTATTTCTCAATGCCACTCAGCACCATATGGTGGTCATGCTAGTACGTCCAAGACGTGCGCTAAGATTCTCCAAGCCGGCTTATTCTGGCCTAATCTCTGGAAAGACGTTCACATCGCTGTGCAAAAGTGCGATAGATGCCAACGAACTGGCAACATCTCACGACGCGATGAAATGCCTCAGAAAGGAATCTTAGAGGTAGAAATCTTCGACGTCTGGGGAATAGATTTCATGGGACCATTCCCACCTTCTTTTGGAAATAACTACATACTCGTCGCTGTCGATTACGTGTCTAAATGGATAGAAGCCATAACTGCTCCAACAAACGACGCACGAGTAGTAATCAAACTCTTCAAAAACACAATCTTTCCTAGATTCGGTGTACCCAGACTCGTCATTAGTGACGGAGGATCTCACTTCATATCGCGAATATTCGATAAACTTCTCTCTAGATATGGAGTCCGACACCGAGTAGCTACACCCTATCATCCGCAAACTAGCGGACAAGTAGAGGTCTCGAACAGAGAAATAAAACAGATCTTGGAAAAGACTGTCGCTACCTCAAGAAAAGATTGGTCGTCGAAGCTACAAGAAGCTTTATGGGCTTATAGGACCGCATTTAAGACACCAATAGGAACCACCCCCTATAAATTGGTTTACGGTAAATCCTGCCATCTCCCTGTAGAGTTAGAGCATAAGGCCTTTTGGGCCATTAAAACACTCAACTTCAACTACACCGAGGCAGGAGAAAAGCGAATCTTGAACTTACACGAGTTAGAAGAACTTCGATTAGACGCTTACGAAAATGCCCGTATCTACAAAGAACGAACTAAAAAGTGGCATGATAAACGTTCAATCAGGAAATAATTCAGTGTGGGAGACATTGTATTGCTCTTTAATTCACGATTAAAAATCTTCCCAGGTAAACTAAAATCTAGGTGGTCTGGACCCTATGAAGTGACTAAAGTACTTCAGAGTGGAGCTGTTGAAATTACCGATAAGACGAATGCACCATTTATCGTAAACGGGCAACGTCTAAAACATTACAATAAGAACGACAACAGTCCTCAAGTCAGCAATATAACATTGCTTGAGCTTCCAGCTCAGACACCCGCATAGCTTCTCACCAAGCTATCGTCAGGCTTTAGACGTTAAAAACAGCACTTATTGGGAGGCAACCCAAATTTCCCTCGTTATTGTATTTCATTTTTCTTTAAAAGTCCACTTTGAAAATCCAACAAAAATCCTAAACTTATAATTACTACTACTTTCCACTTTCGTTTGTTTTCATATTCTATTTTATTTTTTCTCTTTTGTCTTTTGTTTCTACCACTTTTCGTTTCTAAAAATCCTGACTTCAATTTCCTGTTTCAAACTTTTCAGGATTTTTAAAGTCTTCAAAACATTCCTTCTGTTTTCTCCGAATTACCTGCGAGTATGGCCGAATACGACTTCACGAAGGTTCACTTCCGAGGACTCGCTCAAAAGGCAAGATTTGCAGCACTGACCGAAAGAGAATTCGCCTTAACGCTGTATTATGATAAGGCTACTATGGATAAACTAGGGATCACAGATAGCATTCAATACCTGTTCAATCAACTAGGTTGGGAGAACACTGCTCTGAAAACACGTTTCGCTACCTACAAGGATCTTACCTATGAATTCCTTAGTTCTTTCAGATACACACCCAACTATGGTTTTGGATCCAGCACAGAGTTGATTACCTTCCGATTGTTTGGAATGGACCAAACCCATAGCCGGATGTCACTAGCTAACCTCGTAGGATTCCCTAACGGACCGCATGTGTTCATCAGTGCAGAAGATGACGATATTGATTTGCAACTCGATCAATTCTGGGGTAGAATCACAGGCGACTATCACCCTGAACCAGCCAGAATGCATAATGATGACATTCATAACCCAGCCTTCAGATACTTCCATAAGATACTAGCTCACACCTTGTTTGGAAAAGAAGAAAATATTACTGCAGTGTCTAAGGAGGAGTTATTCATCATGTTCTGTGCCTCTCAGGGACGGACAGTAAATGCAGTGCCTTTCATGATGAGATCTTTCAAACGCCTTACGCTGGAACCTCAAACACCTATTCTTATAGGAGGCCTGGTAACAATGATTGCCCATGAGCTTGGCCTTAGATTCTATTTAAATGCCAGCACTCGTTTTGGTACCATCCGACCCATGAACATACAATTCTGCTTTAACAGGCGCATCTTAGGGACTATGGGACCTGGACCGTATGAGTACCTTATTAACGAAAAACCAGTACAGCTATTCACACTGCCTGATCATCTGATGACAAGCATCCACAACAAGGACAACTGGCTCTATGAATTGGATGAGCCTATGGGACCTCCTTCACCACAGTCAACACCCCAGAACTATATGTATGACAGTGACCACATCTTTGAGGCACACGACTATATGTACTATGAGGACGCTGCCTCTGAAACTGAAGTAGACCCTACGACTCCTCCACATTACAATACTTATCCTGAGCCTATCCCTGAGGAGACCACTGACAAAATGGATGCCGTGTTACTTAGATTGGACAACGTCGATACAGCTCTGACTAATGTAAAAGCTGACATCGCAAGCATGCACAGCGAACTGGTAGGCTTCATGGATCTAGTCTGCGACCAACTCGACTACTATTCACAAAAATTCGATGAGTTGAAGGCACGAAAAGATTAGTTATTAGTTCTTAGCAGTAGTTTCAGTTTAGTCTAGTCTAGTTAGTTTCATTTAATCATTTGGATTTTTCGCATTGTTAGTTTTCATTATGTACTACATACAATTGTTTCAATTTTATGTTATTTCAATTCTAGTTTTTATTAAATTACTCTGTTTTCGCATTATTCGTTGTTTGTTGGTTGTTATATTACATCACCGTATCAATACTAAGCCTTAAAGTCACTACGAGTACGCCCTCAGAGCAAAATTCTGCGTTCTGCAGATTTTGCTGCTGTGACGACCGTCACAGCCTCATGACGAGCGTCACGCGGGTGACGACCGTCACACCTACGTGACGACCGTCACGCAGTCAGAAACTAATATCTGATAAAACAGGGTTCGTGTTCTCTTCCACTCCCCCCATTATCACTTTCAATCATCCTAACTCCTACCTCACTACGAATTTTCGTCCTCCCCACATTGAACTATAAACTTCAACTCCAAATTCAACCTCCAAACCACCGTTCTGTCATTTTTCCCTCTCTGCAGAAAAACCCCAAACCTCAGAAACCTCTCCATCTTCCAACAATGGCAAGGAATGCAGAAACCCCAGATGTCAGCAACATTACCTTCAGTGAAGGAGACTTAGGCGAAAGACAACGAGCAAACTACATTGCATTTCATCAGAGGTCGCTCCATCCGACTCATTATCCGCACCTTCCATCGCTTACGGAGCTCGGACTCCTTGAAGGTGTAACCTGGATGCTTCAAAGAGCAGGCATCTGGAACCTCTGCACCAACCCACAACCAACATACGAACAACTCACTCTTGAGTTCTTGAGTTCGTTCACTTACGTCACAAGCAGCGGCGAACTTAACCAGCATTCAGGTGCCGCTTGCTTCCGGATGTTTGGCGTCAACTACCAGATGCATCAAAACCAGATTGCCGGCATTCTACAGCTACCTCGCGGCGACAACGCTCATCGCCGCATCACCGATCAGTTCCAGCACGAAGCCTTCGTGCTGTGGTATCAGTTGACCGGCCTCAATGCCGATGGTTAGGACTCCCTGCACGCCACTCATATCCATAACCCAACCATCAGGTACTTTCACAGAGTGTTGAGAAACACTATCTTCGCCAGAGACAACAACCACAAAGTGAACTCCAAGGAGCTCTTCTTTCTTCATTGCGTTTTCAACAATGAACCTGTCAACGCTGCCCCGTTTCTACTGGCTCATATTCAGGCCAACTGCAACCGTGGCTCGAAGCCATTCTACTTTGGCGGGATTGTCACTGCTATTGCACTTGGGTTGAACCTTGGCGACCGCCTCCAGCACCTCCATTCCATCCCCTCGGTGTTCCTTGACACCGACCACTGCAGAGCCTCCCATCTCATCCGCTCCCGAGCTGACGGCAAATACCATCCGGTTGTGCGTGGCAAGACCGTTCGAAGCATCATCCTTCCGTCCCGCACCCGCACCCATCCAGAGGACCGTACCAACTGGTTGTTCGACCTCACTGCCCCTCCTGCTGCCGCTGTTCCCACTCAGGATCACACTCACGGTTCCGACGATGAAATCCAAGTTGAGTTGGACAGGTCTGAGCAGCCAGAGGCATCGCAGCCTCCTCCTCCCATAGGTACATCTTCCCGCCGCCGCCGTCATCATCCTGTGCCAGACTACACAGAAGAGGACTTCCGTCGCTCCCTAGACCAGCAGGCACAGATACTCACGATGCTGCAGCAGCAGAATCAGCGAGCTGACCAGTTCGAAGCTTGGCACCGGACTCAAATGCAACAACTTCACACCGGCCAAGCTACGATCACTGAGAGCCTAGCGAATCTGACCCTGCAGGTCGAAGGACTCCGAGACACCATCTACCACACCGGAGCTATGAGCTATGAGGACAGAGTAGCCCTTGCTAGAGCCAGAGGACGCCAGCGCGGACGTGACAGAGGCCGTGACTAGATTTTCATTTTTTTCTTCATTGTTTACTATATTTCAGTTATTTGTATTTTCATTTTCAGTTGTATCTCCCTCTCGCATGCTTCAAGAATCAGTGAGGACACTGATCGAGATAGTGTGGGAGCGGAGCCTTATTTCCATTCCACTGTACTCTGAATTTCCTTTATTTTCTTTATTTCCATTTCACTGCACTTTGAATTTTAGTAATTTCTATTTTAACACTTTCTATTTTTAGCAAATAAAGCTCGTCTATATATTTTTCCCGTTACGCAAACAATCCCCACATTATTCAACGTAAATAAAAATTTAGTTCGTTCCTCAAAAGCAAAAGCATCACGAGAATGCACTTGAGTTCAAAACAAGTTTTGAAACCCCGAGGAAACGACAGTTCTAACAAAACCAGTATCGTTCAGACACCTTAGATCTCTAGTTTATGCGAGTCGGTTTCACCACCTACGTGTACCAAAGTCTCAAGTGTCTACGCAAACCCAACCCCAAGTAGTTTATACTAGCAGTCAGCACCATCCTAAAAACACTTCTAAGCGAGCGACCGATGCAAATAAGTGTATGATCTCCAAAAAGATGAAAAATCATGAAAAGAGAGCTAAAAATCCCAAGAATATAAGATACGTTTCCTTCTAAGTTAGGTGCTCCTCACCCGAGAATTTAGCCCAACAGCACGAAAAAACTCATTGAAAATCAATGACATAAAATTATGATCGATGAAGAAGATCAAAAACAGAAATGAGATCATATTCACTAATAGGTCGACCTGCCATGAAAGTGTACGGACAACGGGCTTAATGTGATTGCGCTAGAACAAACAGGGTGAACTTGCCGCGAGAACCTTGACACCAAGCTACAGTAGCATGACTGAGACCAATTTGCATAAAAAGGAGACCTCCAAAGACTTGTAGTCCAGTGTCGTCATGATACTCGTCTTGTTCCTACCAAGAATCTCGGTTTTTCCAAACTCTGCGAACGAAGAAGCTGCCTCGTGCCTGCCGACTTTTCCATGTTTTACTTGAGGACAAGCAAAGATTCAAGCTTAGGGGAGTTTGATAACACGAAATCATATAGATATTTTCATGCATAATTCAACTAAAGTCTAACCGTTTTCGATCCGATTTCGGGTTATTTCTGTGTATTTGTCTGATGTTTTGCAGGTATTTAACGATCACGTCTAAACAAGGCAACATGAAGAAAAGAAGCAATCTCAGATGAAATATGGACGAAAAAGGAGTGAAAACGCAATGAAAAGCACAGCAAGCTGTTTTTGCTGATGTGACGACCGTCACAGATCCATGACGACCGTCACACCTTGTGACGACCGTCATGCAGGCAAAAACGCCCCACTCAGATTACACGTCAAAGAAACAGTTCCAATTCCCACAGAGTGGATCACTACTCCCTAAATTATCTGCCTCAAGGTCCATCATCTTCAGAGATAACTGTTGGGATTCCACTTCTATAAAAAGGGAAGCAGGGGACTTCAGAAAGGGAGTTGCATTCATACCACGAAGTGCTGCCGAATTTACTTCCCAGAGCATTATTTTCCAGTTTTATTCTTATTTGTTCCTCTTTACCTTTCCTTATTCCCATTTCCGCTCTTCTGTAATTTCTATTTTATTGTACGATCAAATTGGCACTAAAGACCAGAATCCTGCCAACATCTGTGGAGGATCTGCCCAAAGGCCAATTGGCATATTTACAGGTTTTCATTTTGATCGACTTCAGTTTTATTATAATGCAAATTATTATTTATTATTCTTATTTATATTTTGTCTTTCCCAAATCCATGTCTAGCTAAACTTAGGTAATCGATATGTAGTAATAATTCGAATGGGATTTGATAACCACTGGTTGAAAGACTTTCTTTTCAAAAAGTAATTTATGGTATGAGTGTTTAAAATTGATTCACTGAATAAACTTCGTCGCGAAAGCGAGAACTTATTTAAAAGTAGTTTTGCCACGAAAGTGGGAAATTAATTAAGATACAAACCAACAAGCGAAAGCTGCGGTAAGGTCAGATAGTAAACACTAGGCATTTGTTTTAATAACAGCGAAAGCACTTTAAAATGAATTAGAACTTAGAGATTTCCAAAAAATAATTTAAACCCCGAACGGGATACGAAAGTGTACGTTTGGCCCTTAGGATTATGATTAGCGTCAATAACCATCGTGAGGCGAGAGTTTTCAAATCTCCATTTTCTGCTTAAATAAACTTTGAAAACTATTTCATACACCAGTAATTTATCAAATCCCTGAAGAACACAATTACTACGTATCGATTCAATTAATTATAATCTAAATAGCAATCTTAGTTCCCTTTTTAGTGACAATCTTATTCCCTTAAACATATTCTACCTAGCTAAACATAGTAACTCCCGAGAACACTAGTTTGATTACGAGTCCCTGTGGGATCGATATCTATTATTACTACGCGATAGACTGTGCACTTGCAGTTAGTTGTATTAGACATAGAAAGTCGCGATCAAATCCTTATACATATATCTATGCTTCTTTTTAGAATTCTTCAAAGGCTTTTCAAACTTAGAAGGATCAATAACAAACACAATCTTAGTTTTCAAGGCATCATCTAATTTGACTTGAAGAGATTTTACTTCCTCTTGTCTATTATGACAATGTTCACAATCAAACCTAGGAGGTTTTATATTCTCACTCTTGTCACTTTGAATATCTATCATAGATTTCTTAATAGCTTCGAACTTCCTTTCGGATTCTAACACTTTAGCTTCTAAATTCTAAATAACTTTTTCATGTGAAGCTAACTTGCTAAAAGCTCTTAAGGCTTCTCTATGAGGATCTTCAAAAGCCTCTTATATATCAAAATAGGGTGAATCATTAATATCCTCAAGCTAACTTCCTTTCTTTTTCTTTCTTTCTCATAGGGAATTTCGGTCTATAGTGACCGGCTTCACCATAATTATGAAATGTGAAATTAAAATTACATCAGATTAAAGTTTCCATCAAATCCCTTTGAATTGTTTTTTGTCTTCTTGTCCCCCCAGTCACTGTTCGTCTTCTTTGCACCCAGTTTCTTCAAGTTTCCATCAAATCCTTCCATTAAAATGTCTTAGCAGTCCGGTTGTAGCCATAGAAGCAAGTCCTCAAGTCGTTCAAGGTACGTATGCAAGTGTGATCTCGATGTTTCGTTGATGACGACATGGACCGATTCGAACCCAGACCGCCGTTTCTATGACTGTGGGAGTATAAGATTCAAGTACACAAAAAATACTCACAGTCTGCTTGGTTGGATGAAGAGATGGATCCTAGGGCAAACCAAATGATTTCTTCACTGGTAAAGAACTTGAATGAGAAGAAGAAAATGGTTAACACGTACGAAGCCAATGAGGACGAATTGAAGTTGAAGGTGAAGATCTTGAAGAAATAATTAAAGATTACCTGGATTTTTTTATTTGTAGTGTTCATTGCATTTGTTGTAACAACAATGACGAAATAGGTTATAGTTGATTAGGTTTGTATGTTGACTGATGGTGTAATAATTGATGTATTGATTACCTTGGATTCATGTGATGATGTTATGGTCTATTGAATATGATACAATTATGTGATATTATGAATATGATACAATTAATATTAGGGTTAAATATGTCAGGGGTCCTCATAAATATGACAATATTCAATTTTAGTCTCTTTAAAATTTTTCTTCAAACAATGGTTCTCGCAAACTTTTCTGTCCCTAACATTGGTCTCTCCCCTTAGTTTCCACTAACAGAGGCTTACGTGGCATGCCATGTGGACTTTTTTGATGACTTGGCATACATGTGGCAATGCCAACGTGACAGAAAAATGCTGACATGGATGTCACGTGTCAGTTGATTCCATTTTAAAATTTTCATGTTAACACCATACTTAAACCCATAAATAGTAGCTAATTTGTAGCTAATTCCTAGCTAATCTCTAGTTGATTTTAAAACCCACGACCCTTTATTTGAACTCGTACAATATCCATTCTGTCAAAGATTTTCAACTAATGTTAGCTGCGCTATAAATGAAATTACCAAATAAACGTGCAATTACATATTGATGTAGTAATAATTCTAATGGATAAAAACTCCAACAGATACAATTCCATGGATAAAAGCTTCATAAGAAACCAAGTCTGGTTTACCTCCAAAATCACTTTCACAAAGCAAATGCATGAAATGCTACATAATCTAATTTGTAAAATAAGTTTGACAACATTGTTGTTGGTAAACCATCTTTTCTATTTCTTGTTAAATTTATTCTACACTCTGAAGTTTATACACACTTTTTATCATGTTTTTGTAATAATTTTATAATCTATTTTTATTGCATGAAAATTGATTAAATTTCCATTATTCAAATGTAAAACTGTTGCCAATTGTCCAAAATTTATTACAAATGGATAGCTATTATGTGCGTTGATCTTTGTTGTGCAATTGTATACTAGGAGTGGCAGGCCCAGTAGAATACAATATTTTAAAAATATAAGCATTTAGTATATTATGATAGAATATATCTTATAAAATAAAATTTATTTATTGTATGAGAATTTTATTTTTTATCTTTTAATTTCATGTAGGTTTTCTTCATTATAATTGAGTTGAAAATTTAAATTATGAATGTATTTATTGTATATAAGTACTAAGGTCACATAAAGATTTTTCCTGAACTATTGATTTGATAATCTTGAGTTTTGCAAGTTATAATAATATAATATCACTTTTTAAAACTAAATTAAGCATTCTGACATAAACAAGAAGTCACACATATCAACTATGTTAGCATCTCAGTTATCTTATTTTATGCCCGTGGCAGAAGCGTATTAATCATCTTGATTGTTGTGGTTCTTGCAGCTATTCTCAACAATATTAAAATTGAAAATATGAGCCAACACAATATTTAATATTTAACCTATGGCCTACGTGAGTTGATGGCGAGTAATGCACTGTTTTGCATTTCCATTAATGTATTTTACCTTTACATTCTTCTTTAAAGTTCTCATTCTCTTATGGCCAGAGATTTTACCTTTACATTCTTCTTTAAAGTTCTCATTCTCTTATGGCCAGATATTTTTCAGTGATTATGCATACTAAATGCCTCACGTTGCTAAATAAGCATGCTTGCAATTTATATTTTCATTTTAATTATATTGAAAATGTATTAACATATTTAAATTTATTTGTATGAAGATAGAGAACACATAAAACTACTCCTACTAACTACTAGATAAAAGTCAGAATCAGTGCTTAAGTTGTGGATTTGTTTTATTGTTCTGCTGATGAAGAGAATGTGGTGTTTCACTTTAATGATATGAGAGTTGGTGATGTGTATCCAAATGATGTTACATTTATGAGATTATTTCATGGTATAACAAGTAGGAATATGGTGATAGAAGGTCTAATGGCTCAAGGGTTATGCATAAAAAGTTGTTTTTCATCAGAATAAAATGTCTCCAAATAACTACAAATTAGCTACAATTTTAGCTACCAATTAGCTACGAATTTTTATGGATTGAAGTATGGTGTTGACCTTAGACACGTGGCATGACACGTCAGCATTTTTGTCGCGCTGACACTGACACGTGTATGTCCAATCATAAAAAAATTCCACGTGGCAACGTCATGTTAGCTACTTTTAACAGCAGTTGACAGGAGGGACCAAAAGTGTGGACAGAAAATATTAGGAGGACCATTTTTTGAAGGAAAATTTTTAAGGCTAAAAATAAATATCAAAACAACACAACTGAGAACCGAACCTACGACCATTATTTTTATCACAACGGTCTTTTGGAAAACCCATTGTGATAGGGCGGACGCTTTCCAGTTTATTACAATGGTTATTGGGTCGTGATTGTAAGTATCATATATGCAACCACACTCTACATAACAACGCTTGGCCCCGAATGATTGTATATCTTTTCCAACAGTTATTAAATGGATTTTCCATAGTAGTGATGGTTTCAGAGTTGATTCAAGTATGGTTCATGTGTTCCTTTTCATGTCATCTCCATCCAATTCTCAAGCAATCATCCAAGATTATTCAAAGGGAGAATCAAACTTCCTTCATTTGGTACTCAAGTGTTCATCAATGGGCCTTTGGATGCAATAAATATCAATAAATCTCAAGTTGATGTAACACCCCTTTTCTATACCCCCAAATAATACAAATAATCATTTAGGCATAAATTCAAAATTTCATCAGAGTACATTTATATCATGGCATAAAAGGGGCATATCACATTATACCAAAAATTCAACGCATACAACACCTGCTCAACAGATATGCAACAACGGGGCAACACCCACAAGGAAAATATTTAGAACATAGGCGGAAACATCTAAATATTTCATAACTTCCAAAACATGTATTCACATATACAATTATCATTCACCATGTTTACAAAACATGTCATCAGAAGATACATACACATGTGTATCACAAAAGAATCCAAATAATCCCTAGCTACCCGGTGCTACATATCAGAGCCGACCGACCAAAATGAATGAAGTCACGCTTCACAAAGACTCCAGCAATCTAATCTGCAATGCCTCATAGAGCATTATAAAACAGCAGAAGAGTGAGAAATAATATCATAATACATAATGCATATAAACACACACACACACACACACACACACACACACATATATATATATATATATATATATATATATATATATATATATATATATATATATATATATATATATATATATATATATATATATATATATATATATATATATATATATATATATATATATATATATATATATATATATATATATATATATATATATATATATATATATATATATATATATATATACACACACACACACACACACACACACACACACACACACACACACACATAACGTCCAATAACATCTTCCGCGTTCTCACCGCAACTCATCTCACTACACCGTACATCGCAATGTATTCACAAATATCTATTTACAAATAGAACATTAAGCATATACAATATGCATCATCAATGTTTATATCAATTCATAAACATATACACATATACATATATATTCACACATACATGTATCTTCAAGCATTCCATTCATGCCAATTATCAACAATTTACATAAACATCTACAATCATGTTTATTCACCATACATCAGGCAAAGACGATAAATGTAAATCATAGAGGCCAACTCGCTACTCTACGCAAATGTAATACGATACCGACTTAATCGTCCATCAGATTCTCCTAGGAATCATATCACTATCCTCCTACACGAGCACACAATCACTCAACAGATTCTCCTAGGAACCATATCACTATCTCCCTACACGGGCACACAATCACTCAACAGATTCTCCTAGGAACCATATCACTATCTCCCTACACGGGCACACAATCACTCAACAGATTCTCCTAGGAACCATATCACGCAGCAGATCCTTCAAGGGATCAAGTCATTCGGCAGATTCTCCGAGGAATCAAGTCATTCACCCCCCTCACGGGTACACTATAACTCATCAGATTCTCCTAGGAATCACATTGCTCATCAGATTCTCCGAGGAATCACATCGCTCATCAGATTCTCCGAGGAATCACATCGTTCATCAGATTCTCCGAGAAATCAGATCGTTCATCAGATTCTCCGAGGAATCACATTGTTCATCAGATTCTCCGAGGAATCACATTGTTCATCAAATTCTCCAAGGAATCACATCGTTCATCAGATTCTCCGAGGAATCACATTGTTCATCAGATTCTCCAAGGTTGCACAAGAATGTACTTCATGATGCTTCACATGCAAAATGACTCCATACACTTCTTGAAATGCATACATGTTTACAAACATACTCATGCATTCTTCACATTCATCGCATATATTCATTATGCATTCACAATATATATACATATCACAATACATATATACATATTCATCATTTGATCTCAACATGCATTTCTATTCAATTCAAATAAACGCACCAAATTGCCAAACGGCCACATTCCACACTTCACAAATCACAAACTAGGATTCACGCCATACGACTACCCACAACACATATAACGACATATAATTAGTCATCTCAGACAAGGAATGATCGCAACAAAACCACACAATCGATCCACGAATGGAAAACACAACAAAATAAAACATGTTGTCGCATTCGCCAACCTTCGCCCGGCGAAGCCTCTGGCGAACCTTCGCTGCTTCGTTCGCCTGGCGAACTTGCCAGCAAAGACCACTAGGATTTATTCTGGAATTACTCGCTAGCACTCGCTAACACACTCGCCTGGAGAACCTTCGCCACACTCATTCGCCTGTCGAACTTGCCAGCGAAGACAGGGTGGATGCTACTGACTTGGTTCGCTACTGCTCGCTGGGCTTCGCCTGGCGAACCTGCGAACTCAGAACTTCCATGGCTGTCCAAAAGCTCAAACCTCACAAACCAACCGATTTAATCCAAATCAGTTCCAGTAGCACAACCCACTCATCACCCGACTATATTACATCGTCTATTCCAAATTCTAACCGATAAAACTCAGTTTCTACCGATTAAATCAACTTTCGACCTAGAAATGGAAATTTAGAAAACAATCCAATACATCCAAACTAGCACATACATGATTACATACATTATCAAGATGATAAAACTTCTTACCTTTACCTGATTAACCGCGAGCTAGGGTTTGATCTTGATGTTTTCCAAAGTTTCCTCTTCTTTCTCTCCTCTTTCTCTTCTCCTTCTTTCTTTCTCTTTTCTTTCCTTCCTTTCTTACTATCTTTCTTTCTCTTCTATTTTCCTCTTTAATATCTTCCTATTATTTTTCCCAAAACATCTACTAACTCAATATCTCATAAAATATCCAACTTATCACTTAAATAGGAAATGTCCAAAATACCCTCCAACTATTTTCTCCGAAAACTCCCAAAATCGGGTAAAATAGAATAATATGTAAACATAACATATTTCCACGAAAATTCCACATCAAAATAATATTCGCCCAATTAAAGTCAAAAAGGACTTAACGAAAAAGGGATAATCGAAATTGGGGCGTTACAACTCTCCCCCACTTTAGAAATTTTCGTCCTCGAAAATATTACCTGATCCAAAACAACTCTGGATGCGACTCACACATCTTACTCCCCAATTCCCAAAGTCGTACACGATCGCACGCATGCACACTTCATACCGCAATCATAGCTATGCCATGTGGCTCCTATAAAACCTTCAATTCGCAACAATCTCCCTTGGAGATTATGGGTACACCGCCCGTACCCCACTAGGAATAACATCTCGGTCATTCTGCCCCGGTAATCGTCTCACTAGGAACGACACATAGTCATTCTACCCCAGTGATTACAACTATACCGCTTATACCTCATTAGGAATGACATACTAGTCATTCTACCCCAATGAGATCGAACCTTGGACATATACATATTCCAATATCATCATCTTGAAGTCTCCCTCCTTATCATCATCAAATCCACGAACTTCAAATCCAATTTCTCTTTCCGGCGGTACATCCTTAACATCCTTCCAGAAACATCTCTGAAAAGTCACGCACCACTGAGAACACATCCAGTTCAGCCTTACTCTCTGCCGACAATGATGCAAACAACTGAACACTTGAGTTCCGTCCCCCAACAGTTTCTTCAACTCTTTCGGGAATAAGAAACTCTCATCCTTTCCATCCTTCATAGAAGAAATCCTCTCCAACGGGAAATAACAATCTACACTAACTCTATCATGCTGTAATCAGCTCATACCCAAGATTACATATGATTTTTCTAATGGTGAACACACCAAGTCCATAATAAATTCTTTACCATACATGGTCAAGGGACAACTTAAACATACTAAAGATGTAGTTACTGACCCCAAAGCGGGCGTCTCAATAACCATACCACCATCACAAGAGTACAACACAATTCCAAACGCTTAGCGTCCTCAAAAGAAAAGAACGAATGAGTCATTTCGGTATCAATAATAGCAACTAAAGGCATATTATTAATAAAGCACATACCTCAATTCAACCGATCCGCATTAGTAGTGTCTGATCCTGCCAATGCAAATACTTTTCCACTTGTAGGAGCTTGCTTAGGTTTAGGACACTTAGTACTGATGTGACCTTCTTCTCCACAATTGTAGCACTTCACTACACCCTTTCTACAATCCGTAGCATCATGCCCAATAACTCCGCAGTTAGAGCACTTAACTTTGGGCTTTCCACACATAAAAGACTTATGACCCATCTCACCACACTTGTAGCATTTAATGGATCCAGAACTCCCTCCTCCAGGCCTCTTAACAAAGTCCTCCCTATGCTTGCCCTTATCAGTAGACGTCACATAAGGTCCACTCCTTACCTGTTTCCTTTCTTTCTCCTCCTTCAAACTCTTGTAGTGAGTAGAACGAGTTTTACTATCCTCTTCAAAAATTCGACAATATTCGGTCAAGTCCGAAAATCTCCTTATCCTCTGATAGCCCACCGCTTGCTTGATCTCAGGACGCAAGTTGTTCTCATACTTAACACACTTAGAAAATTTCATTGTCACCGCGTTATAGTGAGGATGAAATTTTACTAACTCTGTGAACTTAGCCGTGTAGTCTACCACGGACATATTGCCTTGCTTCAATTCCAGGAATTCCATTTCCTTCCTTCCCTTCACACTCTCAGGGTAATACTTCCTTAAAAATTCAGCACGAAATAAATCCCAAGTTATTTCCTCGTCATCCACTTCAAGGACTTGTCGCATACCGATCCACCAGTCATCGGCTTCTTATCTCAACATGTGAGATCCAAGTCTCACCTTGTTCCCTTCGACACAATTCATAACCCTGAAGATCCTCTCGATCTCCTTCAACCAAATATGAGCACCGTCCGGATCAAACCTTCCTTTGAACACGGGCGACTGATTCTTTCTGAACTCATCATTAGCGTTCACATTCGGTGCACCCTGCACCGCTCTAGCCATTGCCTCCAACGTCGCAGCCATCACATTGTCATTACGACCAGCCATATTCTGATTATTCCCAAAAATAACAACAAGGTTAAACAACCGTTCAACCAACAAAACAACGAGACAGACACAACCGACTCAACACTGGCTCTGATACCACTTAATGTAACACCCCCTTTCTATACCCACAAATAATACAAATAATCATTTAGGCATAAATTCAAAATTTTATCAGAGTACATTTATATCATGGCATAAAAGGGGCATATCACATTATACCAAAAATTCAACGCATACAACACCTGCTCAACAGATATGCAACAACGGGGCAACACCCACAAGGAAAATATTTAGAACATAGGCGGAAACATCTAAATATTTCATAACTTCCAAAACATGTATTCACATATACA
This sequence comes from Lathyrus sativus, assembly GCA_963859935.3. NCBI lineage: Eukaryota > Viridiplantae > Streptophyta > Magnoliopsida > Fabales > Fabaceae > Lathyrus > Lathyrus sativus. Next base: position 122,837,044 of record OZ012735.1, read on the forward strand.
ATTATCATTCACCATGTTTACAAAACATGTCATCAGCAGATACATACACAGGTGTATCACAAAAGAATCCAAATAATCCCTAGCTACCCGGTGCTACATATCAGAGTCGACCGACCAAAACGAATGAAGCCACGCTTCACAAAGACTCCAGCAATCTAATCTGCAATGCCTCATAGAGCATTATAAAACAGCAGAAGGGTGAGAAACAATATCATAATACATAATGCATATAAACATATATATATATATATATATATATATATATATATATATATATATATATATATATATATATATATATATATATATATATATATATATATATATATATATATATATATATATATATATATATATATATATATATATATATATATATATATATATATATATATATATATATATATATATATATATATATATATATATATATATATATATATATATATATATATATATATATATATATATATATATATATATATATATATATATATATATATAGACACACACACACACACACACACACACATAACGTCCAATAACATCTTCCGCGTTCTCACCGCAACTCATCTCACTACACCGTACATCACAATGTATTCACAAATATCTATTTACAAATAGAACACTAAGCATATACAATATGCATCATCAATGTTTATATCAATTCATAAACATACACACATATACATATATATTCACACATACATGTATCTTCAAGCATTCCATTCAGGCCAATTATCAAAAATTTACATAAACATCTACAATCATGTTTATTCACCATACATCAGGCAAAGACGATAAATGCAAATCATAGAGGCCAACTCGCTACTCTACGCAAATGTAATACGATACCGACTTAATCGTCCATCAGATTCTCCTAGGAATCATATCACTATCCCTCTACACGGGCACACAATCACTCAACAGATTCTCCTAGGAACCTTATCACTATCTCCCTACACGGGCACACAATCACTCAACAGATTCTCCTAGGAACCATATCACGCAGCAGATCCTCCGAGGGATCAAGTCATTCGGCAGATTCTCCGAGGAATCAAGTCATTCACGCCCTTCACGGGTACACTATAACTCATCAGATTCTCCTAGGAATGACATTGCTCATCAAATTCTCCGAGGAATCACATCGCTCATCAGATTCTCCGAGGAATCACATCGTTCATCAGATTCTTCGAGGAATCACATCGTTCATCAGATTCTCCGAGGAATCACATCGTTCATCAGATTCTCCAAGGAATCACATTGTTCATCAAATTCTCCAAGGAATTACATCGTTCATCAGATTCTCCGAGGAATCACATTGTTCATCAGATTCTTCAAGGAATCACATCGTTCATCAGATTCTCCAAGGAATCACATCACTCATCGGACTCTCCTAGGAATCCTATCACTCATCAGACTCTCCTAGGAATCACATCAGTCGTCGGACTCTCCTAGGAACCCTATCACTCATCAGACTCTCCTAGGAATCAACAGCACAAGAATGTACTTCATGATGCTTCACATGCAAAATGACTCCATACACTTCTTGAAATGCATACATGTTTACAAACATACTCATGCATTCTTCACATTCATTGCATATATTCATTATGCATTCACAATATATATACATATCACAATACATATATACATATTCATCATTCGATCTCAACATGCATTTCTATTCAATTCAAATAAATGAACCAAATTGCCAAACGACCACATTCCACACTTCACAAATCACAAACTAGGATTCACGCCATACGGCTACCCACAACACATATAACGACATATAATTAGTCATCTCAGACAAGGAATGATCGCAACCAAACCACACAATCGATCCATGAACGGAAAACACAAGAAAAGAAAACATGATGTCGCATTCGCCAACCTTCGCCCGACGAAGCCTCTGGCGAACCTTCGCTGCTTCGTTCGCCTGGGGAACTTGCCAGCGAAGACCACTGGGATTTATTCTGGATTTACTCGCTAGCACACTCGCCTAGCGAACCTTCGCCACACTCATTCGCCTGGAGAACTTGCCAGCGAAGGCAGGGTGGATGCTACTGACTTGGTTCGCTGCCGCTCGCTGGGCTTCGCCTGACAAAGCTTCGTTGCCACTCGCCTGGCGAACCTGCGAACTCAGAACTTCCATGGCTGTCCAAAAGCCCAAAACTCACAAACCGACCGATTTAATCCAAATCAGTTCCAGTAGCACAACCCACTCATCACCCGACTATACTACATCATCTATTCCAAATTCTAACCGATAAAACTCAGTTTCTACCGATTAAATCAACTTCCGACCTAGAAATGGAAATATAGAAAACAATCTAATACATCCAAACTTGCACATACATGATTACATATATTATCAAGATGATAAAACTTCTCACCCTTACCTGATTAACCGCGAGCTAGGGTTTGATCTTGATGTTTTCCAAAGTTTCCTCTTCTTTCTCTCCTCTTTCTCTTCTCCTTCTTTCTTTCTCTTTTCTTTCCTTCCTTTCTTACTATCTTTCTTTCTCTTCTATTTTCCTCTTTAATATCTTCCTATTATTTTTCCTAAAACATCTACTAACTCAATATCTCATAAAATATCCAACTTACCACTTAAATAGGAAATGTCCAAAATACCCTCCAACTATTTTCTCCGGAAAACTCCCAAAATCGGGTAAAATAGAATAATATGTAAACATAACATATTTCCACGAAAATTCCACATCAAAATAATATTCGCCCAATTAAAATCAAAAAGGACTTAACTAAAAAGGGATAATCGAAATCGGGGCGTTACAGTTGACACATGCTTGGTTGGCCTAAAATCAAGTATAGCATGTCACTTGGTCCAAACACCATAACTTTCTCATATCTCAATATTTTTAGAATCTACTTTGATCTAAATGTCAAATTGAACTTCTCTACAACTTTGTTTCAAGGGTCAAGCATCAATTCGTCCTCTAAGTCCATCAATTTTGGGATTTGCTAATTGCCCATGTCTGCACAAAAGTAGGCCCAAGACCTGGTCGACCTAATGTCTGACCTAGAATTTTAGGTCATGACCTCAACTTTGATCAAATGTCATTTTCAATCCAAGCATCCTTTTGATGTGATTCTTTTTGCATCTAATTCTTTGAAATAAGGAGAACATTTGGAACGAATAAAATCTCAAAAGGTACGAGTCATTTCCATTTGGCTTAGCTTCAAATATGGCACCACGAGCTCTGCTTCTTATGCATATTTCAGGTCACAAAACTCATGCCAGATATCAATTTGGGACCACCTGCACATGTTTAACCTTTTTTTTAAACAAAACGCATCTGAACAAACACAAAATGACTTGTTTCAAGTGTCAATTCATGCATTAAATGCCTTATGTTCACACGGTTGTGAATCAAGAAATTCCAACTCCCTTCACACGAATTTCAGATCTATCTCACATTTATGAGCTCAAAATTTCATTTCTTATAAATAGGTGATCATTTTACCTTTATTTATAGGCTTTGAAAGCCTAAGAAATATTGAAATCATTTGAGTCTGATACCTCCAAAAACCATAAATCAATTTTCTCAATTCAAACTTGTTTTGTTTCATTTCTTCGCCCATAATCACTCATCGACACCTTCTAAAGCTAATTGAACCATTTACGTGCTTTGAAGCTTCCTGAGTCAAACTCTCAATTTCTACCAGTGTTGACCTCTGAAGCTCCAATTGAAAAGATAGCTACGAGTAATACCTTTGAGAAAATTAGTTACTAGTCTCTTCGTCGTGTTCCACTGATGAAAAGCCCTATATGACCTTGAATTTATGTTAGGTATCCATGATTTCATTTTACTTTAACTAACTAGGGTTCTTCACGTGTTTGAGCAAATTCTTTCTGCTCAGAGCAAATTAATTACTCTGATGCAGAGAGACATGGACGATGATGGATGTTGATGTTGAATTCTTGCCTGATTCATGCTAAAAACACCCAGTTCGTGATCTGTAGAAATTGGCCAAGGTTAAAGATGAAGTTGACCAGTGTGCAAAAACTAGTCGTTGGCGCCAAATATTCAAATATATTTTTTTTAAAATTTTATTTTCATTTTATTTTCTATTTTCTATTTTTTTTCTATTTTCTATTTTCTTTTTTGATTTAATTTTAAGTCATTTTTAATGCTTTTTGACTCCATTTTTTCTTCATAATTTCATAAAAATATTTTCTACTACATATATATTTTTCATAATTTTTAAAAATTATTTTTCATTTTAATTGATTTTTCTTTCATTTTTCATTTAATTTTCATTATACATTTTATTTTTAAAATTATTTTGAAACATTTCTCACTCCAACTTTTGAGATCTTATTTCTCATAATATTCTTGATTTTTCATAATTTTCTCAACCAATTATTTAATGATTTGAGGGATCTTTAGAATTTTCCTTTTAATTTCCATTTTTAATCATTTTACATTCTTTTTTATTTTGATTTTTGCCCATTTGTGGAATGTCTTGACATGGCCTCTTGATGATAGGCTTGGTTAAACATATTTTCAACATCTCAAGTCCTTGGTTGATTGAACCTTCTTTGGTTCAAAAATCTTAATGGATGATCACTTAATCATCTATGGCACTTTGCATCAGAGATAGGTTATCCCTTGGTGATCATGTTTTGAGTTCTTTGACATATTGATAGAAGATTTATATGTGATTGCTTATTTCATCTCCTTTCATTTTTTTTCTCTTCTTCTTCTCCTTTTGTTTTTCTCATTGTGTTACATGTTTTGGGAGACTAACTTTGTGTTAGTTCTCTAACATGTTTGACACATAAGTTGTTATTGATCAATCTTAGATAGGTGTAACTTCTATATAAGTCCACTTACGATTGCTTAACATAGCGCTAAATTGTCCCGACTCGATTAAATTCTCATTAACACTAACATTGACATATTAATTGTACTAACATCTAACACTTATTTTATGTTCGTTACATTTATGTCATTTACTTTCATGCCTTTAATTTATATCATTTTATATTCATTGTCCTTTACATTCTAGTTGTTATTTTTGCTCTTTATTGTTTTCTTATTTTAAAAGAATACAAAAACATGATAAAATGGCTAAAACCCTAAAACAATTTACTTGATCTCACGGACTTTGTGTTACTATCCCTTGATTTATGATGATGAGTTTGATGATGATGATTTTGATGAATGATGATGCACCTATGATGTTATTATGAGGATGATTATTGATGTGTGCATCATTCATTAATGTGCATCCGGACTTCGGTTCAGGACCTTGATTTCTTTGGCTTCAGTCCCATTGTGCAGATGTGAGGTATTTTGATGTGCTCCGATTCTCGAGTAGAATCGATCCTATTGATGGGGATCTATGGAGGGTTGATGGCCCAATGTCCATCGAACTGTGATGATTGGTACCACATGCATGAGTCTTGTTGCATTTGCATTTATTAGGTAATTTTGTGTAAATTATGATATTATGACCTTTGATGTTCCTTGATGATTATGATGATGTTGAATATGAACATGACGCCATTTTATATATTGAATTCCTATATTGATTATTATGAATCGTTTTACTCACCCTGCCTGTTTGAATGTTACCTCCACGTGGGTAACGTGCAAATGATCAGGTTTAGCCGTGGATGTCGTCGAGGATCTTTTTGGAGTTTTGAGTTGTTGGTCATTTTGGTTAACTTAGAGGGTCTTGCTCTGATAGTGTAACATTGGGTTGGGGTCTTTGAGTTAAACCATGTTTTATTTGATTTTGTTATTTTGATTATGTTTTCGTCTAAGGAAAACTTTGGATTATGCCTTTTTTAGTTCTGCTGCCTTTTGAGCAATTTTTGATATCTTTTGGGAAAACCCGTTGTTTACGGAGCCTTGACCTACATTTGATTTATTGGGAAATGTACACCCTTTGAGGTAATTTTTATTGAGTTTAATATTTTACTCTGATAAATGTGAATATTTTTCCATTTAATTTGTGGGGTAGAAAAGGGTGTTACAGTTACTGCAATGAATCATTCTTGCAATCAAGGTGTAACTGTTTCACTTGAGTGAAGAGTGAGGAACAAGGGATTCGCAATTTGGTATCTTGTTCATCATGGTTTATTCACAATTTCTCAAAGTTTTTGGGTTAATTCCAACATTTGGTATCTAGAACACTAGTTGAGTGATTTGTGGGAAGAAAATCACGATGGCGATGAATCATCCGAACAGGAATTTTCTGGCGAGTCTCTCAATTTTGAAGTGTCAGAATTATGAGAATTGGTGCAAGAAAATGAATGTGGTTTTTTATTATCAAGATCTTTAGGATCTTATGAAGGAAGGAGTAACACCACTTGCAGAAAATGCATTGGATCAAGAAAAGGCTGCATACAAAGAATTGAAGAAAGATTATAAAGCTCTCTTCATAATTCATTAATGTGCTGATCTAAAAAATTTCGAAAAGGTTAGTAATGTAGAATCAGCAAAAGAAACATGTGAAATCTTGGAGAAATCGTTTGGAGGCACAAAGAAGGTGAAAGATGTGAGGTTACAAACTTACAAAAGGACGTATGAATTACTTCAGATGGAAGAAAGTGAAAGCATAATTGATTTTTTCACTAGGGTTACAAAGCTGGTGAATTAAATCAAGGTATGTGGAGACATGTTGACATCAAGATCAGTTGTTGCAAAGATCCTGAGGTCATTGGCTCCAAATTTTAACCACGTGGTAGTAGCCATAGAAGAGTCGAACGATTTTTCAACATTGACAAAGGAAGAGCTTCAATGGAGGCATGAATTTCATGAACAAAGAATGGCTGAAAGAGCTGCAGGAAAGTCGAAGAAAGAAATGGCTTTACAGGTGCAATCAGCAAAAGAAAAGAAAGGCAAAGGAAGTTGGAATGGAAACAAAGGCAGAGGAGGCTACAACAATTTGACTGGTCGAAATCAACAAGAAAGAAAATGGTCGAATCAGAGAAAACCCTCAATGAAGAACATGGTGAAATTTGTAAATGACAATACTCTAGCAGATGAAGGTATTGGTGATGTTCTGATTCTGAGGAAAGATGGCAAGAGGTCAGTAATTTCCAATGTATTGTACATATCAGACATGAAGAGTAATTTGCTCAGCATAGGGCAGCTGGTCGAAAAGAACTATAAGGTGTCTATCAAAGATAAGATGATGAAAGTTCTAGACTCAGGTGGTAGGTTAATATTGAAGGCACTAATGTCTTAGAATAGAACCTTCAAGATTGAACTTAATTTGATTGAACATAAGTGCCTTGTAACTGCAGACCACAGAGATTAATGGATATGGCATTATAGACTTGGCCATCTCAATTTCAAAGACACCATAGATTTGAAGAGAAGAAATATGGTTTCAGGATTACCAGAAATCAACATTCCAAACAAAGTATGTGAAGAATGTGTGGAGATGAAGCAACACAAGAAAAACTTCAGCAAGGATGTGTCGCTTGCGCGAAAATAAGGTGCCGGCATGACAGAAGAGTCGCCACCTTTCGTTATTTATCCCTCAGAGCGGGAAAGGAAACGATCGGAAAAAACCTGACGAAAAAGGGTAAGACAAGGCCATCGCAACCATTGTCTGGGTTCGGGAGTCGGTTACGCAAGGGGAAGGTATTAGCACCCCTCACATCCGTCGTACTCGACGGGATCCTAGCTTGTTTGTTTACTTGGACGGGTTAGTTATAATCTATCTACCTATCAAGGCTGGCTGAAAAAGAAAAGAAAAATGACTCGGCAAAGCGTCGCGCTTTATGCCTACGTATTCCCGTCTGGAACGAGAAATCAGAGTCAACGTAGTTCGGCTTACGAAGGGTTATGGGGGAAAGGTTGCTCGCTAGGATGTCGCATCCTATGCCTACGTACTTTCATCTGGTATGAAAGATCAGAGCAAACGTAGTTCGGCTAACTACGGGTTATCTCCTAGAAGAAGTGTTTTTTATTGTGTTTGTGATTTCAACCGCACTAGAGACTATGACCTGAGAGTGAATGCGTCCTTTCTCAGATAGCTTAAGGCTCATAGCGTACGAAAGAAATCATTCATGATTACTGTATTTTAAACTGCTTCGAGATGAGAAGAGAACAGGCCCAACTAGGAGGGAGACTATCAAGTCCTACTGTTATCATGCCATGGATTCATCCTATGGTTGAGGTTTGAACAGGGAACTCCTAGATGTTGTCATGCATAGGTTTCAACCTAAAAGTCTATCATCAAATCCTTATCAGAGGAAATGAGAGTCCTAAGGGATCATATCAATGATACACCAAAACAGACAAAAGCATCAGCTTTAACAGTAAAATGCATGCAATGCAAGTGAGGGAGGAAATGTGTGTGGGGCTTCAGCCTCCACAAGCTCGTCTCGACCTCAAGCCAGTCATGAAATAACAGTAATCATACTGAAGATAAACGACATGCTATCAAGCAATATACAGATAAAGGAAATGAAGTGCCATCAGGCAAACAAAACACATGCTTGAGAAAGAATCATCTACTCTCTAATCCTAACCCTAACTCAGAATCTAATCAAATCTAAGCAAAGCCCTAAAGCAAAACCTAACCAAAAGAAATCAATCCCAGTCTTCAAGCTTCAGAACAAGCTTACCAAAGAAAGGGAGCTAAGTAGGCAGACTCATAGTGTCTTCCTCAGGAAAGCACTAGGAGGTGTATACTCAGGAGTCATACCCTATGTGGCTCAACCACTGTGATCAGTTTATATTCCTCCTCAGGAGAAATTAAACTCACAAGCAGGCTCCAACATCACTGGATATTTAGGAAATCCTATCTGAACTAGTGGAACTAAATGAGCAGACTCATAGGACCTTCCTCAGGAAAGTACTAGGAGGCTTCCACTTAGGAGTTGTATCCCATGTGGCTCAACAACATGTGATCAGTTTACATTCCTCCTTAGGAGAAATTAAACTCACAAGTTGGCTCCAACATCATTGGATACTTAAGAAATCCTAGATAAACTAATGGAACTAAGTGAATAGACCCATAGGACCTTCCTCAGGAAAGTACTAGGAGGCTTCCACTTAGGAGTTGTATCCCATGTGGCTCAACAACATGTGATCAGTTTACATTCCTCCTCAGGAGAAATTAAACTCACAAGTTGGCTCCAACATCATTGGATACTTGAGAAAGAGGTGAGAAGAAAGAGTGAAAGTCATTCATAGTGCCTTCCTCAGGAAAGTACCATGAACTTCCTTCAAACTTCAGGATCTCAAACCTCACAGACAGGGAAAAAGCCAAGCTCTGGGTCTCTGAGTCTTGATCTACAATCTTCTCTTCATGATGCTCTCCAACAAAATCTTCAAGACAACACAAGCCTCACAACAAATTCCCCAAAACTAAACCCCAGATATGAACAGATAACCACAGGACAGACAACATCATCAGGCAACTTCAGAAAATACCTAAAAATACTAAACTAAGGGGGAAAAATCTAACAATTATTCACAAGGGTCTACAATATCTATCCATAACATCCACATGGGCCTCTACCCAAAAATCAAGACAAAACTATTTAAAGAAAATGAATTTCTTTACCTATGCACAACCTAAACCCTAATTAGACTATCCTAAGTTCAATTCAACTAAACTAATCAAATCTTAATCTAAAAATCTAGTAATAAATCCAGGGAATACTATGATTCAATATCTAATTACACAAAAAAAGAATGGATTAAAAAGACTAAAGGAAGGTCCTAAAACAATTCTTGCAAAATAAGGTATCAACTAAAAGAAAGAAAATACACTATATTAAAGAAAATACCACTAAAAATTCTACATTAAAAATAAAATTCCATTTTTATTTTTATTATTTTCTACACATTTATATCTAATTATAGCAAAAACAAGAAATCAAAAATGATTATTTTTCATTTATTTATGATTTTTACAAGATGCTAAAAATATTAAAGAATTAAAAAGAAAAAGAAAACAAAATAAAGGGGAGGGGGTGTGATAAGCAAGGCGGGTCAGCTGGTTTCTTGATGGGCCAGAATATGGGGGGTGCAGATAGGAGACTGACTAAAGCCCACACGCCCCTCACTAACTGAAACGACGTCGTTTCAGCTTTTTGAATCTCCCTCCAATTCTGAATAAATCTGGGCCGTGGATGAGGTGGAAAGAGTCAAAAATTTCAACACAAACCAACGGTAGAGATTATCTCTCCTACCTTGGACACTTAGGGTTTCAAGAAGCATCACCCATGCACGAATCTTCCCTCCTCCATATCTCTCTCATCTCGCGACCATTTCCTTCGATATAAAAACCATACTTGATCCTCTCACTGCCCTCTATCCAGCCATGGTCGTGGATTTTCTTAACACTCACCCTAGAAGGAAATACGCACGAGGGAAGTCTTGGACACCATTACTTTCTTATGTTTTGCATGATCATGGATTTGGCTGAAACTAACCTAGAATGATCTACACTTCATGGTGATTATTCTAAGCTACAAAGCTAAGATTATAGTACACTACATGGTGTGTTCTTGATCCTAGAACAGAAATGGCCATAAAACAAACCTCCATGGAATGCTCTTAAACTCATCATGATTCATCCCTAATTGGTCTCTATCATGCTTACCCTAACAACAAACCTTAACTATGCATAAATAATGAGTTTCAAGAGAAAACGCATACCTTGCAAGTGGTGATGGCTATGGTGTTTCTTCTCCAATCCAAGCCTTGGTACTTGTGCTAATTGATCCTTGGATGATGGTGATGATTCTGGTGAAGAGAAATTGTACTCAAACCTCTTGAATTATGCTGTCCAAACCTTTATGCAAATGGGAGTGATGAGTTGAATCACACACAACAGCCACGAATTCTTGAGCCTTCTTCTTGCTTTTCACTCCACAACAATGGAGGATGATGATGATGATGAAAGATTACACCAACAATGGGATTTGGGAGAGATTGAAACCAAAATGCAATGAGGGAGTTATGGTATCAAAGTGTATTTGCAAGCTTGAGGAATCACCAACCAATGCATGGAGCCACCCTAGGGCTTATATAGATGAGAATAGAAATGTCTAGAACTTTGGGGAACCTTCCATGAAGTTTCTAGAATGTATCACGTAATGAGAAATTGAATTTGTCATCTTGAGCAAATCCCATGCAATCTCATGATATACCATGTAATCTCACTTAAATTCTCCTCATATGATATTATGACATGAAAATAAGGTCTTACAAACCCTTATGTAGCATTTTCCCATCTTTTCTTTTGATGCCTTAAAGTGCAAGTAACAAATTTACAAAGCAACTCCAATTTTTAAGCCTAAACTCAAAAATGTGGCTAAACCATTGTTTTTAAAATGATGTTTCCAATCAAAATGATATATTGGATGACCCATTTTGGATTCCTAGATCTTCCAAACCAATTTCCAATTCCAACTTTTTCAACTTATAAGCCATTTACAAGCCATTTTGACCATTTTAAAATATCCATGCTCCATGCATTTCCAAACTCTCAAGACCTTCTTTCTAGACTTAAAGTCACATTTTGAACAACTTTCATGTTTTGAGTTTTTCCATTTGAGGCTTGGAAATAGGAGATATGGCATTTGCTTAAAAATGACCTATAACTGACAAATGACCAAAATACCCCTGTCTTGTTCAAACCATAAGTTGAGTTCCACAAATCCTATCAAGGACTTCTACCACTAAAATTAAAGCTAAGAAGATTCCCTACAACATTAATGTTGACCAAGAAATCATAGGAATCATCCTACTAGGGCAAAAGTTGTCTGCAAGTTGGGTGACTTTCAAGGACCCAGATTCACACACCTCAGCTGACCTGTAATTTGTCAAAACCATAACTTGAGCTCTGTAACTCCTATCAAGGACTTCCACAACTCAAATTAAATCTAAGAACCAGCTCTACAACATTCATGTTGTGGGGAAGATGAGATATCGATCACATCTAGAGCTAAAACTGCCTGGAAGATAGGGATCAAATTAGGGTTTTTTCACTGACAATCCTTGGAGACCCTAACTTGAAACTTCTCAAACTCCTCAATCATGATGAGTTGGTCTAGGAATCATCTTTATAACATCTCTATGCATCATTCCATGATCTCATGGCCCTTGGATTAGATCTCAACCTTCTCCAAATCTTCAGCTGATCTAGGGTTGACCCAGTCAAAACCCTAATTCTACCATTCATGGTTGAATCTTCTGAGTTCTTGCATAATGACTTCTCTGGACCCCATGATGGCTTTCAAGACATCTCATAGGCTTTCTCAAAACATCAAGTTCATTCTCAAAGTCTCAGAATCATCTGAGGGGCACCCACAACCCTCAAGCTATGAAGCACACAACCCTGGTTTCAATCCACTTCCTCTGAGGATCTCTTGAACTTTCTGATGAAGGTATCCATTTTCAAACACTAGATGGATAAATAATTGTTGGTCAAATTTTGGGGTGCAACAGCTGCCCCTATTCAAACGGCTTGAACCTGACTGGGTGAGAAGCGAACGACTCTCACCCAATCAAGGTGCGAGACGATTGAATACCGGTAAACCCGAAAATTTGCCAACTGCAGGAGCACACGGTACTCTGCGGGGAACAAATCTTCGAATATTGCAATGCTAGCTGCACGGCCGCTAGCTGGAGAGATACTGATCTGACATCGCCGTCAGTTATCCTCGTTAACTTCTTCTGATATTGCCTTCAGACAACCACAACACCCAACATCGCCGCTGGAGGACTGAATCTGACATCGCCGTCAAGAACAACCATAACTCAAGGAAACAAGCGTCCAACATCGCCGCCGGAGACCTAAACCTGAATCACCAAAATACCCAGCATCGCCGCTGGAGAAAATACAGCAATGAACAAAATACCCCGCATCGCCGCTGGAGAGAATACAACACTGAACAAAATACCCCGCATCGCCGCTGGAGAAAATACATCTCTAAACAAAGTACCCCGCATCGCCGCTGGAGAACTACGCCTGACAGAATACCCTGCATCGCCGCTGGAGAAACACATCTGACAGAACACCCCGCATCGCCGCTGGAGAAACACATCTGACAGAACCCCCGCATCGCCGCTGGAGAACTAAATCTGACATCGCCGTCGGACAATCAAAATACCCCGCATCGCCGCTGGAGAACTAAATCTGACATCGCCGTCGGACAATCAAAATACCCAACATCACCGCTGGAGAACTAAATCTGACATCGCCGTCGGACAATCAAAATACCCAACATCACCGCTGGAGAACTAAATCTGACATCGCCGTCGGACAATCAAAATACCCAACATCACCGCTGGAGAACTAAATCTGACATCGCCGTCGGACAATCAAAATACCCAACATCACCGCTGGAGAACTAAATCTGACATCGCCGTCGGACAATCAAAATACCCAACATCACCACTGGAGAACTAAATCTGACATCGCCATCGGACAATCAAAATACCCAACATCACCGCTGGAGAACTAAATCTGACATCGCCGTCGGACAATCAAAATACCCCGCATTGCCGCTGGAGAACTAAATCTGACATCACCGTCGGACAATCAAAATACCCAACATCACCGCTGGAGAACTAAATCTGACATCGCCGTCGGACAATCAAAATACCCCGCATCGCCGCTGGAGAACTAAATCTGACATCGCCGTCGGACAATCAAAATACCCCGCATCGCCGCTGGAGAACTAAATCTGACATCGCCGTCGGACAATCAAAATACCCCGCATCGCCGCTGGAGAACTAAATCATCTGGCATACCCAACATCGCCGCTGGAAAACTGAATCTGACATCGCCGCCGGAAACAAACATCACTCTGAGAGACACGCGACATCGCCGTCGTACAAACATCATCTCTGCTGGGGGTTTAAAGAGTCTGACATCGCCGTCGTACATAATCTTCTGACATCGCCGCCAAAACAGACATAATCTGACCTCGCCGTCAAAGCAAACATCCAACATCGCCGTCGAACACAAACATGATCTGACCTCGCCGTCAAAACAAACATCCAACCTCACCGCTGGAAACACACATAATCTGACCTCGCCGTCGAAGCAAACATCCAACCTCACCGCTGGAAACAAACATAATCTGACCTTGCCGTCAAAGCAAACATCCAACCTCACCGCTGGAAACAAACATAATCTGTTGGGGAATTGGTCACACGGTGACCGGTAATTCATAGTCGATTATACCGCTTCGTTAACACGGTCAGACTTCAATCATGGAGTCTTCAGGAGAGATTCTAACTTCGCCGTTGGGAAACCTGCTGGGGATGATGCTTCGCCGCTGGGGAATTTGGAGAACTATCACGTAGCTTCGCTCCGGGGGTCCAGAACTCATTCTGGATAAATCAACTCTGCTGAGGACTGCAATAATCATCTTGAACTGATAACTCTGCCTGGGACCTTCAAGAATCATCTCGAACTGATAACCATTCTGAGCAAACACTTTGTTGGGGATTCTAGGAATTATCCTGGGCAACTCTTGCTGGGGACAAACCGATCACGACTTGAGCAGCTTCCAAGGATTCGGCTCTCTTGGAGTTTCAGGAATCGTCCTGGGCGATCTTCGCCGGGGACTCTAGGTATCAACTTAAGCAACCAACTCTAGAGACTGCGCTGGGGTCTTAAGGATCATCTCGAGCAAACGGCCCTGCTGAGGGATTCGAGAATCATCTTGAACTGAAGACTTCGCTGGGGATCTCAAAAATCATCTTGAGCGAGCGACTGCGGGGGTTACACCGGGGTCTTAAGAGTCATCCTAAGAGAGTGACCTCGTTGGGGGGCATATCAGGAATCGTCCTGAGCAACTGGTCCTTCGGCTGAACACCTGTAAGAATAGCAATGACCTAGATCATGCTTATGATGCGTATGCTTCGGCATCATGCCCCACACGGTGGGAATGATATGCTAAATGCTGAATGCCATGCAATCATGCACGATGTTATGCAGCGTTAAGTGCTATGCAGTGTTTAAATGCTATGCAATCATGCACAACGATACGATCCCGTCCGCAAAATAAATGCTGGGAGGAGGAAACCCTTTTGTCAAGGAGCCAAGAACTCAGGTAGAGGAATCATCCTGCTGAGGAGAACGTGGACATGCCAATATCAATCGGCCTCCGTCTGGGGAATTGATCTTCCGGTTGACTGCTGTAGGGCAAACAACTTCAGCTGACTGCTGCAGGGGAACGAAGCTCTACGAGAACTTGGACCTGTTGATATCGATCGCGAGAATAAATTGCGTAGCCGTCATGGCTACTCTTCTGGGGATAACAACTCTGTGGGAAAACAACTTCAGCTGCTTCACACTCCACTGGGGAAAAACCAATCATGATCTGATCAACTTCCCAGGATTCGGATCTCTTGGACATCTGCAAACTCGGCTGAGGAAGGAGAAATCATTCTGCTTCGCTGGAGAGAGTGCGACTCTGATGAGGGATTTCAATTCCGCTGGGGAAGAAGGAATCATCTGACTCCGGGGGAGAGAGTACAATCCTGCAGGGGAACACATCATCAGCCGTTCCAACACTCTACTGGGGAAGAGGGAATCATCCAACTTCGGGGGGAGAGTATAACTCTGGTGGGGAATCTCAATTCCGCTGGAGACCTCAGTCTGGCACCATCAGTTACTGCATCCTTCGGCATACGAACAGCTTCCTACGAGACCTGCACTTGTGACCCGGTGCTTGGGGGAGACACCTGCTTCGGTGACTTTACTGGGGAAAACACGAGCTTCGGCACCCGAACACTTCTCTGAAATCTGCACTTGTGACCCGGTGCTGGGGAAAATATGAGCTGCTGCGTGCGACTCAGCTGATGAGGTGACGTTCCTTCAGAATGCGTCTGCTTGGGGAAAAGAATCGTCTCTACATGAGGAGACATATCAATGCTCACTATCTTGCGTTCAGATTCTACGGAGGAGAGACTACTGAACTCTGCTGGAGAAGGAGGACTCGCCCTGCTTCGGGGATGCGCACGACACATTTTCCGGAAGGCGCTACACCTGCAACAACACAAACAGACAGACAAGATACCCTCCTCAAAGGGGCCTATCCAGGTTATTATCTCGTGACAATATTCAGTTAATCAATTGTTTCAACAATCAATGGGCCTAGGCCCGCAAGTTTATGTGTGCGCATTTTATTAAGAAACATCGGCGTTTTCATTCGCAAACAAAACAGATAAATTCTAAACAGACAAGCAGAATTGCTGAATAATGTGCATTTTATTGATGATGAACCCCTGAACGGGCAAAAATGTTTTACAACAGAGGCAGGATCCTGGAATGAGGAAGCCGCGCAAAAAGAAAACATAAATATACATCCGTATATACAAATGTCGGCAACGAGGCGTAGACGAACACCATGAGTTGATCCCTCTAAGACCCACTCGACTTTGATACATCTCCGACGCTTCAGCTTTGGAAGAGATTGATTCAGATAAACGGCCCTCAGGTCTTCCGAACCACTAAACAATGAAAGTCCATACGCGGAACGCAGTCATTTGCTTATTCATATCCCTAACTTTTGCGTGAACCGCCCTCTACGGGTTTTTAGTTCACCGGGATACCCTTTTTTGCCGAAGCCGCCCAGTGTAGGTTTTCGACTTCGCGGGTGTACATCTTTTCAATATATCCCTAATTTTTGTCCGAACCTTTTATTCTGTTTTTGGTTCGCCGGGATGCCCTTTTTTGCCTGGACTCTTTCTTTTTTGTCCAGCGGGTCTCTTTCAAGCAAAGTATTTTTTAACTGCGTCCGCGTTCACCGGGGATGCAAAATCTTCACCATCCATCGTGGATAACAACAAAGCTCCTCCTGAGAAGACCTTGCTGACGACATACGGCCCTTCGTAATTCGGAGTCCATTTGCCCCGGTGATCGGAGTGTGGCGGAAGAATCTTCTTCAGGACGAGATCACCCGTCTGAAAGCTTCGAGGACGCACCTTCTTATCATAAGCTTTCTTCATTCGGCTTTGGTACAGGAGACCAAATGCAATCGATGCTAACCTCTTCTCGTCCATCCGGCTGAGCTGGTTCAAACGATTCGTAATCCATTCTGCCTCGTCGAGTTTCACATCAACCAAAACTCGCAAAGAGGGAATCTCCACTTCTAACGGTAGGACAGCTTCCATACCGTACACCAAGGAGAAAGGAGTTGCCCCGGTCGACGTACGCACCGTCGTACGATAACCGTGCAAGGCAAACGGCAGCATCTCGTGCCAATCTTTATACGTCACAACCATCTTCTGAACAATCTTCTTGATGTTCTTGTTGGCCGCTTCAACAGCGCCATTCATCTTCGGCCGGTAAGGAGATGAGTTGTGGTGTTCAATCTTGAAGCTCTGGCACAGCTCCTTCATCATCTTGTTATTTAAATTCGAACCATTATCAGTAATGATCCGCTCGGGAATTCCATAGCGACAGATGATGTCCCTCTTTATGAATTTAGCTACCACCTGCTTGGTCACATTAGCGTACGAGGCTGCCTCCACCCATTTGGTGAACTAGTCGATAGCTACCAGGATAAAACGATGACCATTGGATGCAGTGGGCTCGATCTTGCCTATCATGTCGATGCCCCACATGGAGAACGGCCAAGGGGAGGACATGACATTCAATGGGCACGGCGACACATGAACTTTATCAGCATAAATCTGGCATTTGTGACATTTCTTCGCGAATCTGAAGCAATCCGACTCCATAGTTAGCCAGTAATATCCTGCTCTCAGGATCTTTCTCGTCATGGCATGCCCGCCGACGTGCGTACCAAATGTGCCCTCATGGACTTCTTCCATTAGCATATCTGCCTCTTTTTCATCTACACATCTGAGTAGCACGAGATCGTGGTTTCTCTTATACAGCACTCCATCAGGATTGAGATAAAAGTTTCCAGATAGCCTCCTCAGAGTCTTCTTATCCTGGGCTGACGCACCCGCAGGATACTCCTTGGTCATAAGGAAGGTCTGGATGTCGTGGAACCATGGCTTGCCGTTAGTGGCATCATCGATTGCGAACACAAACGCTGGTCTATCAAGACGCGAAAGTACAATTCTTGGAGCCTCATTCCAATAATTGACCTTATACATTGAAGCCAGCGTGGCTAAGGCATCAGCCATCTGATTTTCAGCCCGGGGTACATGATGGAGTTCTACTCGGTCGAAGAACGGAAGCAGCCTCCTGGCGTAATTCATGTACGACACTAGATTCGCTTGACGAGTTTCCCACTCCCCTTTAACCTGATTGATTACAAGCGCTGAGTCACCATATATGTCTAGATCCTTGATTCTCAAATCAATTGCCTCTTCTAGACCCATAATACATGCTTCATACTCGGCTTCATTGTTGGTAACTGGAAACGCCAGTCTCGCAGTAAACGGGATGTGGGATCCGTGAGGAGTCGTGATGATAGCCCCGATACCACTTCCATAGGAATTAACCGCTCCGTCGAATATCAACTTCCACTGACACTTCCTATCTGGCCCCTCATCGGGCAATGGCTCATCGCAATCCTTCGCTTTGAGAAACATAATGTCCTCGTCAGGGAATTCGAACTTCATCGGCTGGTAGTCTTCGATTGGCTGTTCGGCAAGGTAATCAGACAATACGCTTCCCTTAATGGCTTTCTGAGAGACGTACTGAATATCATACTCTGTTAACACCATCTGCCATCTGGCAATCCTGCCCGAAAGAGCCTGCTTCTCGAAGACGTACTTGATCGGATCCATCTTCGAAATCAGCATAGTGGTGTGGTTGAGCATATACTGTCGCAGACGTTTGGCGGCCCAAGCTAATGCACAACACGTCTTCTCCAGCATCGAGTATCGAGATTCACACTCAGTGAACTTTTTACTCAAATAATAAATGGCATGCTCTTTTCTGCCCGTCTCGTCGTGCTGACCGAGAACACACCCCATACTATTCTCCAGAACCGTCAGGTACATGATTAATGGCCGTCCAGCCACTAGGGGTATCAAGATTGGAGGTTCTTGAAGATACTGCTTTATCTTATCGAATGCCTTCTGGCAATCCTCATTCCAAGTAATCGCCTGATTTTTCTTTAACAGCTTGAACATCGGTTCACAAGTGGCCGTGAGCTGAGAGATAAACCTTGCAATGTAGTTTATTCGGCCCAGGAAACCACGAACTTCTTTTTCTGTTTTCGGCGCTGGCATTTCTTGGATAGCTTTTATTTTCGCAGGATCAACTTCAATACCTCGTTCACTAACGATAAACCCCAATAACTTTCCGGACCGCACCCCGAAAGTGCACTTGTTAGGATTCAGCCTCAGCCTGAACTTCCTAAGCCTTTCAAACAGCTTCAGTAAGTTGACCAGATGCTCCTCCTCCATTTGGGACTTTGCAATCATGTCATCAACATAGACCTCGATCTCATGATGAATCATGTCATGAAACAAAGTTACCATTGCTCGCTGGTAAGTGGCCCCTGCGTTCTTCAGACCGAAGGGCATTACCTTGTAGCAGAATGTTCCCCAGGGGGTAATAAACGTCGTTTTCTCCATGTCCTCCGGTGCCATCTTAATCTGATTGTAACCGGAGAAGCCATCCATGAACGAAAACACGGAAAACTGGGTTGTATTGTCGACCAACACATCGATATGAGGCAATGGGAAATCATCCTTAGGGCTCGCCCTATTCAAATCCCGATAATCGACGCACATGCGTACCTTACCGTCCTTCTTCGGTACAGGCACTATGTTGGCGACCCACGGAGGGTAAGTGGTAACGGCTAGAAATCCTGCGTCCAACTGCTTCTGGACCTCTTCTTTGATTTTCACAGCCATGTCTGGTCTCGTCCTCCTAAGCTTCTGCTTGACTGGAGGGCAATCTTCTCGCAACGGCAAGCGATGAACCACGATATCTGTGTCGAGTCCGGGCATATCTTCGTATGACCAAGCAAAGACGTCACTATACTCTCGAAGCATCTCGACCAGTCTATGCTTGACATCGTTCTGCAGCGCAGCCCCTACTTTGACATTTCTGACGAGCTCCTCAGAACCCAGATTTATGATCTCAATATCCTCCTCGTGAGGCAGAATAACCTTCTCCTCTTGTCTCAACAAGCGGGCCAACTCTTCCGGAAGGTCCTCGTCTTCATCAATCTCATCCTCGGCTTGATAGATCGGGCAATCAAAGTCGTAGTGAGCCGTAGAGGGTCCAGAGTCGATGTCGTCTGTTACGTGGATCCTGCAATAACAAGGGTTAAGTTTAAAGCAAGAATATGCAGGTTAGCACGAACCTCGTTGCCATTTTGCTGTTTTTCGAAATAAACGTAAAACAGGAATAACAGAGAACACAATATTTGATTACGAAGAAAACGCCTTTTATTTATTAACAAAATGCATACACATAATCCAACAAGGCCCTGGCAGTAAAACCACTATGCCCCGGGCAGGACATAGGGTTGTACAAAGATTGTAAAAAGCAAATCATTACTCTTCACTTGTCAGCTTGATAATCTCCTTGATGGTCCAGTTGTGGAGGTGCTCGCCCGGCTTGCTCGGTTGAATCCAAGCGTCAAGATCGCAATCACTGTCTCCACTGTCCTCCGACGCAGCGTTGATACTCTCGAAAATTACTCCCCCTTGGTGAATAGGATCGGCCCTTTCCCACGAGACGAGCTGCCAGAAGAAGATGAAGCCTCAGCTCCATGAGAATACCCCAATCCAAACTTATCCTGTTTGATTGGTATATCCAAGACATGCCCCCAGCCTGGGGTGGAACCGGCTTCGACAGCGGCTTGAGCTTCCTTGAACGAGGAGAGACTCATCTCTTGCTTCTCTGCGACGACAGGAGCTACCTCCTTCACCCTGACGGCTTCAAATGCTTGGCAAAGAGTCTCATGGATCTCGCCATCCATTTCGACGTATTTAAAGGACGACAGGTGGCTCACCATGATGTCCTCCTCACCACAGACTGTCACTATGCTGCCCCCGACAGCATACTTAAGCTTCTGATGCAGCGTGGACGTCACGGCACCAGCGGAATGGATCCATGGCCGACCTAAGAGGCAACTATAGGCGGGCATGATATCCATGATATAGAATACCGTATTGAACGTCTCTGGACAAACCTGAATTGGCAGGGTCAACTCTCCGAAGACGTGGCGCTTGGTCCCATCAAAGGCTTTCACGACCAAATCAATGGGCGTGCACAGCAGTCCACGGGTATCCAACTTCATCAGTGCTTTTTTCGGAAGCACATTAAGCGAGGAACCCGTATCCACCAGGACATGTGACATAATCGTGCCTCTGCACTCTATCGAGACGTGCAAGGCGCTATTGTGATCTCTTCCCTTAGGAGTCAGCTCCAGATCTGTAAATCCCAGCCCATTACCAGCATTAACATGGGCTACTACCTCCTCGAGTTGATTTACTGATATCTCCTGTGGCACGTATGCAGCATTCAGTACCTTCAGTAACGCGTTGCGGTGCGCCTCAGAACACAGCAACAGGTTAAGAATCGAGATCTTTGACGGAGTCTGATGAAGATGATCTACAATTTTGTAGTCACTCTTCTTGATCAGTCGCATGAACTCTTCAGCATCTTTAACCAGCAAGTCTTTTTCTGCCCCTGCAGGGACCTCTTCAACAGCTTTACCTTTACCCTTATCCACAGCGTCAGCCCGGACCACTTTCTCCGCGGCAACCTCTGCTGGCGCAAACACTCTACCGCTTCTAGTGATACCACTGACTTCGGTAAGATTCTGCACAGTCGATCCGAATGGCTCAAGCTCTATCTTCTGACCATTACAATAAACTTCGGCGCCATAATGCCAGGGAACGGCATTGGTACTTTCGAATGGGATTGGTCCGGCCCTGGTGATGGTGATAGTAGGCGGTCGGGGCGCAGAAATAGTGATAGGGTGGCGAGGAATGGTAATGGTAGCAACTTCGTCTGCCTGCTTCAGCACGACCTCCCCTGATGCACTCTCAATGCTCCGGCTGAATTGCAAAATACCCTCGGACATCAGACTTTGGATACCTTCGATCAGCTGCTCACACCCATCAGGAAGTGTAGCACAAGCCATACATAATTCTCCACATCCAGGAAAGAAGCCCTTCTTCAGCAACTTAGCCTTGACAAAACTCAACGGCGTCTTCAAATCTTTGACATCGGTCAGCAAGTCTGAACTCTCCTCAGTGATAACAGCATTCACTCCGCCCCCCTTATGATGAGGCATTGGATTTTTGGTGACGTTTGGCACGTTGTCAGAAAAGTTGATAACCTTGGCGTCCACCAAGTCCTGGACTTTGTGCTTAAAAGCTTTACAATTCTCAATCGTATGGCCAGGTGCCCCAGTGTGGAATTCACAAGTAGCATTGGCATCATACCCCGGTGGTGGTGCCCCTGTTAAGGGAGCCATCGTCCTTTTTTGAACCAATTGGAGCTGAAGCAACGTTTGCAGAAGCTGTGCATACGACATGGGTGGAGTATCAAGATGACGGCTTGCCATAGGACCCCGATTCTGATATCTTTTGTACCCCTGATTATTCTGCTGCTGAGGTTGCTGCAGTTGCGGCTGCGGTGGAGCAGCTGGGATATTTATGCTAGCGATCTGAGGCTGAGGGCCCTTGCCCTTTCTCCTAGCATTAGTGACAGCACTGGCATCTCCCTCTCGACGCTTGCCAGTATAGGGTTTCTTGCTACCTCCCCCAACTGAGGATGATTCGCCCTGAATTTTTCCAATCTTTATACCGTTCTCAACATGCTCGCCCAGAGTGATAAGAGCCGAGAATGTTCCAGACATGCCACTGACCAGCTTTTCATAATAGATTCCGGGAAGGGTAGCCACGAACATTTGCACCAACTCACGCTCAACCATCGGTGGTTGAACCCGAACAGCCAATTCACGCCACCGCTGGGCGTACTCTTTGAAGCTTTCGTTGTTCCGCTGCGAGAGATTCTGAAGCTGAACTCGGTTGGGAGCCAAGTCGCTATTATATTGATAATGGAGAACAAACGCTTCTGCAAGATCTTTCCAGGTGCGCACAGTAGCGGGCTCCAAACCCATATACATTCGAGCGATGGACCAGAAAGACTATCCTGAAAGAAGTGCATCAGCAGCTTCTCATCGTCAGAATAAGCAGACATCTTTCTATAATAAGATCGGAGGTGGACCCGGGGGCAAGTAGTACCCTTATACTTCTCAAAGGTAGGCACCTTGAACTTGTGAGGTACTTTAAAGTCAGCAATCAACCCGAGCTTGGACATGTCAACGCCCAATGTGTTCTGATTTTCTATGTCTCTCATCTTGTCTTCCAGCGCCTTGAACCTGAGTCGAGCTTCAGCAGTCAACTCTGCCTCTACACCTCTCTGAGAGAATATGTCATCCTGATGGTCCTCCAGCCACGGTTGAGGCACCACCAGATTTCCTGCACCAACATTGCCATTGACCGGCCCTATGTTAACATTGGCTCCCAAACTACCATTGTCGGCGCCTGCCGCATTGAGTCCGAGATTGGTCATCAGATTGCCGTTAGCACTGTCGTTGCCCCCGGCAGCAGGAACAACGTTCTGTGGAGTATCCCCTGGAGGAGGAGTGGGCACGGCCCCGCCGTGAAGTATTCCATTACTGTCAACCCTGGAGATGAAAGGTTGAACCAAAGTACGAAGCTGGTCTTGCCCATTCGCAACTACTTGCATCAGCTCCATAAAACGATCCATCCGTTCACGAAGCTCTTGAACATCTGACTGTACCTGGTCCATTATCCTTGTCTGATTGGCGCGAGTTGAGTAGCGGTGGATGAGTCTTTGATCAATCCTAGAGATCGAAAGCAGCTCGGAACCTGAGTACCTGAAAAACCGGTCAACATCAAAGGTTAGGAAAAGCCACAAAATGTATGTCATGCAAGAATGCTTCATGCAGATGTATGTGTGTGTCTGTGTGCTTGAGAGATTTCCCCCGATCCTGGTGCCTTAGTACCAGGGCTGACAATAACAAGGAGGGGAATCTGAGCCGAATTACGGAAACAGCAATCTCACACATGGTATCAGCAATAGTCAGATTCGACACATCAAGGACCGAGAACTCGTACGCGTCAGTCTTCCTGAGAGAGGCTGCAGTAACACAATAAGAGGCGAGAGATCCTGGATCGGGGAAACGGTACCTGTCACAGACACACGCCGATGGAATGCGAATGATTATGCAAGCTAATGCAAAATGCAGGCATGCAACAATATATCCAGGTGGCTGCTGTGGAGATTCGGTGTCAACAGTCACTACGGAAACCCCGGTGTAAAACCACTGATCTGATCTGCTGAGAATAACCATCTGATAGGATCGAGATCAAAATTCTGCCCTAACAGGAACAAAGGCCTGATAATAAAGACCCCGGATGCAAGATCAAGTAACATCTGTTGATGAAGTCTTCAGACCCCAAATCAAAAATCTGCCCTGTCGAGAACAAACACACAGCTGCTGATGAGATCTTCAGACCCCACTCAAAATCTGCCCTATCAAGAACAAATAACAACTGCCGATGAGATCTTCAGACCCCACTCAAAATCTGCTCTGTCCGGAACAAACCTCTGGTGATAATACTCTGATCGAAACCTGCTCTATCAAGAACAGACAAACACCCGATGATAAGATCCTCTGATCAAACCCTTGCTCTATCAAGAACATATCTGCAACTGAGAACCCAACATAACTGATTCACTGTCAAGAAAACCAGGTAGTCTGGAGGTCAAAGTTTCCTGCAATATCCCAACCCCACTCACAGGTATGGACCTAATCCACAGACAAAGGTACGGCATCCTGTGCGGTCGTCAGTGTCACAGACTTTCATGAGTGACGATACGATTCCCAGAAGGAGTGGCATCGTCAAGTCATGAAGAGGCCTCTCTTAGCTGACTTCCAAATGATCGGTCCCCAGAGTCGACAATCCTCACGTCTGGACTCCCCTCAGATCCTCAGGACCGGAAAGGAGCACCTCTGCAAGAATCTCGTCTGAGCGCAGATTTTCGTAGGGAACTGTGCCTGCTCAGCAGACAGGTTCGTCTACTACTTCTCCGCAACTATATCTAGGTGTGTACTCAAGCCCAGGTCCGGCTTCTCACTCACAGTAACATCCCTCTCCCACAGCAGCACAAATAATCATATCAAACTGGAAATAAAATGCGGGAAGTAAAGTGCGGGAAGTAAAAATGCGATAAATAAACGTAACCCAACAAGCAAACACACAAACGATAGGATTGACTCTCATAGGGAACCGGAGAACCAGAGATTCTGGGTTCGATCCCCAGCAGAGTCGCCAGCTGTCGCTTGCGCGAAAATAAGGTGCCGGCATGACAGAAGAGTCGCCACCTTTCGTTAGTTATCCCTCAGAGCGGGAAAGGAAACGATCGGAAAAAACCTGACGAAAAAGGGTAAGACAAGGCCATCGCAACCATTGTCTGGGTTCGGGAGTCGGTTACGCAAGGGGAAGGTATTATCACCCCTCACGTCCGTCGTACTCGACGGGATCCTCGCTTGTTTGTTTACTTGGACGGGTTAGTTATAATCTATCTACCTATCAAGGCTGGCTGAAAAAGAAAAGAAAAATGACTCGGCAAAGCGTCGCGCTTTATGCCTACGTATTCCCGTCTGGAACGAGAAATCAGAGTCAACGTAGTTCGGCTTACGAAGGGTTATGGGGGAAAGGTTGCTCGCTAGGATGTCGCATCCTATGCCTACGTACTTTCATCTGGTATGAAAGATCAGAGCAAACGTAGTTCGGCTAACTACGGGTTATCTCCTAGAAGAAGTGTTTTTTATTGTGTTTGTGATTTCAACCGCACTGGAGACTATGACCTGAGAGTGAATGCGTCCTTTCTCAGATAGCTTAAGGCTCATAGCGTACGAAAGAAATCATTCATGATTACTGTATTTTAAACTGCTTCGAGATGAGAAGAGAACAGGCCCAACTAGGAGGGAGACTATCAAGTCCTACTGTTATCATGCCATGGATTCATCCTATGGTTGAGGTTTGAACAGGGAACTCCTAGATGTTGTCATGCATAGGTTTCAACCTAAAAGTCTATCATCAAATCCTCATCAGAGGAAATGAGAGTCCTAAGGGATCATATCAATGATACACCAAAACAGACAAAAGCATCAGCTTTAACAGTAAAATGCATGCAATGCAAGTGAGGGAGGAAATGTGTGTGGGGCTTCAGCCTCCACAAGCTCGTCTCGACCTCAAGCCAGTCATGAAATAACAGTAATCATACTGAAGATAAACAACATGCTATCAAGCAATATACAGATAAAGGAAATGAAGTGCCATCAGGCAAACAAAACACATGCTTGAGAAAGAATCATCTACTCTCTAATCCTAACCCTAACTCAGAATCTAATCAAATCTAAGCAAAGCCCTAAAGCAAAACCTAACCAAAAGAAATCAATCCCAGTCTTCAAGCTTCAGAACAAGCTTACCAAAGAAAGGGAGCTAAGTAGGCAGACTCATAGTGTCTTCCTCAGGAAAGCACTAGGAGGTGTATACTCAGGAGTCATACCCTATGTGGCTCAACCACTGTGATCAGTTTATATTCCTCCTCAGGAGAAATTAAACTCACAAGCAGGCTCCAACATCACTGGATATTTAGGAAATCCTATCTGAACTAGTGGAACTAAATGAGCAGACTCATAGGACCTTCCTCAGGAAAGTACTAGGAGGCTTCCACTTAGGAGTTGTATCCCATGTGGCTCAACAACATGTGATCAGTTTACATTCCTCCTTAGGAGAAATTAAACTCACAAGTTGGCTCCAACATCATTGGATACTTAAGAAATCCTAGATAAACTAATGGAACTAAGTGAATAGACCCATAGGACCTTCCTCAGGAAAGTACTAGGAGGCTTCCACTTAGGAGTTGTATCCCATGTGGCTCAACAACATGTGATCAGTTTACATTCCTCCTCAGGAGAAATTAAACTCACAAGTTGGCTCCAACATCATTGGATACTTGAGAAAGAGGTGAGAAGAAAGAGTGAAAGTCATTCATAGTGCCTTCCTCAGGAAAGTACCATGAACTTCCTTCAAACTTCAGGATCTCAAACCTCACAGACAGGGAAAAAGCCAAGCTCTGGGTCTCTGAGTCTTGATCTACAATCTTCTCTTCATGATGCTCTCCAACAAAATCTTCAAGACAACACAAGCCTCACAACAAATTCCCCAAAACTAAACCCCAGATATGAACAGATAACCACAGGACAGACAACATCATCAGGCAACTTCAGAAAATACCTAAAAATACTAAACTAAGGGGGAAAAATCTAACAATTATTCACAAGGGTCTACAATATCTATCCATAACATCCACATGGGCCTCTACCCAAAAATCAAGACAAAACTATTTAAAGAAAATGAATTTCTTTACCTATGCACAACCTAAACCCTAATTAGACTATCCTAAGTTCAATTCAACTAAACTAATCAAATCTTAATCTAAAAATCTAGTAATAAATCCAGGGAATACTATGATTCAATATCTAATTACACAAAAAAAGAATGGATTAAAAAGACTAAAGGAAGGTCCTAAAACAATTCTTGCAAAATAAGGTATCAACTAAAAGAAAGAAAATACACTATATTAAAGAAAATACCACTAAAAATTCTACATTAAAAATAAAATTCCATTTTTATTTTTATTATTTTCTACACATTTATATCTAATTATAGCAAAAACAAGAAATCAAAAATGATTATTTTTCATTTATTTATGATTTTTACAAGATGCTAAAAATATTAAAGAATTAAAAAGAAAAAGAAAACAAAATAAAGGGGAGGGGGGTGTGATAAGCAAGGCGGGTCAGCTGGTTTCTTGATGGGCCAGAATATGGGGGGTGCGGATAGGAGACTGACTAAAGCCCACACGCCCCTCACTAACTGAAACGACGTCGTTTCAGCTTTTTGAATCTCCCTCCAATTCTGAATAAATCTGGGCCGTGGATGAGGTGGAAAGAGTCAAAAATTTCAACACAAACCAACGGTAGAGATTATCTCTCCTACCTTGGACACTTAGGGTTTCAAGAAGCATCACCCATGCACGAATCGTCCCTCCTCCATATCTCTCTCATCTCGCGACCATTTCCTTCGATATAAAAACCATACTTGATCCTCTCACTGCCCTTTATCCAGCCATGGTCGTGGATTTTCTTAACACTCACCCTAGAAGGAAATACGCACGAGGGAAGTCTTGGACACCATTACTTTCTTCTGTTTTGCATGATCATGGATTTGGCTGAAACTAACCTAGAATGATCTACACTTCATGGTGATTATTCTAAGCTACAAAGCTAAGATTATAGTACACTACATGGTGTGTTCTTGATCCTAGAACAGAAATGGCCATAAAACAAACCTCCATGGAATGCTCTTAAACTCATCATGATTCATCCCTAATTGGTCTCTATCATGCTTACCCTAACAACAAACCTTAACTATGCATAAATAATGAGTTTCAAGAGAAAACGCATACCTTGCAAGTGGTGATGGCTATGGTGTTTCTTCTCCAATCCAAGCCTTGGTACTTGTGCTAATTGATCCTTGGATGATGGTGATGATTCTGGTGAAGAGAAATTGTACTCAAACCTCTTGAATTATGCTGTCCAAACCTTTATGCAAATGGGAGTGATGAGTTGAATCACACACAACAGCCACGAATTCTTGAGCCTTCTTCTTGCTTTTCACTCCACAACAATGGAGGATGATGATGATGATGAAAGATTACACCAACAATGGGATTTGGGAGAGATTGAAACCAAAATGCAATGAGGGAGTTATGGTATCAAAGTGTATTTGCAAGCTTGAGGAATCACCAACCAATGCATGGAGCCACCCTAGGGCTTATATAGATGAGAATAGAAATGTCTAGAACTTTGGGGAACCTTCCATGAAGTTTCTAGAATGTATCACGTAATGAGAAATTGAATTTGTCATCTTGAGCAAATCCCATGCAATCTCATGATATACCATGTAATCTCACTTAAATTCTCCTCATATGATATTATGACATGAAAATAAGGTCTTACAAACCCTTATGTAGCATTTTCCCATCTTTTCTTTTGATGCCTTAAAGTGCAAGTAACAAATTTACAAAGCAACTCCAATTTTTAAGCCTAAACTCAAAAATGTGGCTAAACCATTGTTTTTAAAATGATGTTTCCAATCAAAATGATATATTGGATGACCCATTTTGGATTCCTAGATCTTCCAAACCAATTTCCAATTCCAATTTTTTCAACTTATAAGCCATTTACAAGCCATTTTGACCATTTTAAAATATCCATGCTCCATGCATTTCCAAACTCTAAAGACCTTCTTTCTAGACTTAAAATCACATTTTGAACAACTTTCATGTTTTGAGTTTTTCCATTTGAGACTTGGAAATAGGAGATATGGCATTTGCTTAAAAATGACCTATAACTGACAAATGACCAAAATACCCCTGTCCTGTTCAAACCATAAGTTGAGTTCCACAAATCCTATCAAGGACTTATACCACTCAAATTAAAGCTAAGAAGATTCCCTCCAACATTCATGTTGACCAAGAAATCATAGGAATCATCCTACTAGGGCAAAAGTTGTCTGCAAGTTGGGTGACTTTCAAGGACCCAGATTCACACACCTCAGCTGACCTGTAATTTGTCAAAACCATAACTTGAGCTCTGTAAATCCTATCAAGGACTTCCACAACTCAAATTAAAACTAAGAACCAGCTCTACAACATTCATGTTGTGGGGAAGATGAGATATCAATCACATCTAGAGCTAAAACTGCCTGGAAGATAGGGATCAAATTAGGGTTTTTTCACTGACAATCCTTGGAGACCCTAACTTGAAACTTCTCAAACTCCTCAATCATGATGAGTTGGTCTAGGAATCATCTTTATAACATCTCTATGCATCATTCCATGATCTCATGGCCCTTGGATTATATCTCAACCTTCTCCAAATCTTCAGCTGATCTAGGGTTGACCTAGTCAAAACCCTAATTCTACCATTCATGGTTGAATCTTCTGAGTTCTTGCATAATGACTTCTCTGGACCCCATGATGGCTTTCAAGACATCTCATAGGCTTTCTCAAAACATCAAGTTCATTCTCAAAGTCTCAGAATCATCTGAGGGGCACCCACAACCCTCAAGCTATGAAGCACACAACCCTGGTTTCAATCCACTTCCTTTGAGGATCTCTTGAACTTTCTGATGAAGGTATCCATTTTCAAACACTAGATGGATAAATAATTGTTGGTCAAATTTTGGGGTGCAACAGGATGCATGAAGCAAGTCGAAGGCAATTCTTGAAGTCATATACTCTGATGTATGTGGTCCTATCCAGGTGGATTCAATTGGAGGTAACAAATACTTTGTCACATTCATAGATGATTTTAGTCAAAAACTGTGGACCTACCTGATCAAGAAGAAAAGTGAAGTGATCAAGGTATTTTCCAAATTTAAATTTATGGTCGAAATAAAAAGTGATCGAAAGCTAAAGATTCTGAGGACTGATGGTGGTGGAGAGTATGTGTCGAAAGATTTCGATGTATTATGTGAGAAATAAAGGATTGTGTATGAGGTGGTGCCACCCTACACTTTATAGTATAATGGAACTGCAGAAAGGAAGAATAGAACCATCATGAATATGGTGAGAAGTATGTTGAAAAGAAAATCATCTACCCAAAGAATTATGGGGAGAAGTTATGTCGACTGCAGCATACATCTTGAATAGATGTCCGACGAAGAAGCTAGAAGGAATCACACTAGAAGAATATTGGTCTAGTGTCAACCTAGCCTAAGTCATTTGAAGGTGTTTGGATCTATAGCACATAGACATGTGCCCGATCAATTGAGAAGAAAACTTGATGACAGGTCGAGTCAAATGATCTTGATAGAATATCATTCGGCTAGAGGATACAAGTTGTTTGACCCAGTGAACAAGCAAGTTGTGATCAGAAGGGACGTGATCATAGATGGGCTTAAATTATGGGATTGGACTTATAATGTTAAGAAGGACATGATCAGAAGTCCGTCGAAGTCAACAACACTTGGTCACTTGTCGAATTGCCTCAAGGAAAGAATGCAATCGATGTGAAATGGGTATACAAGGTGAAGTTGAATCCCAAAGGAGAAGTAGCTCGACACAAGGTAAGACTTGTAGAAAAAGGACTTCTTCAGAAGGAAGGAATCAACTTCGAAGAAGTTTTTGCACTTGTTGCTAGGGTCAAAATAATCAGGATGGTTGATGGTCTAGCAAACATGAACAATTGGCATGTATGTCAAATGGATGTGAAATGTGCATTCCTGAATGGCCCCTTAGATGAAGAAGTTTATGTTGCACAGTGAGTTGGGTTTGTGAAACAAGGCGAAGAAAGAAAGGTGTACAGGCTACATAAAGCCATGTGTGGACTTAAGCAAGCTCCAAGAGCTTGGAATAAGAAGATAGATAGCTTTCTAAGGGAGAAGAGATTTTTGAAGTGTGTAACTGAGCATGAAGTATATGTAAGGATAAGCAATAGTGAATTACTTATACTATGTCTCTATGTCGATGACCTGTTGATAACAGGAAGTTGCAAGAAGGAGATCGAAGATTTAAAACATGACCTAAGTGAGGAGTTTGAAATGTCAGACTTGCGAAATCTCTCATACTTCCTTGGTATCTAGTTCTACAAGAGTGGTAGAGGTTTGATGATGCACCAAAGAAGATATACAGGCGAAATACTCAAGAGATTTGAGATGCAAGATTGCAACCCAACTTTGACTCTAACTGAGCCCATAATACAACTGTAGCAGAACACATATGAAGATGGCGTCAATCCAATGCAGTAAGACTCATTGGATCACTTCGGTACCTTTGTAACACAAGGCCTGATCTAGCATACACTGTGGGTATGATAAGCAGATTCATGCAGAAGCCAAAGGTATTACACCTAGTAACAACGAAGAGGATACTAATGTATCTGAAATGAACTCTCGAGTACGACATTTTGTTTCCTGCAGCTGATGAAGGAAAAGAATACAAGTTAGTGGAATACACCGACTCAAGCTGATGTAGTGATATTGAAGATAGAAAATCTACAACTGGCTATGTGTTTATGCTAGGTGGTGCACCAGTTGCTTGAAGTTCGAGAAAGGAGTCAATAGTGGCAGTGTCGTCATGCGAAGCAGAATATATAGTTGCTTCTCTTTGTGTATGTCAAGCAAAGTGGATGGTGAATTTGGTCGGAGAGATTACAGCGAAGAGTCATGGAGCAATTACCATGAAGATCGACAACATGTCAGCTATCAATCTGGAGAAGAATCCAATAGCACATGGACAAAGCAAGCACATCGAAATGAGCTTCCATTATCTTCGAGAGTAGGTAGTAAAAGGGAATATGAACTTGGAATACTGCAGAACTGAGAATCAGATTGCATATATCATGACGAAAGGAGTGCAAATCGAAGTGTTCAAGAAGTTAAAGTCTATGGTGAATATAGATAGCTTAAATACAATGAATTAGGTGGTGTGTTGATAATGTAATTCCTTGTGTCGAAGCAGGTGTAGCTCGACAGAAACAATGATGTATCAAAATTAGCCTAGTGTAGCGTGTGTCGAGTTGTATTAGATGTCGAAGTATCGAAGCAGATTGTTTGACACAGGATTTCGACTTAGACCAAAATAAATATTTTGGGCTTTTGTGTTTTTGGGTTTTACCTTAGGATGTAAGGTAACTCAATTATAAATAGAGTGAGTAACCCCTACTTTGAGTAAGAAGAATATAGAATAATATTGTAACACACAACAGAAAGTGCATTTGCACAGTTCAATAATATTTTTTCAGTTTTATAGCAGAGAGTTACTCTGCAGAAATCATTCTCCGCTTCCCTTATTTTATTAAACTCTAATCTTATTTTTAATTCAATCTTCTTTCTTTCTTCTTCCATTAACAATTGCCGCGCATAATCATATTTCTCAAAATTTTTGAATTAATTCTAACAATAATTACATCTTAATTATTCG
Organism: Lathyrus sativus; assembly: GCA_963859935.3. NCBI lineage: Eukaryota > Viridiplantae > Streptophyta > Magnoliopsida > Fabales > Fabaceae > Lathyrus > Lathyrus sativus. The sequence goes on from OZ012735.1 coordinate 122,870,056, forward strand.
ATACATTGTGTCAATTATATATATATATATATATATATATATATATATATATATATATATATATATATATATATATATATATATATATATATATATATATATATATATATATATATATATATATATATATATATATATATATATAAAGAAAACAGGATTGCTATGTTGACACCCATCTTTACACCCTACACCTCAATTACTGTTCACAAATACTTGAACAAATTCTCCAGAACATGGTTAATAGTGTGTATATTATTGGTTAATGAAGTAGTGAAAGTGGTTAATAAATTATAGGTAAAATAATTGGTTAATAATGTAGATTTTTGTGGTTAATGCAACTGTGAAGTTGGTTAATGCGCAATCTTATATTTGTGTTATAAAATAAATTTTAAAAATAAAACTTTTTAAAAAAAAAAATTAATATTTTAAAAAAATATATTATTTTAATAAAAAAAACACTGTTCACCGTATAAATACGGTGAATAGTGCATACGGTGTAAGTATTGGGTGTAGGAAATGGTGTAGGAATAGCATTTTTCTAAAGAAAAACATATTTCGTCATTTAGTCTTCCATGACTTCACCTTTTTCCTCTACATAAAAAGAAGAAGAAAAAACCTTTACCCTTTTAGCAAGTACTGTACGTGATAATGCTTTAAGGTTTTGCTAAATAAGCAACTGTCTTGTCAAGATATCTTTCTAATATAAATGGCCTATATTTAGAAAAGTGTACATAGAAAGATTACGAAAAAGATTATTTGATCACATAACTTTCTACAAAATCTTATCTTTAAGTCACTAATTTCAAACCCATATCTTTTCCTCCTCAGCTCCAGCTTGTCTTTAGATGTATACACATATTACTTTTTCCTAATTTTAGCTTTTCTCCATATTACTCTTGTCAAATTTGAAACTATGTATGTTACATTAAATCATATCTCTCATGAATAATTGAGTCCTTGTGATAGAGCTAGAATAGTGCAATTATGCTAAACTATAATGAATACCGGCCATTTTTGCGGATTTGGTGTCACTTGTTCAAATAATAAATTTTCATTTTGTCTTATATAATAAATGTTATATTTAACAATTTTGTAATGTTTTCATTTTTTACTAAGGATTCATTCATTACTTTTTTACCAAATCAAGTTAAAGTCATATTTATGAGTAATTAAATTGATTTCAGTTTAATTAAATAAAAATTTAATTAATGTCAAGTCTTAATTTTATATTTTACTTTAATTTTTTATTTAATAAACATTACAATTTATTTTTTTTTAAATTGTTTTGTTAATTAAATTGGTTCTTATCGTTAAATTTTTTAAAAGTCCGTTAACTTCACCTACGTAAAATGTTATTAAGGCATTTTATAATAATTTGAATCAGCAAATCTGTTAAAAAATTAGTATTTTATTTAAGTTGAAGAGGTTTTAATTTTGGAGGTTCTCCACAAAATGTAAATAATTTTTAAAGAAATAAAAATACCACATTACTATTATAATAATCATTAAATCTTCTCAAAACTGAATAATCATTCATACAATAAACAAACATAAAAATAAAATAAATAAAAAAATACACCATTCATTAAAGGGATCTACATACAACTTCTTAAAACATTATTATCCTCAATGATTATTTCTCTGGTTGCATAATTGTGTGAATAGTTCATATACTTATAAAGAATGTTTCAATATCCTAACACACCAAAACACAACAACTATTATTAAAAAATTGAAAGGGATATAAAAATTGAAAAAATAAACAAATTAGCTTACACCAATAAATAGAAAATAAACACAATTTTCTAAAATTTAGTGAAAAATAGATGAGTAGTCTTCAATGTGCATGAGAAACTCATCTTATAAATTGGATCGCCTGTGACTTCATACTGCATTTGAGCTCCAACAACAACTAGGAAATGCTTATTAGAATAAAATCTAGCTATGTCATTTTCCTACAAGAAAAAAGAGAGTTTCAAAAATTATATTTTGGACCATTCATAAAATTAAATACAATTTCTAAACTAAAATACAGTCACTGAAAACAGAAATCAAGAACAAGTGAAAAATTGGTTGAAGAATTTCATCAAACCATTTCTATGTAGTCATGTTAAACCACCATTTTCACCAAAAAAATTATATGAAATGAAATCATTGAATCCTTAACGATCGATTTAAATAGATATGAAAGGAATATAATTAATGGCGAAGAAGGAGAAAAAAGGGAGAGGAAGAAGAGAGTAAAAGAGGTGACGGCTAGGTTTTGGAGAAGATAGGAGAAAGGAAAAAGAAAAGTTGATGTGAGGATAAAGTATTATTTAATAAATTATAAATAATAAAATATTAATAAATAATTTAAAGTCGATCAAATTAATATCAACTGAAGTGTCATGTCTGCTCAACTTAATGGATTTTGAAAAAATTTAATGAAAAGGACCAATGTGATTAACAAAACTTGATTTAAGGGACTTAAAACGAACGTTTATTAAATAAGAAACGAAAATAAAATGTGAAATTAAACTAAGAGACCAAAAGATGCATTAAGCTTTAAATAAATAAAGGTGAACTTATCAATAGTTGAATGAGATGTCGGGATCTCTTCCAGCTAATCAGAAATCATGTGCTCGAATCCAGTCATAAGCACGTAGCAGTATTAAATTATGATTTATACCAAAATAAATAAATAAACGTGAAATTAAATTAATTAAAATTCATAAAATCTAAATTTAATTGATTTTAAAATTAAACTTTTAATAAAAAATAATTAAAATAATTAATAAATAAATTTGATTTGATTTTATTATTAAAATCAATTCACTTTATATTTTCTTTAAAAATGAGGTGGGATGTTGCGCAGAGTTCAACTTTTATTAACAATTTATTTTATATTTTTTCATAAAATGATAGTGTAAATAAATTATTAATTAATAAACTTTTAAGAATAAAAATTTCTTAAAAAGTTTGCACTACCCAAATAAAACCCTCAATTCATACTACATTCTATTTTAGAATGAGAGAAACATGAACTCAAAATTAGAAAACACAGACACAAATCTTGCACAAAAATCAGTGCATAATAGCTTTGCCATTCAATTTATTAATGTGTTATACCTAAGACTATAATATGATGTATAGATTGATACTATATGGGATAATCTAAGAGTTATTCTTATAACAATTATAGAGTGAGAATACATCTTGGTCATAATCATTTTCTATATAGCATAGAGTTTCTATTAGTTGTTGTTAGTTAATTCAATGATAGTAGTAGTTAGGGTGGTCAGTTAGACTACGACACAGCCTATAAAAGATGTAAACATTAATGATAATAGTTTCCCAAACTCACTTTCAATTATTGATGGAAAGAAAGAGACATGGGATATTTGATCAAATATCATGAATGAGACGATAAAGTATAGTGTGAAGCTACAATATCTGAGAAGAAAATATGAATTACTAAAAATGGAAAATAATAGAACAAATGCAGCTTATGCATCAAATATTCAAGGATTAATATACACTTTGAAGAGCTATGGTGAAGTGGTGATTGAGAAGATGGTGATTGAAAAGGTAATGGGGACACTCACTCATCATTTTGATCATGTGATTATTTCTATTCAAGAATCTGACCTTAACAACTATAAATATGAAAGATCTCATAGAGCCATTAGAAGTACATGAGTTGAGGGTTCTTGAGAGAAAGAGAATGCAAGAGTCAGTTGAAGAACTATAAGCTTAAACATTCAAGAAAATGGTGATTTTGAAAAACATAGAGGCAAATAGACTTGAGAGAAGTTCAAGAAATATGTATGATAAAACTCACAAAAGATTAAGTTTGATGGTAAATTTTAATACTTCAAAAAAGAATGAGAGAAATCAAATTTAAACCAACAAAAGAGTCAAAGAAGGACCATAAGCACATTCATTGTTATAACGGTGATAAATGGAGTCATTATGCCTCGAATTGTTGGCACAATAAACGAAAGTAGAAAGCTCAAGACAATGATGATGAAGCCAATATGGTACACGATTATTCAATGATGTCATTGTACTTTTATAGTTGTAGTGTCTGGAGATCTACATCAAGTTGGTTTAAGGTTTCAAGATACATGTCGCTCAAACCATATTAATGGAAAGAACATGTTGGTCAAGTTTGACGCCACAAGAAAGAGTAAGGTGGGTCTAGCATATAGGAGAACCTTACAAGCTAAAGGAACTCGGAACATGGTGATAAGAGGAATTATGAAAGATCATCAATCATTGAGGATTTTTTGTTTTTACCAAAAATGAAGTTAAATTTATTAGGTATAATACCCTTATTAGTATTAATGTATGTTAATCTCGAGGTTCATTTTGGTCTCTTAACTTAAAAAAGATTCATATTGATCCTTTAACTCTTCAAAACGACCATGTTAAACTTTTTTGTCCAATTAGCGACCAATTTTTGAGTTTTTTTTGTCGCAAATTAGAAAAAAGAAATGATATGTTACGTTTTAAAGAGTTAAGGGACCAATATGAACATTTTTTTAAATTAAGAGACCAAAATGAACTTTGGAGTAAACAAATGTGACCAAAAAATTAAGCCAGTTTATTAATTGTTAAGTAACTCATAGAGAATGAGTTCTTAGTAATCATGAAGAATTATACTTTGAAACTATATGATCTTGTCAATATGCTTGTCTTGAGTAACCACTTGTAAAGACAAGACCTTTAAGACAATGATCAACACCACAGAAGTAGAATGCTTGCAAGGAGTAGTGGAAGATAAGAAGAGAATAATGATCATGTATACGCATCAAAGGTGTTGTGAAATTGATAAAATAATTAAAAGAAAAAACTCACCAAAGTTCACAAGAACAAATCCTATTTTTTACCAGAGTGTTTCCAAATCTCTCCAACTCTTTATAAAGGAATCACACAAGCCTAAGGTGTTTAGAAGTTTTTCTCAATCCCTCTTAGATATCTCTAAGGATTTCCCAAAATTCCAAGAATATACTCTTAGGAATTTACCTTTGCCTCTTTAAGAATTTCATTGGGATTCTCAAATACTCATCTTTATCTTTAACTCTAAAGTTATGAAGGTTGTAATAGCAAGCATGCAAGAGATATATATTTGTAATTGATGAAACCAAATTAATCTATAAGACCAAAATATAACTCATAAATAAATGGATCTACAAATTAAAACAACAAATCCCAACACACGTGGAACGAGATAACATGACTTAGGCTCTAACGAACCCAACCTCTCTCTGAACCCAAACTCATTGTCACTCCACTGACATCGGCTCCGTTGCCATCCTCTTGCAAATTTGGCTCCACTATGAGCCTCATTTTATGCTATGGCATCTTTGTCGACTTCTATATTAATTTTTTGTTTCTACAATGTTGAAATATTTTTTTTCTTCATCACTTAGGGTTTTAAGGCATACTTTAACAAAAAGATAGTTGATTCAAGGAATGGGGTGGTAGTTGAACTTGTTTTCTTTATCTTCTGTAATCTCTGTATTCCCTATCAATTGGTTCCTTTCGCGTGAGATTTTTCAATGGAACAATGCTTAAAGATTGAAAGGCATGAAATTTTAATGGAACGGGGGACGATTTTTGTTGATTCTATTTGATCACATTCTTGGAGCTTGGAGAATAAGAAGAAGAAGAGAAATGAGAAAAGATGATGCTTGGGTTAGCTAAGAGTATATATAGAAATTCCCAAAGTACCAATTCATATTATAGTATTGCTTAAATAAAACCTTAAAAATATCAACCAAGACTTACTATAATTAGTAAGGCCTATACAAGTACTACTCATTACTTAAAAATTATGGGGATGTTAAACTCATTCCTCCTTCAGGAATTTTGTCCTCAAACTAAGACCTTACTTAGATAAAAATTAGATTAAGTATTCAACATTTCTAATTCAAGTTCTAGAGTATCTTCTCTGAAAGGTGATCCCTTTCAAGAAACTTTCACAAAGGGAATTTTCTTGTTTCTCATAGTTCTCTCACTTCGATTAACATGTTTAGTTATTCGAGGTCAGAAGTTTAAATTAGGTTTCAACTCCACCATTTCAAAAGTAAAGGGTTTGAACAGGTCAGAACCATACTTCTTTGAGTTGCAACATGTGAAATACATCCTGATGACCTTCTATTTAGGGTTGTAAAGTCATTTAATATTACTATAAACTAATTCACCTAATAATGTGAAAGGTTCTTAAGTAACATGTGATAATTGTTTTTTGAATACTCATCTTATTCTTATGTTAGGGGTAATGTTTAGGAACATGTGGCCATATTCTTCAAATTCTACGGGCCTTCTTCGATTTTCCATATAACTTTTTTTGCTATGAACAATATTCATATTTTATTTAACTACCTTTGTTTTCTTGGAATTTTCTTGAATCATAAATGGTCCAAGAATTCACTATATTCGAATTTTATCCAATATGAAGGTGTTCTCAAATTCCTACCACATAAATCCTCACGCGGGGATATACTTATACTTGAGTGACAACTATTGTTTTAAGAAACCTTTATCTAATGTAGATGTCTATTGTAACTTTCTCCGTTTTTCCAAATTACAAGCTTTGAGCATATTTTTTAATTTATGGATGATCCTCTTTGTTTGTGCATAGGTCAAGGGATTGTAAGACCTACAAAAGTTAATTTAGATTCACAATGCCTTATTTCAAAGTATTAATGTGAACTTTGGGTCTATCTTTAACAATATTGATTGGAAACCCATTAAATCTTATCATCTATAATATGAAGAAAAAAATGTGAGCATAAATAGAGTACAAATGGTTTGACTAGTAGTTTATGCGCCAATTCGATTAACCTCTCCAATATTACCCATAGTGAATCATGGCCTAATTGAGTACGAGGTAACCCAAATACAAAATTTATAGAAAAGTTTCCCATTTCATAATTGGTATTTTTTATGGTTAAAGCATATATTTTGATTAATTTGATTGACATATTAAAATTTTGGCAATAAATCATGTGATATTCATCTTTATTCAGGTCATCAGTAGCCTTTCTTCAAATCATGGCACATCTTTGTTAAATCATGGTGTATTGAAGATTTTCATTTGTACTTCTAAAATCGAATTTTTTAGGTTCATGTAATTTGAAACACAAACTCTTCATTCAAATAGATTAACCTCGTCAATTTCTACTGAAAATTAGAGTTTAATCAATCTAGTTTGCAATTCCACATCGAGAGTCAGAGCTTGGATAATATCAACACTGATATCATAAGAAACCTCTAATTGCCCTAATAGGGCTCCGTCCTATAATTAAGTGACATTCAAGTTAATACTCTTTAAACCTTTAAATAGGTTCAATTTTTGCATAAGTAACTTGGATTGGTTATGTAACTTCCTACTCAAGTAGTTTCCTAATATATTCGCTCTTCCTAGGTGATAATTTATTTCAAAATTATAATTCTAGAGAAAATGCATCCACCTCATTTGTCCTATATTTAATTCCTTATGATTGAAAATGTGCTTCAAGCTCTTTTGATTCACTAAACATTTCAAATCAAACTTTATAAGTAATGTCTCCATATATATAATGAAAATGCTATATAAAACAATTCTAAGTTTTGGGAATAGAGGATAGTTTTCTTCTCGTGGATTAAACTTTCTAGATGGTTAGGTCATAAATCTTTTAATTTGAATCAAAACCTACCTTAAACCCTATAGGGAAGCGTCACAATACATATCACAAAAAGTCATACTTACTTAGTTTAGCAAAATGTTTCCCTTCCCAGAGTACTTGTAGCATAATTATTGTTCTGGGTTGGGCCGACACTTGGCCCATAGTCGAGCAGGCCCAAATTCCATCGGGTTGGAAGGCCCAATAAAACCTAAGTCGCCTCCTCGTCGGGCATAGACCTTTCTCCCATCGAGCACGGACCCATGGCAATCGAACAGACTCCTCACATCTGCCCGACGTACTCTCCCTTCTGCCCCGCTGTCGGACAGAATCCATCCAGCTCGGAGAGCTCCTCTGAACTCCCCCACATTTTCAACGTGTCCCCTACGCGGAGACATGTCATCAGGTAACTACCTGTGCCCTAATTATTAAGTCCTCTGTTGCACCCCAAAATTTGACCAACATTTATTTACCCATCAAGTGTTTGAAGGTTGATACCTTCATCAGAAAACTCAAGAGATCCTCAGAGGAATTGGTTGAAACCAAGGTTGTGTGCCTCATAACTTGAGAGTTGTGGGGGCTCCTCAGATGATTCTGAGACTATGAGGATGGACTTGAAGCTTTGAGAAAGCTTATGAGATGTCTTGAAAGCCATCATGAAGCCTAGAGAGGTCATTGTACAAGAATTCAGAAGATTCAACCATGAGTGGTAGAATTAGGGTTTGACTGGGTCAACCCTAGGTCAATTGATGATTTGGAGAGGGTTGAGACCTAATCCAAGGGCCATGTAATCATGGAATGATGTATTGAGATGTTATAAGGATGATTCCTAGACCAACTCATCATGATTGAGGAGTTTGAGAAGTTTTAAGCTAGGGTTTCCAAGGATTGATCCCTATCTTCCAGGCAGTTTTAGCTCAAGATGTGATTGTCATCTCATCTTCCCCACAACATGAATGTTGTAGAGCTTGTTCTTAGCTTTAATTTAAGTGGTAGAAGTCCTTTATAGGATTTGCAGAGCTCAAGTTATGGTTTTGACAAATTACAGGTCATCTGAGATATGTGAATCTGGGTCCTTGAAAGTCACCCAACTTGCAGACAACTTTTGCCCTAGTAGGATGATTCCTATGGACTCTTGGTCAACATGAATGTTGAATAGAATCTTCTTAGCTTTCTAGAGAGTACTAGAAGTACTTGATAGGATTTGTAGAACTCAACTTATGGCTTTGACAAGCCAAGGGCATTTTGGTCATTTGGAAGTTATAGGTCATTTCAAGCATAAGGCCATATCTCCTATTTCCAAGCTTCAAATGGAAAAATATTCAACATCAAACTTGCTTAGAATGATTTTTTAAGGCTAGTAGGGAGGTCATGAGATGTTGAAAAGGCTCATATCAAAAAGTGATAAAAATGGCCTAAAAATGAGGCATAAGTTAATTCAAGTGAAGTTGAAAATCATAAATCCCAAGTTATAAATCCAAACCATGTCATATAATAGGTCATTTTGACTCCAAATGATATTCTAAGAACAATGGTTCAGCCACAATTTTGATTTGAGGCTTGCATCATAGGGTTGCTTTGGAAAAGTCTTGCTTGCATAATAAGATACCATAGCAAAACAAGGAATAACTCAATAAACAAGGAAGATATGCATTGTATCTCATCTTAGATCTCATGTAAGGAGAAATTCAAGTTGGTTACCAAGGGTACAAGGGTTTTTGCATGATATACCAAGTGGTGAGAAATGAAAATTCAAAATACCATGACATGAAATCTTCAAATTCTCATTGGATTGTTCTAGGGAGTTCTAGACTGTTCTAATCCATTCTATATAATGAGTGCAACTTGCATTGGTGCAAGGTTGGTGTTAATTGGTGTAGAGAATAGAGATTGAAATCCATTTTCCTCCATTGCAAGTTACATTCAAACTCTTGATTCCTCTTCATTGCTATCCCATTTTTCTTCACAAACCTTCTCCATACATATTTCTGAGTGTGTTCATACTGGTTGGAAGCTCCATTGATGGAGATTTGAAGGTGTTTACATTGAATTTGCAAGGAAGCAAATCACATTGGATCTTGAAGTACAAGCTTGCTACATCAAATCTTTTGCATACAGAGGAAGATTCATCATCCAAGGACCATTCTTGAAGAGTTTCAAGCCCTGAATTGAAGATCCACCATCACTACCAATCCAAGAAGCCAGGTATGCAAAATCATTCCTACACCTCAATCTAGGCATGGCTAGGGTAAATTATTAGTGTAGAGCTGTTAGAGACAATTAGGGGATCAATTTTGATGAGTTTTGGAGCATTTGGTGAAGTTTCAACTATGGATGCCAATTCTTGGATGAGCAAGATCGTGTGAAATAATGAGTGTTAATGCAAGATTGATAGCTGATATTAACTAGGGTAACATGAGGATCATTTTTATGTAAAGAATTCTGAGTTTGGTTGAAGTGGAAAACTGATCACATTTTGAGTTCAAGTTGGTTTCGCATTCGGGTTTGAATATAGAGATTGTTTCAATGGAAACCAACCCCATAGTTGTATTCAGCGTGGAAAATAGGTCAAGTTTGGTTTTTATATCGTGGAAATTGATGGAGAAACGAGGGAGAACGAATGGCTGGAAAATCTGTGCATGGAATGTGTTAATGGAGTTTTTCTGAAAACCCTAGCCAATCCAAGGTTGAAGATGAAGTGGCAACCGTTAGATAGCGCGCTTGACTGTTGACCAAAGAAGGGATCCTATGGTCCATGTTTGATTTGAGATTTGGAGGGAGTCAGCGCAGCGAAACGCTGCGTTCCACTTAAAGCCAAGGCTGGGCTTAGTGGATCTTGTGCTAACGCCACCCCCCTTCAAGGCCCAATTGAAATTTGAACTGCATTTCATGGCTATTCGCATCGAACCTTTTTTATTTCTTTTATGATTTCCATTATTTTTCTGATTCAATAAATGGGCCCAAGCGCTTTTCTGTTCACACCTCCCAGTTAACCCCAAGCGCGTATATGAACTGAATGTTATTTCTTCTTACACCCCATTTGCATATTGTCATTTTATTTTTTACCAAATTATTTCATAACTTTGAAAATGCATAATAAATAGAAAAATCCATATTTTTTAATGGGAGTTTTTTCTCCCTTTTCATATTTTTGTCTAGAAAAATATAAAATGAAAACATTTTCCATATCATGCATTTTAATATTTTTTGCATATTTTCTATTTTAATTGATTTTTAATGCTTTTAAGTTGATACCTTAATTTGTAGATTTTAGTTTAGGTAGCTCCCTTAGTATTTTTAGGTCAATCTTTTTAGGATGATTAGATATATGTTTTAGGTTCCCCCTGGATTAATTCCATATTTTTGTGATGACTTTTAGGATAGTTTTGATTAGATGCTATTAGGTTGTATAGAATTAGGTTAAAACTTCAACATAGGTCCATAATAACTTTAGATTTTGGGTTTTTAGGACAATTTAGACTATGGGGCATATATGGGTATTAAGGGTAGGTATGTAGGATCCCTTAGAAATTATATTAAGATTTAATATAATAGTATGCTATTTTTAGTTGATTTTTGTATTGGTTGATTGTTTGTGTTGCCTTTAGGGCATGTTTGCTTTAGCTTGCTTTGCTTTGTGGTTTATTGCTTGGTTTGAGAAGCTTGGTATCTCATTATGGAGCATTGTGGAGCATAGTAGAAGATTGGAAGATGCATTGAGGAGCTTGGGAGCTTGTTCTTCTTTTCTTTTTGTGTTGTTTTAGGGTTAGGAGTTAGGAAGAGTTTAGATGTAGATAATTTCTTTCTCAAACATGGATGGTATCATTCACCTCCATTCCTCCCTATGATTCAAAGTCCTTCCATGGCATACACCTCTCTCCTTTGGAGGGATAAGTGCTATACCTAGGAAGTATAACTTTTGAGGGAACCATTCCTTTGATGTTGAACCCTTATAGGTCACCTTTGGTGGTCAAATAAGCAGTTCAATATCCCCCAGCTTATCCAGTAAGTGATTTTCTCTGGTTTTGATTATCTTGAGAGAGATTGAGCCTGAGCCTGAAGATGAAGACTTCATTGAAGAGTATTGAAGAGGATGAATCCTTGAATAGTTCCATTCCAGCTGAAGCTTGAAGAGCAGCAAGAGCAAGTTGATACTTGAAGATCCCTGAAGATTAAGTGAAGCCTGAAGGTGGAGCTGATCAAGAAGCTGAAGCTTAAGGGAGAAGATGAGTTGAAACTCATGTTGTAGGGTTGAAACCTGGAAAATAAAACTGATGTTTGTCAAGAGTGATTGAAGTCTGAAGACTGAGTTGCTGTTGGAGAAGCTGAAGCTTGAAGTTGAGAGAGAAGCTTTCTTCTGTTTTCTTTTCTGTATTGTGTGTTTTGTTTGACTTGTCTGATGCATTAGAATAAGTCCATGTCTAGAATAGGTAGAATCTAGGAGTATGATTGCACTAGAGGTTGAGTTGCTCCCTCTGCTTGTATTGTTACTGTGTGGCTTTGCTTGCGGGTATTCGGTAGAGCCCAGCTCCCTTGCCCATGTGGTTTGTTTGCCTGATGGCATTTTATTTCATTTGATCTGTATGATTGCAGTTTACTGTTTATTGCTTGATAGCATGTTGTTTATATTTCAGTATGATTACTGTTATTTCATTCTGGCTTGAGGTTGAGATGAGCTTGTGGAGGCTGAAGCCCCACACACATTTCCTCCCTCACTTGCATTGCATGCATTTTACTGTTAAGCTGATGCTTTGTCTGTTTTGGTGTATCATTGACATGATCCCTTAGGACTCTCATTTCCTTTAATAAGGATTTGATGATAGACTTTTAGGTTGAAACCTATGCATGACAACTTCTAGGAGTTCCCTTTTCAAACCTTGACCATAGGATGAATCCATGGCATGATAACAGTAGGACTTGATAGTCTCCCTCCTAGTTGGGCCTGTTCTCTTCTCATCTCAAAACAGTTTAAGATACAGTAATCATGAATGATTTCTTTCGTACGTTACGAGCCTTAAGCTATCTGAGAAAGGATTGTGGGAGAGTTTCTTTTCCACAGTCTGGATGTTTAGTATGGTACCCTTTGGGTGACATGCGACGCATTCACTCTCAGGTCATAGTCTCTAGTGCGGCTGAAATCGCAAACACAATAAAAAACACTTCTTTCGTAAAAGACAGGAAATAAACCGTAGTTTCCCGAACTACGTGAGCTCTGATCTCTCATGCCTGTTGAGAGTACGTAGGCACAAGATGGCGAAGTCTTGGTGAGCTACCTTCCCCTATAATCCTTCGTAGGCCGAACTACGTTGACTCTGATTTCTCATTCTCTGATGAGAATACGTAGGCATAAAGCGCGAGGCTTTGCCAAGTCATTTTTCTTTTCTGTTTCAGCCAGCCTTGATAGGTAGATAGAATAAAACCAACCCGTCCAAGTAAACACAACAAGCGAGGATCCCGTCGAGTACGACGGACGTGAGGGGTGCTAATACCTTCCCCTTGCGTAACCGACTCCCGAACCCAGACAACGGTTGCGATGACCTTGTCTTACCCTTTTTCGTCAGGTTTTTCCGATCGTTTCCTTTCCCGCTCTGAGGGATAAATAACGAAAGGTGGCGACTCTTCTGTTCAGCCGGCGCCGATTTTCGCAGTAGCGACAGCTGGCGACTCTGCTGGGGACCGAACCCAGAATCTCTGGTTCTCCGGTTCCCCTATGCGAGTCAATCCTAACGCTTGTATGTTTACCTATTGGGTTGCGTTTATTTATCGCATTTTACTTCTCGCACTTTAGTTCCTGCATTATATTTTCAGTATACTATGATTATTTGTGCTGTTGTGGGATGGGAGTTCTGATGAGTGAGAAGCCAGACCCAGGCTTGAGTGCACCATAGACTTAGAGTGGAAATTAGTGGGCGCGTGCTTGCTTTGCAGGCACTAGTGTCTCATGAAATCCACGCTCAGACGAGGTTCATCCGGTTGGCTTCACTTTCAACCCTTTGGGTTGAGACGGTTGCTGGTTTGGTGGATTGTCAACTCTGGGGACCGATCATTTGTGATTCAGCTAAGTGAGGCCGCTTCATGAGCTGGTGATGCCACACCTTCTGGGTATCGTATCACCCCTCTTGAAAGTCTGTGACGCTGATGAACGCATAGGATGCCGTACCTTGAGTCAGTTTAGGTCCATACCTGTGAGTGGGATTGGGTTTATTGCAGGAAACTTTGACCTTCAGACTACCTGGTTTTCTTGACAGTGGATCAGTTTTGTTGGTACCAGGGTTTCTCAGTTGCAGATTTGTCTGTTCTTGATAGAGCAGGATTTGATCAGAGGATCTTATCATCAAGTGTTTGTCTGTTCTTGATAGAGCAGGTTTTGATCAGAGGATCTTATCATCAGGTGTATGTCTGTTCTTGATAGAGCAGGTGTTGATCAGAGGATCTTATCATCAGATGTGTGTCTGTTCTTGATAGAGCAGAGTATTGTCATCAGTTGTTTGTTCTTGATAGAGCAGTTTTTGGGGTCTGAAGATCTCATCAGCAGATGTTGTTTGTTCTTGATAGAGCAGGTTTTGGGGTCTGAAGATCTCATCAGCAGCTGTATGTTTGTTCTTGAGAGGGCAGATTTTTGATCAGGGGTCTGAAGACTTCATCAGCAGATATTTCTTGATCATACATCCGAGGTCGTTATCATCAGACTTTTGTTCTTGACAGAGCAGAATTATGATCCGGTGTATATGGTCCTATCAGATGGTTGTTCCCGACGGATCAGATTTGTTGTCCTACGCCGGGGTTTTCTTCTTATTAGTGGTTGTTCTTGACAGAGCAGCGTCATGGTTTTGTTGATACAAAATCTCCTCAACAGCAGTTACCTGGATATATTATTGCATGACTGCATTTTGCATTAGTTTGCATATTCATTTTGCATTCCATTAGCAGGTGTCTGTGCTGCAGGCGCATTTCGTACCCTGATTCTGGTGTCCCGAGCAATATGAGATATTTTCTTCCATGAGTGGATCCAGTCTTATCACTGCATTGACACTATGTTGGCACGTTGACACCAGAATTAGGGGTGATCTCCTAAACGTACAGACACCCATGGCATTAGCATAATTCATCTTACATGACAGAAGCCGGGGCTTGTCTTCTAACCCTTGTGTTTGCAGGTTTGACTCAGAATCGAGCAACTCAGACTAATGGAGCAGGTACAAGCTGAGTTGGGGAAAATCCAAAGCCAGTTGGGGCAGGTCATGAACGACATACAGGCAGTGCACCTGGACCAGCAAGTACTCAGAGAAGAGAATCAGCAGCTGCAGAATCAGTTGAGCTTTCTCATGGGAGTGGGGAGAAGTATGCTAAAAAAGGAGAGTGGTCAAGCACCCGAGGTGGAGACCAAAGTGCTTCCTCCATTGCCGTCAGTGCCACCTGTGCTGAAGCCAAGTGGACCTCATGGATCCTCTACACAGTATGAAGCTCAAGACCTGTCTCGTCAGCAGCCGCGCCAGGCATCTCAGAATAGCCCTGAAGGTCATAATCAAAAGAAGAAGCTACTTGATAGAGCTGTGGACCCAATACCTGTGAGTTATGCCCAGCTGTTGCCACTGTTGGTTCAGAACCATGTTCTCAAGCTTCGGACTTTGGATCCGCCGGATGGCGTGTCATCAGACTTTGATCTCAGCACACATTGTGATTTCCACTCAGGAGCACCGGGGCACCATGTTGAAACATGTAAGGCTTTCAAGAATAAGATTCAAGACCTTATTGACTCAAGGACAATTAGGTTTGTGCCGGGCGGCATGAGAGCATCGGGAAAGTTTATCCCGTACCCTGCAGAAGAGGTGAATGATTCCACTCCTTTGCCTGAAGCTGAGAAAGATCTTGAATATGTCCCGCGACTTTTGGTGACTGAATCGCCTCGCGCGCAGTTTCTACCTGGATCAAGTTCAAGGATGCAAGCGCTTAAACAAGGGACCGTTGCCATTCAGAAACGACGACCTCTTTCTCCTTGGCGGAAAGAATACCAGCACCAGAATCGAAAGAGGCCTCGCAACAACCTGGAAAGAAGGAATGATCCCTTTCATCATGTTCCAGTGCCACTCAGCCAGATTCTGCCATGTCTTATTCAGAGCTCGTTGGTGTATCCTAAAGATCTCAAGCCCGAATCAGAACCTTACCCCCCGGGGTATGATCCCAGTGTTCAGTGTGAGTATCACGCAGGATCCAAGGGACATGCAACTAATGATTGCGAAGATTTTCAAGCCCGTGTGCAACACCTGATGGGTAGAAGGTACATATCGTTCCAAAGAGGGAAGTTGGTTGTACACCGCCCTGCTAAGCAAGTCTGAAGACTCCGAGGGTCGATTCCCCACAGCAAATCATTGTGAAATCCCGGTTCCGAGGAACTGGCAATTTTCGTTTGTCTTGTTCATTCTCCTTGCATTTGTTATTTCTTTCTTGTTTGAATGTAAATTTCGTTTGTAAAACTTGTTGTTTTTCAATTGATATTGATAATGAAATAAACATGCATATTTTGAATAAATCCAGTCGTGTTCACTCATTTGCTTTTCATTTGTTTGTTAAACACTTGTTCAAGTAGAATCTGGGGAGGATGATGAAATCCATGACGCGTAAGCTGCCAACAGCGTTGCTTTCGAATAAAAAAACCCGTTGACGATGTACATGCATTGTTTCAATTCATAAACAGTGGAGATATAAGGAAGAATCCATTGATAACCCCTTTGAGCCTAGTAGTAGGAGTTTCTTTTGGAAAAAAAAACCTTAATCTAAACCCGGGGATGGGTAGGTGTCAGTTAATTTGACCAAGCATTCAAATAAAAAGGAGTGTTTCCCACTCGAGGGTAAATCACAGCTATATAAGTCGTGCCTAAAAAAAAAAGAAAAAACCACAATGGTTAAATCTTGCCGACTAACGAGTGAAAAGGTCAAAATCCTTTTAACAAGTCAGACAAGCCCGTGTCACACGATTTGTTCAAACAAAAGAATGAAAAAAGAAAGAAGCCTGCTAAGTCGAAACTTGAGAACACGCGACTTTGGCAAAATGAGGCATCCCGGTAAACCTGAAGGTTCGGGCAAAAAGAAAAAAGAAAAACGAAGAGTTGAAAAAATGAAAAGGATTTGAAAATCCTCAAGCAAAGAACAAAGTCGTGGTGACCTGAGGCGTCCAAAGACGCGAAAGTGAGCGACCGACACTCTGAAAGCGTGCGGTGCCCGAACCATCACTCCTATCATTCAACCTTCGAAAAGGTGAATGCTCATGTCGAATTAACTGAACGTAGGATCGGAGAACATCACGACGAGTGGGTGGGTTAAGATGAATCTTGAGCCTTTATCCCTTTCTTTCAAAAACCGTGAACCTGACCACGTTACAACCCGAAAAAGTCCTAACTGAAACAGGTTTGTTTCGAAAGCATGCTTTGGCAAAGATCGCGTCGAAACTGACTCCCTGAATGGATTCCTCTTATAGTGTTACTCCAATGTTGACGTTTTAACTAATTGATTCATTATTTGTCACAAAAATCTTTTCCAATGAATTGGCTGGATTTTCAAAACTATCATGTGTATTGCATTTAATATGTCTTTTATGCAGAAACAATTTGTTTTGCTTGCGAGTAAGCGCATGATGACAGGGAAGTTTTGACAAAGGAAAGTTTGATCAAGATCAAGTATAGAATGCCCGAGTGTTCCGGTGAACCGGGGCAAAACATCAAATGACTATGTTGTGGGAGTTGATTCCCCGAAGAATGTTTAAACGGAGGCCGTTAAGTCAAGGCTCGGTGAATCTCTCGCAGCTAAAAGTTGTTTCCCCACAGTTCAGTCCATCAGGGGCAAAGTTGTTTCAAGGCTGGGGCAGTTCACCCCAAGAGCGCAGAAGTCATACTTATCCGAAAGCCGTTACCTCAGAAGTGCATAGCCCAGGGTACAAGGCACCCGTAGTCAGGGGCATGAGATAAAATGAATTAGGCGGGGGAGGGGCATCCGCCCGAAGAAATCGTTGGTGAAATCAACGCATATCCCCTCAGAGGCCGCCGAAGTATATCCTCGATAGGCGTGGCGCCTTTTCCCCAGATGAGTAGCTAAGGATTGATATCCCCAGCAGTGTTGATACACGAGTACTCCTCAGACTTGATTGGTCCATCAGTTGTCCCCAGCAAGGGTCAGTCTCTGTGAGACGTGTGCAAGAGTTATCCTCACCGTGTTAAGATCGATATCGTCAACAGAGGATAGCACTTCCCCAGCAGCAGGAAGGTAGATTGATATCCCCAGCCGGGCATAGCCATGGTTGGAAGATGAAGTGTTTCCCCCAAGCAGATCCTGAAGGATTGTCCAGCAAGCTGAAGTTTGTTTATCCCTGTAAGTTTGAGGACTTAATGACATGAGTGTCTTGTAGCCTGAAGGCTATGTTCCCCAGAAGGGTCGTTTCCCAGAGAGCCGTTCAGGGCATTTATCGCTTTCCCCATGCAGAGTAGCAGAGGATGGTGTGTTGTTCAGCCTGATGTGCTGTGTTTCCCGGAGGAGCCCGTCGTCCCAAGGTTTAAGCCCAATTGAGATTGGCGCAGGTTGCAGTTTCCCTGAAGGGTAGCTTTTTCCTTAGCAGAGTGGTTACTCTCCCCGAGAGGATGGTTCCTCTTCCCAGCATTTATTTTGCTGGGGCATATCCTTGCATGATTGCATAACAAAAATGTAGTATTTCCGTTTCACACGGAGCATTACACTCATCCATGCATTTCCCAGCATGTGCATATTGAAACATGAACCAGGTGGTTACCTTTTCCCCAGGCAGAGATGATTCTCTTCCCCAAGCAGTTGCATCCTGAAGGAACGTCATCTCCTCAGCTGAGTCACGCGTCGAAGCATGATTCATATTCCCCCGCACCGGGTCACAAGTGCAGGTTTCGTAGAAATGTTCGGGCGCCGAAGCTCGTGTTCTTTCCCCAGCACCGGGTCACAAGTGCAAGTTTCATAGAAATGTTCGGGCGCCGAAGCTCGTGTTCTTTCCCCAGCACTGGGTCACAAGTGCAAGTTTCATAGAAATGTTCGGGCGCCGAAGCTCGTGTTCTTCCCCCGCACCGGGTCACAAGTGCAGGCTTCGAAGGAAACTGTTCGTACGCCGAAGTATGCAGCGACTGATGGTGCCAGACTGAAGTCTCCAGCGGAATTGAGATTCCCCACCAGAGTCGTACTCTCTCCCAAAGTTGGATGATTCCCTCTTCCCCAGTAGAGTGTTGGAACAGCTGATGCTGTATTCCCCTGCAGAGTTGTACTCTCCCCCGAAGTCGGATGATTCCTTCTTCCCCAGCGGAATTGAAATTCCTCATCAGAGCCGTACTCTCTCCAGTGAAGCAGTTGGGACCATGAGTGGTTTTCCCCAGCAGAGCGTTGAATAGCTGATGCTGTATTCTTCCCCAGAGTCGTACTCTCCAGCGAAGCAGAATGATTTCTCCTTCCCCAACCGAGTTTGCAGATACCCCAAGAGAGTCAAATCCTTGGAAGTTGATCATACCATGATTGGTTTTTCCCCAGTGGGAGTGTTGAGCAGCTGAAGTTGTTTCCCCACAGAGTCATCCCCAGAAGAGTAGCCGTGAAGGCCACGCAATTCATTCCAGCGATTGATATCGTTTCCCCTCAGCAGGTCCAGGTTCTCGTAGAGCTTCGTCCCCCTGCAGTAGTCAACTGAATTTGTTTCCCCCGCAGCAGTCAACTGAAGTTGTGTCCCCTGCGGAGTCCAATTGAGATTGGCGTGACCACGTTCTCCTCAGCAGGATGATTCCTCTATCTGAGTAGTTCTTTCTCCTTGTCAGGAGGATTCCCCCCTTCGGCATTTATTTTGCTGACGGGATCGCATCATTGTGCATGACTGCATAACATGTATCATAAACGCATAGCATTTCCACCGCGTGGAACATTGTGCCATTGCCGAAGCATAAGCATATTAAACATGATCTAGTTGTTACCGTTCTTGTTTTGCAGGTGTTCCGCCGCAGAATTGATTGCTCAGGACGATTCCTGACATTCTCCCCAGAGTCGCTTGCTCAAGATGATTCTTGAGATCCCCAGCGAAGTCTTCAGTTCAAGATGATTCTTGAAATTCCTCAGCAGGGCCGTTTGCTTAAGATGATTCCTAAGCTCCCCAGTGCAGTCCCCATGTGAAGGTTACCCAGGATGATTCCTGAAGCCCCAAGAGAGCTGAATCCTTGGAAGTTGCTCAAGCCATGATTGGTTTGTTCCCCGCAGAGTTGCTCAGGATGATTCCTGGAATCCCCAACAGAATGTTTGCTCAGAAGGGTTAACGGTTCAGGATGATTCTTGAAGCTCCCCGGCAGAGATTATGTTTGTTTCCAGCGGCGATGTTGGACGTTTTGACGGCGAGGTCAGATTATGTTTGTCTCCAGCGGCGATGTTGGATGTCTGTTTTGACGGAGAGGTCAGGTTATGTTTGTTTCCAGCGGCGATATTGGATGGTTGTTTTTTACGACGAGGTCAGATTATTTTGAGTTCTCCAGCGGCGATGTTGGATGTTTTTGTTTTGACGGCGGGGTCAGATTATTTCTAGTTCCCCAGCGGTGATGTTGGATATTGGCTGTTTGTTTCCAGCGGCGATGTTGGATGTTCGACGGCGATGTCGAGTGTCTCTCAGAGTTATGATTGTCTTGACGGCGAGGTCAGATTATGTTTGGTTCCAGCGGCGATGTTGGATATTTGTCTTGACGGCGAGGTCAGATTATGTTTGTCTCCAACGGCGATGTTGGCTGTTTGTTTCCAGCGGCGATGTTGGATGTTCACCCTGACGGCGATGTCAGATGAGTTAGTTCTCCAGCGGCGATGTTGGATGTCTGTTTCTGGCGACGATGTCAGGTAGCTCTAATTCTCCAGCGGCGATGTTGGGTATTTTGGTTGTTCTCTGACAGCGATGTCAGATTCTTCAGTTTTCCAGCGGCGATGTTGGATATATGTTGGTTTCTGACGGCGATGTCAGGTGATTTAGTCTTCCAGCGGCGATATTGGATATTTGTTTCTGGCGGCGATGTCAGATTCTCTATTTTTCCAGCGGCGATGTTGGGTATGTTTGTTTCTGACGGCAATGTCAGGTGATTCAGTTCTCCAGCGGCGATGTTGGATGTTTGTTCCTGGAGTTACGGTTGTTTCTAGCGGCGAGGTCAGTTGATTCAGTTCTCCAGCGGCGATGTTGGATGCTTGTTTCCCCGAGTTATGTTTGCTTTTGACGGCGGGGTCAGATTATGCTTGTCCCCAGCGGCGATGTTGGATGATTGTTTTTGACGGCGAGGTCAGATTATGTTGTGTTCCAGCGGCGATGTTGGATATTTGTTTCTGACGGTGATGTCAGATTCTTTGTTGTTTCTCCAGCGGTGATGTTGAGTATTTGTTTCTGACGGTGATGTCAGGTGATTTAGTTTTCCAGCGGCGATGTTGGGTATGTCAGATTCTTCAGTTTTCCAGCGGCGATGTTGGGTAGGTCAGATTCTTCAGTTTTCCAGCGGCGATGTTGGGTGTTTTGTTTCCAGCGGCGATGTTGGGTATGTCAGATTCTTTAGTTCTCCAACGGCGATGTTGGGTGTTTTGATTGTCCGACGGAGATGTCAGATCAGTATGTCTCCAGCTAGTTGCAGTGCAGCTACTGTTCCAGTGTTCGAAGATTCGTTCCCCGGCTGAGTACCGTGTACTTGAGCAGTTGGCAAATTTCCGGGTTTATCCGTATTCAACCGTCTCGCACCTTGATTGGCTGAGAGTCGTTCGCTTCTCACCCAGTCAGGTTCAAGCCGTTTGAATAGGGGCAGCTGTTGCACCCCAAAATTTGACCAACATTTATTTACCCATCAAGTGTTTGAAGGTTGATACCTTCATCAGAAAACTCAAGAGATCCTCAGAGGAATTGGTTGAAACCAAGGTTGTGTGCCTCATAACTTGAGAGTTGTGGGGGCTCCTCAGATGATTCTGAGACTATGATGATGGACTTGAAGCTTTGAGAAAGCTTATGAGATGTCTTGAAAGCCATCATGAAGCCTAGAGAGGTCATTGTACAAGAATTCAGAAGATTCAACCATGAGTGGTAGAATTAGGGTTTGACTGGGTCAACCCTAGGTCAATTGATGATTTGGAGAGGGTTGAGACCTAATCCAAGGGCCATGTGATCATGGAATGATGTATTGAGATGTTATAAGGATGATTCCTAGACTAACTCATCATGATTGAGGAGTTTGAGAAGTTTTAAGCTAGGGTTTCCAAGGATTGATCCCTATCTTCCAGGCAGTTTTAGCTCAAGATGTGATTGTCATCTCATCTTACCCACAACATGAATGTTGTATAGCTTGTTCTTAGCTTTAATTTGAGTGGTAGAAGTCCTTGATAGGATTTGCAGAGCTCAAGTTATGGTTTTGACAAATTACAGGTCATCTGAGATATGTGAATCTGGGTCCTTGAAAGTCACCCAACTTGCAGACAACTTTTGCCCTAGTAGGATGATTCCTATGGACTCTTGGTCAATATTAATGTTGAAGATAATCTTCTTAGCTTTCTATAGAGTACTATAAGTCCTTGATAGGATTTGTAGAACTCAACTTATGGCTTTGACAAGCCAATGGCATTTTGGTCATTTGGAAGTTATAGGTCATTTCAAGCATAAGGCCATATCTCCTATTTCCAAGCTTCAAATGGAAAAATCTTCAACATCAAACTTGCTTAGAATGATGTTTTAAGGCTAGTAGGGAGGTCATGAGATGTTGAAAAGGCTCATATCAAAAAGTGATAAAAATGGCCTAAAATGAGGCATAAGTTAATTCAAGTGAAGTTGAAAATCATAAATCCCAAGTTATAAATCCAAACCATGTCATATAATAGGTCATTTTGACTCCAAATGACATTCTAAGAACAATGGTTCAGCCACAATTTTGATTTGAGGCTTGCATCATAGGGTTGCTTTGGAAAAGTCTTGCTTGCATAATAAGATACCATAGCAAAACAAGGAATAACTCAATAAACAAGGAAGATATGCATTGTATCTCATCTTAGATCTCATGTAAGGAGAAATTCAAGTTGGTTACCAAGGGTACAAGGGTTTTTGCATGATATACCATGTGGTGAGAAATGAAAATTCAAAATACCATGACATGAAATCTTCAAATTCTCATTGGATTGTTCTAGGGAGTTCTAGACTGTTCCAATCCATTCTATATAATGAGTGCAACTTGCATTGGTGCAAGGTTGGTGTTAATTGGTGTAGAGAAGAGAGATTGAAATCCATTTTCCTCCATTGCAAGTTACATTCAAACTCTTGATTCCTCTTCATTGCTATCCCATTTTTCTTCACAAACCTTCTCCATACATATTTCTGAGTGTGTTCATACTGGTTGGAAGCTCCATTGATGGAGATTTGAAGGTGTTTACATTGAATTTGCAAGTAAGCAAATCACATTGGATCTTGAAGTACAAGCTTGCTACATCAAATCTTTTGCATACAGAGGAAGATTCATCATCCAAGGACCATTCTTGAAGAGTTTCAAGCCCTGAATTGAAGATCCACCATCACTACCAATCCAAGAAGCCAGGTATGCAAAATCATTCCTACACCTCAATCTAGGCATGGCTAGGGTAAATTATTAGTGTAGAGCTGTTAGAGACAATTAGGGGATCAATTTTGATGAGTTTTGGAGCATTTGGTGAAGTTTCAACTATGGATGCCAATTCTTGGATGAGCAAGATCGTGTGAAATAATGAGTGTTAATGCAAGATTGATAGCTGATATTAACTAGGGTAACATGAGGATCATTTTTATGTAAAGAATTCTGAGTTTGGTTGAAGTGGAAAACTGATCACATTTTGAGTTCAAGTTGGTTTCACATTCGGGTTTGAATATAGAGATTGTTTCAATGGAAACCAACCCCATAGTTGTATTCAGCGTGGAAAATAGGTCAAGTTTGGTTTTTATATCGTGGAAATTGATGGAGAAACGAGGGAGAACGAATGGCTGGAAAATCTGTGCATGGAATGTGTTAATGGAGTTTTTCTGAAAACCCTAGCCAATCCAAGGTTGAAGATGAAGTGGCAACCGTTAGATAGCGCGCTTGACTGTTGACCAAAGAAGGGATCCTATGGCCCATGTTTGATTTGAGATTTGGAGGGAGTCAGCGCAGCGAAACGCTGCGTTCCACTTAAAGCCAAGGCTGGGCTTAGTGGATCTTGTGCTAACGCCACCCCCCTTCAAGGCCCAATTGAAATTTGAACTGCATTTCATGGCTATTCGCACCGAACCTTTTTTATTTCTTTTATGATTTCCATTATTTTTCTGATTCAATAAATGGGCCCAAGCGCTTTTCTGTTCACACCTCCCAGTTAACCCCAAGCGCGTATATGAACTGAATGTTATTTCTTCTTACACCCCATTTGCATATTGTCATTTTATTTTTTACCAAATTATTTCATAACTTTGAAAATGCATAATAAATAGAAAAATCCATATTTTTTAATGGGAGTTTTTTCTCCCTTTTCATATTTTTGTCTAGAAAAATATAAAATGAAAACATTTTCCATATCATGCATTTTAATATTTTTTGCATATTTTCTATTTTAATTGCTTTTTAATGCTTTTAAGTTGATACCTTAATTTGTATATTTTAGTTTAGGTAGTTCCCTTAGTATTTTTAGGTCAATCTTTTTAGGATGATTAGATATATGTTTTAGGTTCCCCCTGGATTAATTCCATATTTTTGTGATGACTTTTAGGATAGTTTTGATTAGATGCTATTAGGTTGTATAGAATTAGGTTAAAACTTCAACATAGGTCCATAATAACTTTAGATTTTGGGTTTTTAGGACAATTTAGACTATGGGGCATATATGGGTATTAAGGGTAGGTATGTAGGATCCCTTAGAAATTATATTAGGATTTAATATAATAGTATGCTATTTTTAGTTGATTTTTGTATTGGTTGATTGTTTGTGTTGCCTTTAGGGCATGTTTGCTTTAGCTTGCTTTGCTTTGTGGTTTATTGCTTGGTTTGAGAAGCTTGGTATCTCATTATGGAGCATTGTGGAGCATAGTAGAAGATTGGAAGATGCATTGAGGAGCTTGGGAGCTTGTTCTTCTTTTCTTTTTGTGTTGTTTTAGGGTTAGGAGTTAGGAAGAGTTTAGATGTAGATAATTTCTTTCTCAAACATGGATGGTATCATTCACCTCCATTCCTCCCTATGATTCAAAGTCCTTCCATGGCATACACCTCTCTCCTTTGGAGGGATAAATGCTATACCTAGGAAGTATAACTTTTGAGGGAACCATTCCTTTGATGTTGAACCCTTATAGGTCACCTTTGGTGGTCAAATAAGCAGTTCAATATCCCCCAGCTTATCCAGTAAGTGATTTTCTCTGGTTTTGATTATCTTGAGAGAGGTTGAGCCTGAGCCTGAAGATGAAGACTTCATTGAAGAGTATTGAAGAGGATGAATTCTTGAATAGTGCCATTCCAGCTGAAGCTTGAAGAGCAGCAAGAGCAAGTTGATACTTGAAGATCCCTGAAGATTAAGTGAAGCCTGAAGGTGGAGCTGATCAAGAAGCTGAAGCTTAAGGGAGAAGATGAGTTGAAACTCATGTTGTAGGGTTGAAACCTGGAAAATAAAACTGATGTTTGTCAAGAGTGATTGAAGTCTGAAGACTGAGTTGCTGTTGGAGAAGCTGAAGCTTGAAGTTGAGAGAGAAGCTTTCTTCTGTTTTCTTTTCTGTATTGTGTGTTTTGTTTGACTTGTCTGATGCATTAGAATAAGTCCATATCTAGAATAGGTAGAATCTAGGAGCATGATTGCACTAGAGGTTGAGTTACTCCCTCTACTTGTATTGTTACTGTGTGGCTTTGCTTGCGGGTATTCGGTAGAGCCCAGCTCCCTTGCCCATGTGGTTTGTTTGCCTGATGGCATTTTATTTCATTTGATCTGTATGATTGCAGTTTACTGTTTATTGCTTGATAGCATGTTGTTTATATTTCAGTATTATTACTGTTATTTCATTCTGGCTTGAGGTTGAGATGAGCTTGTGGAGGCTGAAGCCCCACACACATTTCCTCCCTCACTTGCATTGCATGCATTTTACTGTTAAGCTGATGCTTTGTCTGTTTTGGTGTATCATTGACATGATCCCTTAGGACTCTCATTTCCTTTGATAAGGATTTGATGATAGACTTTTAGGTTGAAACCTATGCATGACAACTTCTAGGAGTTCCCTTTTCAAACCTTGACCATAGGATGAATCCATGGCATGATAACAGTAGGACTTGATAGTCTCCCTCCTAGTTGGGCCTGTTCTCTTCTCATCTCAAAACAGTTTAAGATACAGTAATCATGAATGATTTCTTTCGTACGTTACGAGCCTTAAGCTATCTGAGAAAGGATTGTGGGAGAGTTTCTTTTCCATAGTCTGGATGTTTAGTATGGTACCCTTTGGGTGACATGCGACGCATTCACTCTCAGGTCATAGTCTCTAGTGCGGCTGAAATCGCAAACACAATAAAAAACACTTCTTTCGTAAAAGACAGGAAATAAACCGTAGTTTCCCGAACTACGTGAGCTCTGATCTCTCATGCCTGTTGAGAGTACGTAGGCACAAGATGGCGAAGTCTTGGTGAGCTACCTTCCCCTATAATCCTTCGTAGGCCGAACTACGTTGACTCTGATTTCTCATTCTCTGATGAGAATACGTAGGCATAAAGCGCGAGGCTTTGCCGAGTCATTTTTCTTTTCTGTTTCAGCCAGCCTTGATAGGTAGATAGAATAAAACCAACCCGTCCAAGTAAACACAACAAGCGAGGATCCCGTCGAGTACAACGGACGTGAGGGGTGCTAATACCTTCCCCTTGCGTAACCGACTCTCGAACCCAGACAACGGTTGCGATGACCTTGTCTTACCCTTTTTCGTCAGGTTTTTCCGATCGTTTCCTTTCCCGCTCTGAGGGATAAATAACGAAAGGTGGCGACTCTTCTGTTCAGCCGGCGCCGATTTTCGCAGTAGCGACATCCTCCACCTCCCGGATAGCATGGAGCAGTTACACTAGGGCGAAGACCACGTGCTGGTCTTCTTGACACCACATCAGCCCTAGCAGTTACCAGCATTGGGCCTGGCAACCCAGCCCAACGCGAAGTAACTGTTGGCCCTGAGCTGAGGGCACACTATAAATACCATCTTTCACTAGAGGGTTAGGTAATCTCATTCTTACTTCTCTCTCTGTACTTGTTATCACTCTGCCCGACTCTTACTTTTGTATCGGAGTATGTTTCAAGTACACCCCCCTCCATTCTCCCAGCAGTCATATAGCTTAGACGCGTGGCCAACCAGTGACTCCTTCTGATCAAGTACGATTAGTGGCGCCGTCTGTGGGAACGTGAAGCTTCCCCGTTCTTCCGAGCAGTAGAACCAAAGCTTTTCATCAACTTCATCTTCCAAGATCATGACCAGCCCACGCCACAACGATACTGTCCATAATTCTGCCTTCGACCCACTCACCAACGACGGGGATCATGGTGGGCCCTCCAACATCTATGATAGTAACGTGAGAGACGGGAAGACTGCCTTCCCTTCATCCGAGGAAGCGGCACGCCACGTGGCCCCTCAGACAATGAGCCCAGTTGTTTTCCAGACCGTCCCTGCACCAACAGGGGCGGACCCAACAATGACTTCCCTCTTCCCTCTTCCCGCTCCCCGGCCCCGAGGAGGAACAGGCCTGAGGCCCCGAGTAAGAGGACGAGGGGTCGTAATCAAGTCCCTCGGCACAATCCTTCTCCCTCACGCTCCCCTGTCCATAGTGACGAGGACAACCACCAGACTCCTCTTTCGCGGGAAATCATGGAGACTCTCATCCCCCACAGGATGGAGAAGCCGCTCGCGCTTCCACCTACGACGGACCCAGAAAAACACCTGGAAGATATCGAGGCCATGCTCGATTATCGAAACGTCCAAGGAGTCATCAAGTGTAGGCCCTTCCCGACGACGCTGAGGATGGGAGCCATGGCTTGGTACAAAAGCCTGGAGCCCGAGTCCATCATGTTGTGAAGGGTGCTGAAGGATCTCTTCTCGCAAAATTTCACGGTGTCCCGGCGCCATCCAAAGACGGAGGCTGCCCTGGGCGTGATCATCCAAGCCCGAGACGAATCTCTTAGGAACTACATCGAGATATTCACGACGGATGCAGTCCAGGTGACTACTTTATACAACATGAAGTGTTACCTCATAGAGCAAGGATTGTGCCACAGCTCCAAATTTTACGAGGTTGTGGCGATCCACCGGCCAACCTCCCTCCAGGCCTTCCTCGAGAAAGCTCGAGCATACATTTGATACAAGGAGCCCAAAGCTGCTAATTCAGCCAGAGACTCTCATAACTGGGAAGCTGCCCGTGGAGCTCGGGAAGAAGAAGCACCAGCCCCCCGGTGCGGGGGAGATTGACGATGAGATGATCTTCCCCGGGAACCCTGAGAGTAGAGGGGCCCCGCAGGCCGGTTCACTGGGTACAGGGCCCTCATCGCTTCTCACGAGCGCATCCTGGCTGAGTTTGCAAACTCAGAGTTTGTAAGAGGAGGTGTCTGTTTCCCTAAACCGGCACCCCGTAAAGCAAACATGGAGAAGTCCAAATACTGCCGCTTCCATCGCAGCCACGGACATGTCACCGAGGATTGCATCCAACTCAAGGATGCGATCGAGATACTCATCAAGGACGGGCACTTGAAGAGGTACACCAGGGGAGGAGACGCCCCTCAACAGGAGGCCCACGAAGCCAAAAGGGTCGAGGATATTCCTCCACCCGCCAACGACACGGGGTTGCAGGTGGCCCTCAGCATAAGTCGTCCTAAAGACTTGTTCTCCCTAAGAGAACACGACTTCCCTGCCGGGCACCAGCTGTCCGAAGAACCTGTACGCCCCATCAGCCCGTGGGAATACTTCCCCACTGTGATGTTCATCTCTGTCGGGGCACAAAACAAGCTCACCATCGGGTCCGTGAAGAGGAAGTTCGATGAGCTGATGAGAAACAGTTCCAGCCAGATGAGCACCCTCGAGAAGTTCCATGGTTGGTCTAACCCGATCACGTATTACCTTGAGGAGCAGCTCAGGGAAGCCTCCAACGCCACCATCTCCCTACTAATCTGAGCACAGATGAAAAACTTCGACGTCCGTGGTATCCTGGTCGACGGGGGCAGCTTAGTAGATATCACCTATACACACATGTTCTCGATGTTGCAGCTTAACGAGACCAATCTCACTCCTTACGTCGGCTTTGACCTCCAAGGATTCAACAGGACGAAGATGAGACCATGGGGATATGTGGAACTCAAGGTCAACTTTGGGACAAACGAGACATCCAGGGAGATCAACATTCGCTTCCTAGTCGTTGAGTGCCCGTCACTGTACAACTGCATCTTTGGCAGGACGACCCTGGCAGACCTCACCACAGTGCCATCAATGGTCCACCTTAAGATGAAGTATTACACCAGGCGGGAAGGTGTCGTCACCCTCAACAGCGACATAGAGGCAGCCCGACGATGTTCCGAGGCAGCAATGAAGGGCCTCAGCACGATCGGCCCCTCTCCCAAAGAAATCAAGAAGTCTCCGCCCATCCAAGAGCACATGTCAAAGGACTACGTCGACACTGTGGACCTCGACTGCCGCTTCCCTGGTGTTGTACCCCAAAATTTGACCAACCCGTTTTCTTAATCTTGGCTTTTGTTTCGTTGCATTTTATCATCTATGCATCACTAACCAATTTATATGGTAAGTTTTAAAGTTTGTGAATAAAGCATAAAAATCCAATTGATAAAAAGTTAGAAATGAACATGGTAAGTGTTGAACCCACAACCATTGGGTCACAAGTCTAAAACTTCACCAACTCAGCTAGCGCACGCATATGAAAACTTATGGAGAAAGAAGGTTAAGTATCAAGGAATGAAATAAAATGCAAACAGCCAAAAAAACTAATCCACACGGATCAAACTCAGGACGTTGGGCAAGGCTAATACATGAGCGCGCAGGCCATGACCACTGGGGTGGTAATACTTCCAGTGTTTTAAACCACCCTAGTGTAATATATACTTCAATGTGTGAAAATTCTGGGCCACCTCAAACAAACCAAGCAAGGCAAGAGCAACATACGTGAAGCTTCAAACTTGGGCAAAACAACATCAATTTTAGCAAACTCAAAGTCTATTTTGTGTTTAACCAAAGGAATCAAATGGCATTATTAGTTTTCTCAAATTGTGTGTGTGAACTAAAACCCGATAGCAGATGCCAGAGGAAGCTTTGAGATGCATTTTGGAAATTTGATTTAAACATGAACATGCTTATCCTGATTTAATCTCATGAGTAGCCAATGTAAAGTGACTTGTGGATTAAGAGATTAAGGCCTAGGGCCTGTGATAACAATCAACAGTAGTTGTCCCAAAATTTTCCCAAATAAGCTCCTCTTTCCATTGACACAACAAAAGGTGTTTGTGATATAACATGAAAGTGGCAATTTGTGATACACCAGCTCTTGCAACTCATGTTATAGGCTTTTTATCTCTCACACCTTGTTACTTTTCACTGTCACATGGTAAAGCAAATCCATTCCCCAATACCTGCAGTGAGGATAACTGGAGATTTGATTGATAGGGTTTATTTTGGAAAGTTTGGGAAAGAAAAGAAAAGTGGTGCAGCAGGATCAGAAGGGAAGAAGATCCTTTAGATCTTCACTTGAACCCTGTTTCTTAATATTCATTGTTTTAAAGGGAGCAGCCACTTCTGCGTAAAGAAAAATCAGAAAAACTCTTGTGTTGTGAACTATCTCAAACCCTTAAAAACACAAAAAAAAATGTCTTGTGCAAATTGGGTACCAGCCTCATTTTCAACCATTCAACCACCTCAAAAACCATCTGCACAACCTACAAATGACCTTTTGAAGGTGTTCAAACCTTCAAACCAGCCCAAAACTTCATATATCCAAAAGTCAACTTTCAATCTAGGAAACTTTGACTTTTCATACAAAACTAGATAACTCTTTGCTCAAGCTTGTTTCAACCATCTCAACATTCCAAATACCTTTGGTTTGAGGTGTACTAGCTGTCAAAAATATCCAAGAACCTCTGCATCACTTGTTCTTGGATCTGTTACAAGGTTTCCTTCATTTTCCTCAAGTGCAAGAAAGTTGTTGGTTCATCAAGGCATCATTGGATATCAGCTGGAACAACTCTTCGAAGTATTCCCTACTAAATAGATTGCTTGGAGGTCTACAAGAGGTAAGTGTCTTCTAACTTTTTCTCCGTTATGCATCATGTCTTGATTGGTGTTGGATGAATGTGTTTATGCATTGCCATGAGGAATTAGTTTGTCAATCATGCTGTCAAAAGATGTCTTGAAGTTATTTTAACTTTCAATTAAGGTTTGGATTTGATGTTGATGTGTAAAGTTTGCTTTTGTTACAACACTATCATGTTTGTTTTTACAACTAAGTTGCTGAGCTGTTTTGAACAAAGTGCATAGGTCTGTTTGGTTTTGTTGTGAACATGAATATGTTTGGTATCTGTCATTTGTTTTGAACCCTTTATATGTCTTGTATATGTTGAAATCTTTATATGTTTGAGTTTTGCTTGGTGTTTTTGTATGTGTTGAAATCTTAGCCTGCTGCAACTTGAACTAAGAGATAATGCCATTTCTATTTTCAACCAAAGCCTCCTTAATCTTTGTTCCACATCAAAAGACCTTTAAGACTTGTCATTATGGTTGTTGTTTGTTTTGTTTGGTTACATCATGATTGTTGCATGTAGAATGTCTAATGTCATTAAGTTTGTGAACTTTCATTTGTGAA
The DNA here is from genome assembly GCA_963859935.3 of Lathyrus sativus. Taxonomy (NCBI): domain Eukaryota; kingdom Viridiplantae; phylum Streptophyta; class Magnoliopsida; order Fabales; family Fabaceae; genus Lathyrus; species Lathyrus sativus. The sequence goes on from OZ012735.1 coordinate 122,901,545, forward strand.
CAAAACTTGGGACTGTTATTGATTTTTGCATCCTACTGTCAAGTCTGGTATTCATGTCAATTTTGCTTAGTAGTTACCTTTGGATCTCATTTGTTTTGGTCTGTTGTCATGAGTATGTTTGCCATTTGAGACCTATTTTGAATTGATGCTTGAGTTTATCATGCTAAAATGTAAGGACTGTTTTTGTGCTGAAAATTAGTTTTGGTTTGCTTGCTGAAATGAATCTCAGTTGTTCTTGGCATTGTAAGAACTAAACTGTTGTTGTCAAAACCTTTACCATGGATGTTCAATTAGTATCAAAACCTATTTGCATTAGTAACTATCACATGAAGTAGGTTAGACTAGTTGTTAGACAATTTTGATGCATTGTCATGTTAGTTCACATCAAGCTGCTGCTAGAATTTGGTTTCTTATGAAGAAGTTGTTTTATTGTTGTCATTAAGTTTTAACTTAAACTAATTTAACTTTGCCTTGTTTTTACAACCATTGTTAATTGAACTCTTCATATGTGTGTTTTTGAAACCCTTGATGTATGATTTTGAAGCATAGTGTTAGGTCTTGTCCAGTTTTACATGAATTCCATTTGTAATGAGCATGTTCATATTTGTTGCTTGCCAACTGTTTTGAACATATATTTGCCCTGGACTTGCTTTTGTTTTGATGTGCTTATGTCATGTGAATGTTGAGTCAATTGATGTCATGAACATGATTAGTATGCTTTGTTTAATGTTGGCATTGTGATGCCAAAATTGTTGATGCTTCTGTCTAAATGTGGCTTTATTGATTGAAATTTTGTGGTAAAGCTATTACTCATGTTAGGTTTGTTATATGTTTGATCTCTAGTTAGAGGTGCTAACTCATATCAAGTCAAACAAGTTTATTAGGCTGTATGTTTAGACCAACTTGAGTTTGGTGTGGGAACTATGTGTGTGTGTTTTTTGTGAAGGCATCACTGTTGGTTAGAATTCACTATGTATGCTGATTGAAACTTTGATTTGGTGAACATAAACCTGCTGTTGTTTTTGTTTAAAACTGATTGTGGATGCCTTGTTGTAAAAACTGTTAATCATGTGTAGGCATACAAGTCTTTAGTTGGTTTAAGACCAATTTGTTTGAAATGTGAAACTCTGTGTGTGTATTGTTGTTGTAAAGGCATTGCTGATACATCATAGTGTTTGTTGATTGAAACATGATCTCGTAATCATTATTTACCTTTGCTGTCATGGCCTGTTTTGAGATTGTTTAATCTCTTTATGCTATCAAACTTCAATTGAACATTTGAAAAACCTTGTTTGTTTGAGTTTATGCCAAGTTGAAATTCAAACATTGATGATATGGTGAATAATGTTGATTTGATACAACCTTGTTGTTCGGACTTGTTTTGAAGTTTCTCAACCTATGTTCCTATCAGAACTTCAGTTTGTTTTTAGAATCCATGTATAAGATCATGTCATGGTTGCTGTTTGAATTTAACTTAGGAATGCTAGGTTGTTGATAACCAAACTGAATGTTGATAAGATTCCTGCGTAGTGTATCCTTGCTGCTGTTTACAAAATGTTTTAAGACTGTGAATCATATACCAAGATGTGGACTAGATCAGTTGGTTGAAACTTGTTTGTATGCATTTATTGATGCTTGCTTACCTGGCCAGATTTGCTTGATTTTTGTCTTGACAAACATGAATAGCAGTTGCAGTTTCATTGGTCATTTTTCCCTCCACTATGTTTTCAAGACATTTTGATGTCTAAACCTCATGTACAATGTATTTAGAACATGTGCATACCTTGCATTGAACTTAATTGTATCTATTTTGATCATTAGAGCTCAAAATGCATCTCAAGCCCCATTATACATGAGCCATAGAATTTCTTTGTGTGTTCATTGTTTGAGAAAACTAACAGCACCATCAAATTCCTCATCAAATTTCACGTGAGTTAGACCTAAGATTTGCTAAAATCCATACTGTTTTGACTGAAATTGGGTTGATCACGTTTTGGTTATTTTGTACTTTGGCTTGCTTTGTTTTTGCCCAGAATTCACGCACCTTGAGGCTTATGTATTTATGGGGTGGCATTAATACACGGATGTATCGCCACCCTAGTGGTTAAACGCCTTGCCTTAAGTCCTTGCCTTACCATGAAAACCCCGGTTCGAGCCCTGTTGGGGCGTTTTTGCTTTTTCTTTCTTTTACTTTCCATGTTTTTTATATATATATTCTTCCTTTTCCATCTCACATCACACGTGCGCGCTGGCTGGGATGGTTTAGTTTTGAGCCTGCAGCTTTGAGGTCAAGGGTTCAAACCCTTATGGCAGCTTCCTTTCTTTTTTTAGCCACTTGTTTATTTATTTATTTCATTTTCTTTTCATTTTATTTTATTTCTTTTCTTATTTCTATTTTATAGTCTCAAATATCTAAAATCCAAAAAAATCATCTCTTATATATTTTTGGTGTTAATTTATTTTTCATCATATTATTTTTATTTTTTCATTTTAGTTATCATTTTATTTTGAATTTATAAGTTAATGTGTTTGATGGATTATCATTTATTCCAATCATTTTCTTTTCTTTTTCATTTCACTTGTGAGTGAATTATTTAATGTTTACTTGGCCTTGTGCCATGATCCCCCTAGGATTCCTAGTCCCTCCGTTTAGGATGGGAGTAGGAGAGACATTAGGTGTTCAATCCTTTGCATGATAACATTAGGAAGTTTCCCTTTACCTCAATCTTAGGATCACCATTGCATGACAACTTTAGGTTTGGTTTAGTCCCCCTTTAGTGTGTCTTTTCTCTTCTCATCTCAAAAAAATCACAAAACACCTAATAAAGGTTAATGTATATTGTGCGTTACGAGCCTTAAGCACTTGGGAAAGGGTTGTTAAGGGGTTTCCCTTCAATGGCTTGGATGTATAGTGTATCACCCTTTGGTTGATATGCGAAGCTTCACTCCTAAGTCATAGTCTCTAGTGCGATATGAATTACAAACAATTCTCAAAACACTTCTTCTCTAAAAAACACAACAACAAAAAACAAACATTCAAACTCCTTTTTATCCTTTGGGACCTTTAACCTTGGAAAATCATTTTTATAAAGAGAGTTTTGTTAACTCTTGGTTCTATCGCAAACGGTAACGCCTAAGTCTCCAATGGATGAGCTGCATACACCAACTGCTAAAACTAATTGTTAACCCTACTCGGTTAAAACAGTTGAACAAACCTGTGTTCCCTTCTTAGCCTGAACTATGTTTGCTCTGATCTTTCATACCAGATGAAAGTACGTAGGCACAAGACACGATGTCTTGGCGAGCAACCTTCCCCCCCCCCCCTTTCACCCGTAGTTAGCCGAACTATGTTGACTCTGACTTCTCACTTCAGATGAGATACGTAGGCACAAAGCGTCATTGCTTTGCCGAGTCACTTCTTTTTCTTTTGTCCTTGAGCCTTTAACTAGATAGTTTCAATCACCCTTTTATATAGACAACAAGCGTGGATTCCGTCGAGTACGACGGACGTGAGGGGTGCTAACACCTTCCCCTTGCGTAACCGACTCCCGAACCCGAGATTTGGTTGCGATGACCGATCTTATCCCTCTTTTCGTTAGGTTTTCTCTGAGTGTTTCCTTTCCCTCTCTTGGGATAAATAATGCATGGTGGCGACTCTTCTATCATTGCCAACCTTGATTTTCGCAGTAGCGACAGCTGGCGACTCTGCTGGGGACAGAAATATCCCCTATGCGATTCAATCCTAATGCTTGTTTGTTTTTTGGGTGTGTGCATATGTGCTTTATCTTTATTTGCTTTCCGCATTTTACTTTCCGCATGATTCATTATTGTTGTGTTGTGGGAGGAATTGTTCCATTGAGAGATAGACCAGACCCAGGCTTGAGCATAGACTTAGCATTAGAAGTGGAGATTAGTGGTGAGCCTGTATGCTTTGCATGCACCAACTAGCCATGAAATTCGCGCTCAGACGAGATTCTCTTTAACGATTTTCTTTCTGGCCCTTTGGGCTTGAAGGAATTTTGGATCTGAGGATTGTCGACTCTGGGAACCGATCATTTGGGATTCAGCTAAGTGAGGCCTCTTCGGGAAGTGATGGTGCCAAACCAGAAATGGTGAACGTATCATCATTTCTTGAAAGTCTGTGACGCTGATGAACGCATAGGACGTCAAACCTTGTCAGTGGATAGGTCCTTACTTGTGAGAGGGATGGGGTTGTGCAGGAAACTCTAGCCTTCAGATTACCCGGTTCTTTACAGTATTGGATTCTTGATATCAAGGGGGCCTAATATCAGTGTTTGGTTATGACTAAAGCGAAGCGCCGGTCTTCTCAAACTACAGCACAACAATTTTGATCTCCTGTTTGCATGTGCATTTTGCATTTTCATTTGCATTTCATTAACATGTATCTGTGTTGCAGGTGCATATTTCCTCCCCGATTCTAGTGATCTTGTTCCTTTTCTGACATGGAATCTTTAAAGAAGACAGTTGCCTACAAGCTCCCTTCTCCTAACATCAGTTCCTTGTTGAGTTTGGTTGCTTTAGCAGATCAGAAGGTGAAAGGAGAGTTCAAGGGATCTTATGGGAAGCTGCTCAGTTTGGTGTGCAAACCTTCAGTGTTCGAGTTGAATGGCTTATATGCTCTGCTACATTTTTATGACCCTGAGTTGAGATGTTTTGTTTTTCCTGACTATATCTTGGCGCCGACCTTGGAAGAGTATGTTGCGTTACTAGGAGTTCCAGTATTGGATCAGATGCCTTTTTACCATGTTGATGTTGAGCCTGATCTAGCTAGGCTTGCTGCAATTCTTCATCTTGATGCCTCATAGTTCTCAGGAAAATTGACCAAGCTAAATAGAGTGTATGGGTTTCCTCTACCTTTTCTGGTTGACAATGCTTTACAGTTCGCAAAGGACGATTGTTGGATTGTATTCAATACCATTCTCGCTCTATACATATATGGTATCATTTTGTTTCCCAACTTGCCAGACTTTGTGGATACAAATGCCTTATATATCCTTGCTTCAAGGAATCCAGTGCCTGCCTTGTTAGGGGATGTTTACCATTCTATCCATTACAAGAATGAGAAGCGGAGGGGTAAAAATGTGTCTTGTTGTGTACCCATGCTGTATAGGTGGTTCTTCAGTCACCTTCTGAAAACAGGTCCGTTTGTTGCTACTGCTGGCACCTCAGAATGGTCTGCTAGGCTAATGGGTTTATCAACGGAAAATATTGTATGGTTTGATCGGGATATACTTGGCGCTGAAATCATATATAGTTGTAGTGGTTTTTCGAATGTCTCGTTGGTCGGAAGCAAGGGTTGTATTAACTATAATCCCTCTTTGTTGATTAAACAATTTAGATATGCTTTGAAGAGTCCTCCTAAGGAAGAAGAGATACAGGAATCTTTGTATTTCACAGGCTTGTTGGAAGTCAATACTTTGGTTAGAATGGAGTATGCATGGAATAACATTCACAGGCGAGGTAAGACGTTGTTAGGAAAGAGCAACAATCGAGCTTATGAACCTTACATGGTTTGGATCAAATATAGAGTTGCTAAGTCTTTGATGCCATTTCCCTCAGTCGCGCCTTTGTACCCAATCATGACTGAAGAACCCACTATCGTGGATATTCAGAAGTACAACCAACTGTTGCGTGAGAAAGAAGAGTTGAAGATAGCCAATGAAGAATTAGAGAAAGAAATTATCCTAATCCGAAGTGAGAAGATTAATGTTGTTCATGCCTTCAAGAGACAGACTGAACTTGTCAACAAGCTAGGTACGAACTTGACGAAGGAGACTAGCGCCAGAGAACGCTCAGGCCAGGATTTGAACGCTGTCAGTAGTGTGCTTGCTACCAAGAAGAAGGATCTGGACAAGGCTTACTTGGAGATCTCTAAGTTTGACTTAGTATGGAATGCCACGCTCACTAACAACAAAGAGCGTGAGGACAAGCTGAAGCAGCAGATCGCCAAGTTGAAGATGCAGCTCAAAGCAAAGGACGAGAAGATTTCGGTGGAAGAATCACTCAGATGTAATAGTAAGCACAGATTGAGCAAAGCTATTGCAAACCTGGAGGATTGTAGGTTGAGAGCGGACACCAAGAGGTGCAGACTTGAGGCGTGCTTTGGGGAAGGAGCCTGGGAAGACCATGTTGATAGCCTACAACGTACCATTAGCTGGCGAGAGCTACTCATACAGGGTCTACTCTCTAGACCAGATCATCCCGAGACGCGGAAGCTGCTAGAGGATTTCCAGTCTCGGCACTCAGCTTGACTGTCTTTCTTTGTATCTTGTTGTTTTGCTTATGTATTGACCATCACCAGGCTTGTTGATTGAGGTCATCTCTATTTTGTACTCAGTTGATGTATGCACATTGTTTGTTGGCCTGTTATTATATGAGGAGTTATTATTCTATGGGGTTTTCCATGGTCGTTTCTTCTTCTGGAAACTAGAATCGAGGGGGAAATCTTCCTGTTGCATATATACATGTCTGCATTTAGCATTTTTTTTGCATTGCAGGTGCATCTGAACTGTTTTCTTATCTCCTGTCTTCATTTAGTGTGTTTCAGGATTGCTGATAAAACAAATCACCGGTACGCGACTAGAGGAAGTCAGAAGAAGATCATGGAACAAATGCAGAAGCAGATGTAGGAAATGAGAGATATAATGGCTCAGTTTATGGAGGTAATGCAGACTGTAGCTAGTGGACAAGACCAACTCAGGACCTTGGTGCAGCCTTTGATTGCACGGGTTGATAATGACGGCGTATTACATGGAGGGACTACTACCAACCCACCTCATGTTGAGACTCAGCATGCTAATAACGCTATCCCCAATACTGGCGGGTTTGGAAATGGCAATGGTGCTGGAAATGGGAACGCAACTGGGAACGGTAGTGGAAATGTTGAAACCAATGGTAATGTTGGCGGAGGCAATGGTAACACTAGATTTGGTAACATTGGAGTTGGTAACGCTGGAATTACTGGTCAGGGCAATGTGTATGGGCTTGAAGCTAACGGTGCTATTCATGGCAACCTGAATCAGCAGATGATTGAGGACAGACAGGATGAGATCTTCTCGGTGAGAGATTTTGGTGGTGAAATGCCTTCTGAAACTAATAGAAGATTCAAATGGTTAGAAGACAGGATAAAGAGCTTTGAAAGTCAGAACTCTATGGGCCTTGATATGGCCAACCTTGGACTTATTCCTGACCTAAGAGTACCACAGAAATTCAATGTCCCTGACTTTGATAAGTACAAGGGTACTACATGTCCTAGAGTTCACTTGCGCTCGTATTACAAGAAAATGTCTGCCTACTCAGATGATGAAAAGTTGTTAATGCACTTTTTTCAAGACAGTTTGTCTGGTCCTTCCCTTGAGTGGTACATGGGGTTGGAGCCTACCAATGTCCGTAGCTGGAAGGATTTGGCTGAGGCGTTCATGAAACATTATCAATACAATAGTGACCTTGCTCCAAACAGGGTTCAATTGTAAATCTTACCCAGAGGAATAATGAATGCTTCAAAGAGTACGCCCAAAGGTGGCGCGAATTGGCCGCAAGAGTCCAACCTCCGATGGTAGAGTGTGAGCTGATCGACATGTTCGTGGCTACTTTATCTGGCATGTATTATGAGAAGCTTATCAACCGTACGTCTGGCAGCTATTCCGACATGATAATCACAGAGGAATGCATAGAGAATGGCATCAAAATTGGGAAGATTCAAGCAGGCGAAGGATCCTCAGCTGAAGGAGGAGGAAAGAAAGTCTTTGGCAACAAAAGGCGCGAGGGAGAAACCAACTCAGTATCTAGTTTTCAAGGAAGATGGAGAAGTCAACCTCATAATCAATATCGTCAACAACAGGTCGCTAGCGTTACGATCCCTGTACCACAACAACCACAACAACAACAACAACAACAGTAGCCACCCCAACAAAATCAGCAGGGTTATCGAAGATATCCGGTTCGGCCAGCATAAAGAGTATTTGATCCGCCACCGATGCCATATTCCCAAGTGCTACGAACTTCGTTGCAATTACAGTTGATCCAAAAGAGGACTATGGCTCCTCTGACAGGCCCACCACCGCCCGACTTTGATGTGAATGCACGATGCGAGTTCCACTCCGGGGCACCCGGCCATACTATTGACAACTGCAAGGCTTTCAAACATAAGTTGCAAGATCTGATTGATAGCAAAGCAATAGATTTTTCACACGATGCACCGAATGTTGTGCAAAACCCTATTCCGAATCACGGGCCAGCTAGGGTTGGTGCTGTTCTGGTAGAGGAAGGGTTAGATCTGATAGCCAACATGAACGGGCTGAAAACGCCATTGAGTTTTGTGAAGGAGAAGCTGCTGAAGGGGGAGTATTCCCAGGCTGTAGTGAAGGCTGTGTCAACTGTTTGTGCCATCATGAGGGATGTGATGATCTGAAAAAGTATATTCAAAGCATGATGGATGACGGAATGTTACAATTTGATCGGACCACTGAAAGGAAACCCGTGGAAGTAGTAGAGGAGGAGCAGGATGAAATCACGACGATTTCAGTCCTGTATAAAACTATTACTATTTCAACGTCTCCAAGGCCACCTACAATCATCATCACTAAAGTAGGACCTGTGCCATACGAAAGTACTAAGGCTATCCCGTAGAATTACGGAGCCGAGGTGTTTTGTAACGGGCAGAAGGTAGAATTGAAGAGTTTACCTGTCGATTCGATGGATAATCTGGTCGGAGCTGGAGGAATTACCAGAAGCGGTAGAATCTTTTCATTGCCCGAAGTGGTGGCTGAGAAAACTGATAAAGGGAAAGGCAAGACAATGGTAGAAGAAATTCCTCGGGTGGGCGAGAAGGAATCTCTAGCAAAGGATATGGAAGAGTTCATGAAGTTGATTAGAAAAAGTGACTACAAGATAGTCGACCATCTGCAACAAACTCCTTCCAAGATTTCTATACTATCATTGTTGTTGTATTCAGAAGCGCATCGAAATGCATTTTTGAAAGTTTTAAGCATTGCTTACGTACCACAAGAAATATTAGTTAACCAACTCGAAGGAGTTGTGGCGCATGTAAATGCAGGAAAAGGTCTGGGGTTTACGGATTTGGACTTGACACCGAAGGGCAGAAACCACAATTTGGCACTGCATATTTCAACTGAATGTCGGGGAACAGTGATGTCACACGTCTTTGTTGATACAGGGTCATCCTTGAATGTACTTCCAAAGAAAGCATTAATGAAGATAGATCATCAGGGTCTTTATTGTACACCTAGTGATTTGGTTGTACGAGCCTTTGATGGAACCCGAAGATCTGTTTTTGGGGAAATAACTCTGCCTATCCAAGTGGGCCCGGAGGTATTTGATGCGGTATTTTACATCATGGACATTCAGTCTGCTTACAGCTGTCTGCTGGGTCGTCCATGGATACATTTTGCTGAAGCTGTTACGTCCACTCTGCATCAAAATCTGAAATATATGGTCGGAGGAAGTGTTGTGATGGTATGTGGGGAAGAAGATATCATGATTAGCCATCTGTCATCTTTCAAATACGTCGAAGTAGACGGAAAAATTCATGAGACTTTGTGTCAGGCTTTCGAAACTGTGCAAGTGAAGGAAAAATCTCCAGTTGTGAACAAAGAACCAAAAGTGGCTATGTCATCTTTCAAGGAGGCTCAAGAGGAAGTACAGGCTGGGGCATCGCAAGGATGAGGAAAGGTGCTAGACATACCTAAGAAGCAGGACAAGTTCGGGTTGGGGTACCACCCATCATCTTCGCAGAGCGCGCCACGCTATAAGGGGCCCGTCAAGTTCACCAGCGGGGGTGTCATTTTTGAGCAAATCAATGTTGTTTCTGATGATGAAGCCAGAGACAGTGATTGTGACATGGACGCTTGGATCCAGCCGAGCACTCCCGGACAGAAGCTATGCAATTGGTCCATTGAGGAATTTGTCCAAGTGACACGTGAACACTAATACTTTGTTTTCTCAGTTATTGTGTAACCCTATGTTCTGCCCGGAGCATAGCGGTATTTTGTTCAGGGCATGCTTGTTTATGTTTGAACAATCTTTTTATCATTAATCAAAAGGCGTTTTTCTCATTCGAATTTTGTGATCCTTGTTTTTCTTCTTTTTGTTTTCTAACATTAAAATGGCAATGTGGTTTGTGTTTGTTTTGTTTGCATATCATTTAAGCATAAAATCATCATCATTGCAGGTTACACATTTCAGATACCACCGACTCAGACTCGTCTATGACTCGGTGTGACTTTGACAATCCGATGTTTCAAGCAGAAGAAGAGATCGATGAAGACGAAGACCTACCCGAAGAGCTTGCTAGATTGTTGAGACAAGAGAAGAAGGTCATCCTGCCTCATCAGGAGGAAGTTGAATTCATCAACCTAGGAACCGAAGAGGGTAAGAAGGAAGTTACAATAGGAGCCGCGCTACAAGATAACGTCAAGCAAAGACTGGTTGAGTTGCTCCAAGAGTATAAGGATGTTTTTGCTTGGTCATATAAAGATATGCCTGGACTCGAAACGGATATTGTAGTTCATCGCCTGCCTCTTCGAGAAGAGTGTCCTCCCGTTAAACAAAAACTGAGAAGAGCCAGACCTGATATGGCAGTGAAGATCAAGGGAGAAGTCCAAAAGCAATTGGACGCCAGATTTATTGTCGTGACAAACTACCCTCCGTGGGTCGCCAACATCGTGTCTGTGCCTAAGAAGGACGGCAAAGTCAGGATGTGTGTTGACTATAGGGACCTGAATAGAGCGAGCCCAAAAGATGATTTCCCGCTCCCCCATATTGACGTGCTTGTTGATAACACCGCACAATACTCAGTGTTTTCCTTCATGGACGGCTTTTCCGGATACAATCAGATTAAAATGGCACCGGAGGACATGAAGAACGCAGGGGAAACTTATCAGCGGGCTATGATAACTCTTTTTCACGACATGATTCATCATGAGATTGAGGTTTATGTCGATGATATGATTGCAAAGTCCCAAACGGAGGAGGGGCATCTGGTGAATCTTCTAAATCTGTTTGAGAGATTAAGGAAGTTCAAACTTAGGCTGAATCCAAACAAGTGTACTTTCGGCGTACGGTCAGGAAAGTTGTTGGGGTTTATTGTCAGTGAGAAAGGTATTGAGGTTGATCCTACAAAGATCAAGGCAATTCAAGAAATGCCAGCACCAAAGACCGAGAAACAAGTTCGTGGTTTCTTAGGTAGATTGAACTACATTGCTCGGTTCATATCTCACCTCACAGCCACTTGTGAGCCATTATTTAAGTTATTAAAGAAAGATTAGGCGGTCGTTTGGAATGAGAATTGTCAGAAAGCATTTGAGAAAATAAAATAGTATTTGCAGGAACCTCCGATATTGATACCTCCAGTAGCTGGAAGACCATTGATTATATACTTAACGGTTCTTGAGAACAGTATGGGTTGTGTCCTCGGTCAACATGACGAGACTGGAAGAAAAGAGCATGCAATTTACTATCTGAGTAAAAAGTTCACAGATTGTGAGTCCCGTTACTCAATGCTTGAGAAAACATGTTGCGCACTTGCTTGGGCTGCCAAACGTTTAAGACAGTATATGCTTAACCATACAACCATGCTGATTTCGAAGATGGATCCGATCAAATATGTTTTCGAAAAGCAAGCGCTTTCAGGAAGAATTGCCAGATGGAAAATGGTACTGACAGAATACGACATTCAGTATGTTTCTCAGAAGGCCATCAAAGGAAGTGTTCTGTCAGAGTACCTCACCGAACAGCCTATCAAAGACTATCAGCCAATGAAGTTTGAATTTCCTCACGAAGACATTATGTTCCTCCAGATGAAGGATTGTGACGAACCACTACCAGATGAAGGCCTTAACTTGGTTCCCAATGGCAGTTGATATTTGACGGTGTCGTTATCTCGTACGGAAGTGGAATTGGCGCAATCATTACAACACCCCATGGGTCTCACATCCCATTCACTGCCAGATTGACATTCCCGATCACCAACAATGAGGCTGAGTATGAAGCGTGTATCATGGGTCTCGAAGAAGCTATTGATTTGAGGATCAAGAATCTCGATGTATATGGCGATTTCGCGCTAGTTGTGAATCAAATCAAGGGAGAATGGGAAACTCGTCAACCTAATTTGATTCCTTACATGAATTATGCAAGGAGATTGTTACCCTTCTTTGACAGGGTAGAGTTCTACCATGTGCCGCGAGCGGAGAATCAGATGGCAGACGCTCTGGCAACATTGTCTTCGATATACAAGGTTAATTTTTGGAATGAAGCTCCCAGAATAGTTATCTCCCGCCTTGATAGACCCGCTTTCATATTCACCATTGAGGAGGCCTCCGATGGCAAGCCGTGGTATTTTGACATCCAGAATTTCCTTAAGAACTAGGAGTATCCGACTGGGGCATCCAGTCGAGATAAGAAGACTCTAAGGAGATTGTCTGGAATTTTTATCTGAATCAGGATGGTGTGCTTTATAGAAGAAACCATGATTTGGTGCTGTTGAGATGCGTGGATGAAAGAGAAGCAAATCTGCTTATAGAAGAAGTTCACGAGGGTACTTTCGGTATGCATGCCGGCGGACATGCCATGTCTCGAAAGTTGTTGTGAGCTGGGTATTATTGGCTTACGATGGAGTCGGATTGTTTCAAATTCGCGAAGAAATGTCATAAATGTCAGATCTATGCCGACAAGGTTCATGTGTCGCCGTGTCCTTTGAATGTCATGTCATCACCATGGCCCTTTTCCATGTGGGGCATTGATATGATTGGAAAGATCGAACCAACTGCATCCAATGGACATCGTTTCATTTTAGTAGCCATAGACTATTTTACCAAATGGGTCGAAGCAGCTTCTTATGCCAATGTCACCAAGCAAGTTGTGACCCGGTTCATCAAAAGGGACATCATATGCCGATATGGAATACCTGAAAGGATCATTACTGATAATGGATCTAACCTAAATAACAAGATGATGAAAGAGCTATGCCAGAACTTCAAGATTAAGCATTACAATTCGTCTCCCTATCATCCGAAGATGAATGGCACGGTCGAGGCACCCAACAAAAATATCAAGAAGATAGTGCAGAAGATGGTTGTAACTTATAAAGATTGGCACGAGATGTTACCCTTTGCTTTACATGGATATCGCACCTCGCTGCGTACTTCAACTGGGGCAACTCCCTTCTCGTTGGTATATGGTATGGAAGTTGTCCTACCGCTAGAAGTCGAGATACCTTCCTTGAGAGTTCTGACTGACGTCAAACTAGATGAAGCAGAATGGGTGAAGAACAGGTTGAATCAGCTCAGCTTGATGGATGAGAAAAGGTTGGCGTCCATCGCATACGGTCGTCTATACCAAAGCAGAATGAAGAAAGCCTTCGATAAGAAGATACGTCCTCGAAGCTTTCAGGCAGGTGATTTAGTGTTGAAGCGAATTCTCCCACTACAGAACGATCACAGGGGCAAATGGACTCCCAATTACGAAGGTCCGTATGTTGTAAGGAAAGTTTTCTCTGGAGGAGCCTTACTACTTTCGAATATGGACGGTAAGGATTTCATGTCCCCTGTGAATGCAGACGCAGTCAAAAAATACTTTGCTTAAAGAGGCCCGCTGGAAAGAAAAAGAAAGTCCAGGCAAAAATGGGGCATCCCGACGAACCATAAAAGGATAGGTTCGAGCAAAATTTAGGGATAAAAAGAAAAAATATAAACCCGCAAAGTTGAAAACCTGAAAAGGCAACTTTGGCAAAAATGGGTATCCCGGTGAATCGAAAACCCGCGAGGGCGATTCAGGAAAAAGTTAGGGATTTGAAAAGCAAACAACTGCGATCTGCGTATGGGTCTTCAGAACATAGTGGATTATGGGAAGACCCGCGGGAAACCATTCAAGTCAATCTCTTCCGAAGACGAAGCATCAGAAAAGCATCGAAGTCATGCGAGTCATAGATGAGTCGTCTCGTGGTGGTTGTTTGTACCACATTGCCGACATTTTGTATATCTTTGTGCATTTCTTATTTGTCTTTGGTGCAACTTTCTCATTTCAGGAGTTGCATCCTTTGTAAATTTGCCTATTTTCAGGCCATTTATCAATAAAACATGCTATTCAGAAAATCTTTGTGTGCTTGGTTTTAGCTTTTACTCTTGTTTGTGAAAAACACACCTGATGTTTTTTGATGAATTTGCACATACATAAACTTGCAGGCCTTGGCCAATAACTGTTAAAACTTTGACTTTATTGAACAACGTCACAGATGATGACCAAGATAGCCTTTGTTGTGTAGTATCTTGTCTGTTGTTTTTACAGGTTTGTTACCCTTGGGACATCTCTCTAAGAGGGTAGGGATGAAGTTGTTTTCCCCAGCCAGAGTTTGTTCCCCAGCAATTAAAAGTGGTTTCTTCATCCCAGCATGGTGGTGTGCGCGTAGATATATGGTTATTCCCAGCAGTTGGTCGATACACGTTTCTAATCCCCACGGAGTACAGGTACTTGCTTACTCCCCAGCAAATCAAGATGACAGACTGAGGTCTCCAGTCGAGTTGATTTCCCCGCAGAATTGTAGGTTCTCCGGAAGCCGCCCAGGGCCTATCTCCCCAGTTTAAGTCCAATTGTTATTAGCATGTGAAGTTCATCTCCGGCAGAGTAGTTTTCTTTTCCCAGCAGGAAGGATCTTTTGTTTCCAGCATTTATTTTGTTGGTTCAGTTCCGTTGCATCTGCATGCGTGCATAGCATCTACCCAAAAGCGTAGCATTTCTATTTCGTATGGAGCATTACGCCATTTTCAAACATTTGAATTCTGAAACATAAACCAGGTTGTTACCTTTCTGATTATGTGGTGGTTATCCCCTAGAGGTGATCTTCAGGCTTCGGCTTTTACATCGAGCATTCAGACTCCGGCTCCTCCGTTGAACATCTAGGTTCCGACATTTTCTATTTGTGACGTTTTGCTTTACCCATGAAGTGCCCGACTCTGTTTAGTTATATTACTCCTGATAAGTTTTGTATCTCTTGCTCCGTTGAATATCCAAATTCTGGTGAAGGCTCAGTTTGTGACGTATTCCCTTTGTCTATCAGATACTCCGTTTTCCGATTGGTTGGTTTCGTTGAGTGTTTAGGCTCCGGTTGGTTTGCTTCGTTGAGTGTTTAGGCTCCGGTTGGTTTGTTTTGTTGAGTGTTTAGGCTCCGGTTGGTTTGCTTCGTTGAGTGTTTAGGCTCCGGTTGGTTGGCTTCGTTGAGTGTTTAGGCTCCAGTTGGTTTGCTTCGTTGAGTGTTTAGGCTCCGGTTGGTTGGTTTTGTTGAGTGTTTAGACTCCGGTTGGTTTGCTTCGTTGAGTGTTTAGGCTCCGTTGGTTTGCTTCGTTGAGTGTTTAGGCTCCGGTTGGTTTGCTTCGTTGAGTGTTTAGGCTCCAGTTAGTTTGCTTCGTTGAGTGTTTAGGCTCCGTTGGTTTGCTTCGTTGAGTGTTTAGACTCCGGTTGGTTTGCTTCGTTGAGTGTTTAGGCTCCGTTGGTTTGCTTCATTGAGTGTTTAGCCTCCGGTTGGTTTGCTTTGTTGAGTGTTCGTACTCCGGCCAGTTTTCATTTGATGATGTGCTCCTCATCTCGTTGAGTATCTAGGCTACGACAAATTTCATTGATTCATTTTGTTCGTTGAATATCCAGATTCCGAAAATTTGAAATATTCCCCTTTTTATAGTTTTCCCCAAGCAGAGTTAATCGTTAAGTTTCTCTTTCCCCCAGCGGGGCATGTTTGTAATCAGAGCAGTTATCTCCGGAGATTCTTGTTTGTAGTTTTATTTTCTGCGGTTGGCAAATTTCCAGGTTCTTTGGTATTCAACCTTCTTTTACCTTGATTGCTTGAAAGTCGTTCGCTTTTCACTCATTCAGGTCCAAGTCGTTTGAATAGGGGCAACTGTTGTACCCCAAAATTTGACCAACCCCTTTTCTTAATCTTTGGCTTTTGTTTCGTTGCATTTTATCATCTATGCATCATTAACCAATTCATATGGTAAGTTTTAAAGTTTGTGAATAAAGCATAAAAATCTAATTGATAAAAAGTTAGAAATGAACATGGTAAGTGTTGAACCCACAACCATGGGGTCACAAGTCTAAAACTTCACCAACTCAGCTAGCGCGCGCATATGAAAACTTATGGAGAAAGAAGGTTAAGTATCAAGGAATGAAATAAAATGCAAACAGCAAAAAGAGCTTATCCACACGGATCGAACTCAAGACGTTGGGCAAGGCTAATACAAGAGCGCGCAGGCCATGACCACTGGGGTGGTAATACTTCCAGTGTTTTAAACCACCCTAGTGTAATATATACTTCAATGTGTGAAAATTCTGGGCCACCTCAAACAAACCAAGCAAGGCAAGAGCAACATACGTGAAGCTTCAAACTTGGGCAAAACAATATCAATTTTAGCAAACTCAAAGTCTATTTTGTGTGATTTTCAACAAGGAATCAGATGGCATTATTAGTTTTCTCAAATTGTGTGTGTGAATTAAAACCCGAATGCAGATGCAAGAGGAAGCTTTGAGATGCATTTTGGAAATTTGATTTAAACATGAACATGCTTATCCTGATTTAATCTCATGAGTAGCCAATGTAAAGTGACTTGTGGATTAAGAGATTAAGACCTAGGGCCTGTGATAACAATCAACAGTAGTTGTCCCAAAATTTTCCCAAATAAGCTCCTCTTTTCATTGACACAACAAAAGGTGTTTGTGATATAACATGAAAGTGGCAATTTGTGATACACCAGCTCTTGCAACTCATGTCATAGGCTTTTTCTCTCTCACACCTTGTTACTTTTCACTGTCACATGGTAAAGCAAATCCATTCCCCAATACCTGCAGTGAGGATAACTGGAGATTTGATTGATAGGGTTTATTTTGGAAAGTTTGGGAAAGAAAAGAAAAGTGGTGCAGCAGGATCAGAAGGGAAGAAGATCCTTTGGATCTTCACTTGAACCCTGTTTCTTAATATTCATTGTTTTAAAGGGAGCAGCCACTTCTGCATAAAGAAAAACCAGAAAAACTCTTGTGTTGTGAACTATCTCAAACCCTTAAAAACACAAAAAAATTGTCTTGTGCAAATTGGGTACCAGCCTCATTTTCAACCATTCAACCACCTCAAAAACCATCTGCACAACCTACAAATGACCTTTTGAAGGTGTTCAAACCTTCAAACCAGCCCAAAACTTCATATATCCAAAAGTCAACTTTCAATCTAGGAAACTTTGACTTTTCACACAAAACTAGATAACTCTTTGCTCAAGCTTGTTTCAACCATCTCAACATTCCAAATACCTTTGGTTTGAGGTGTACTAGCTATCAAAAATATCCAAGAACCTCTGCATCACTTGTTCTTGGATCTGTTACAAGGTTTCCTTCATTTTCCTCAAGTGCAAGAAAGTTGTTGGTTCATCAAGGCATCGTTTGATATCAGCTAGAACAACTCTTCAAAGTCTTCCCTACTAAATAGATTGCTTGGAGGTCTACAAGAGGTAAGTGTCTTCTAACTTTTTCTCCGTTATGCATCATGTCTTGATTGGTGTTGGATGAATGTGTTTATGCATTGCCATGAGGAATCAGTTTGTCAATCATGTTGTCAAAAGTTGTCTTAAAGTTAGTTTAACTTTCACTTAAGGTTTGGATTTGATGTTCATGTGTAAAGTTTGCTTTTGTTACAACACTATCATGTTTGTTTTTACAACTGAGTTGTTGAGCTGTTTTGAACAAAGTGCATAGGTCTGTTTGGTTTTGTTGTGAACATGATTATGTTTGGTATCTGTCATTTGTTTTGAACCCTTTATATGTCTTATATATGTTGAAATCTTTATATGTTTGAGTTTTGCTTGGTGTTTTTGTATGTGTTGAAATCTTAGCCTGTTGCAACTTGAATTAAGAGATAATGCCATTTCTGTCTTCAACCAAAGCCTCCTTAATCTTTGTTCCACATCAAAAAACCTTTAAGACTTGTCATTATGGTTGTTGTTTGTTTTGTTTGGTTTCTTATGAAGAAGTTGTTTTATTGTTGTCATTAAGTTTTAACTTAAACCAATTTAACTTTGCCTTGTTTTTACAACCATTGTTAATTGAACTCTTCACATGTGTGTTTTTGAAACCTTTGATGTATGATTTTGAAGCATAGTGTTAGGTCTTGTCCAGTTTTACATGAATTCCATTTGTAATGAGCATGTTCATATTTGCTGCTTGCCAACTGTTTTGAACATATATTTGCCTTGGACTTGCTTTTGTTTTGATGTGCTTATGTCATGTGAATGTTGAGTCAATTGGTGTCATGAACATGATTAGTATACTTTGTTTAATGTTGGCATTGTGATGCCAAAATTGTTGCTGTTTCTGTCTAAATGTGGCTTTATTGATTGAAATTTTGTGTTAAAGTTATTACTCATGTTAGGTTTGCTATATGTTTAATCTCTAGTTAGAGGTGCTCACTCATATCAAGTGAAACAAGTTTGTTAGGCTGTCTATTTAGACCAACTTGAGTTTGGTGTGGGAACTGTGTGTGCGTTTTTTGTGAAGGCGTCACTGTTGGTTAGAATTCACTATGTATGTTGATTGAAACTTTGATTTGGTGAACATAAACCTGCTGTTGTTTTTGTTTAAAACTGATTGTGGATGCCTTGTTGTAAAAACTGTTAATCATGTGTAGGCATACAAGTCTTTAGTTGGTTTAAGACCAATTTGTTTGAGATGTGAAACTTTGTGTGTGTATTGCTGTTGTAAAGGCATTGCTGATACAGCATTGTGTTTGTTGATTGAAACATGATCTGGTAATCATTATTTACCTTTATTGTCATGGCCTGTTTTGAGATTGTTTAATCTCTTTACGCTATCAAACTTCAATTCAACATTTGAAAAACCTTGTTTGTTTGAGTTTATGCCAAGTTGAAATTCAAACATTGATGATATGGTGAATAATGTTGATTTGATACAACCTTGCTGTCCAGACTTGTTTTGAAGTTTCTCAACCTATGTTCCTATCAGAACTTCAGTTTGTTTTTAGAATCCATGTATAAGTTCATCCCATGGTTGCTGTTTAAATTTAACTTAGGAATGCTAGGCTGTTGATAACCAAACTGAATGTTGATAAGATTCCTGCATAGTGTATCCTTGCTGCTGTTTACAAAATGTTTTAAGACTGTGAATCATATACCAAGATGTGGACTAGATCAATTGGTTTGAAACTTGTTTATATGCATTTATTGATGTTTGCTTACCTGGCCAGATTTGCTTGATTTTTGTCTTGACAAACATGAATAACAGTTGCAGTTTCATTGGTCATTTTCCCCTCCACTATGTTTTCAAGACATTTTGATGTCTAAACCTCATGTACAATGTATTTAGAACATGTGCATACCTTGCATTGAACTTAATTGCATCTGTTTTGATCATTAGAGCTCAAAATGCATCTCAAGCTCTATTACGCGTGAGCCATCGAATTTCTTTGTGTGTTCATTGTTTGAGAAAACTAACAGCACCATCAAATTCCTCATCAAATTTCACGTGAGTTAGACCTAAGATTTTCTAAAATCCATACTATTTTGACTAAAATTGGATTGATCACGTTTTGGTTATTTTGTGCTTTGGCTTGCTTTATTTTTGCCCAGAATTCACGCACCTTGAGGCTTATGTATTTATAGGGTGGCATTAATACACGGATGTATCGCCACCCCAGTGGTTAAAGGCCTTGCCTTAAGTCCTTACCTTACCATGAAAACCCCGGTTCGAGCCCTGTTGGGGCATTTTTGCTTTTTCTTTCTTTTATTTTCCATGTTTTTTATATTTGTTCTTCCTTTTCCATCTCCCATCACACGTGCGCGCTGGCTGCGATGGTTTATTTTTGAGCCTGCAGCTCTGAGGTCAAGGGTTCAAACCTTTATGGCAGCTTCCTTTCTTTTTTTTAGCCACTTGTTTATTTATTTATTTCATTTTCTTTTCATTTTATTTTATTTCTTTTCTTATTTCTATTTTATAGTCTCAAATATCTAAAATCCAAAAAAAAATTATCTCTTATATATTTTTGATGTGTTAATTTATTTTTCATCATATTATTTTTATTTTTTCATTTTAGTTATCATTTTATTTTGAATTTATAAGTTAATGTGTTTGATGGATTATCATTTATTCCAATCATTTTCTTTTCTTTTTCATTTCACTTGTGAGTGAATTATTTAATGTTTACTTGGCCTTGTGCCATGATCCCCCTAGGATTCCTAGTCCCTCCGTTTAGGATGGGAGTAGGAGAGACATTAGGTGTTCAATCCTTTGCATGATAACATTAGGAAGTTTCCCTTTACCTCAATCTTAGGATCACCATTGCATGACAACTTTAGGTTTGGTTTAGTCCCCCTTTAGTGTGTCTTTTCTCTTCTCATCTCAAAACAATCATAAAACACCTAATAAAGGTTAATGATTATTGTGCGTTACGTGCCTTAAGCACTTGGGAAAGGGTTGTTAAGGGGTTTCCCTTTAATGGCTTGGATGTTTAGTGTAGCACCCTTTGGGTGATATGCGACGCATTCACTCCTAAGTCATAGTCTCTAGTGCGATATGAATTACAAACAATTCTCAAAACACTTCTTCTCTAAAAAACACAAAAAAAAAACATTCAAACTCCTTTTTGTCCTTTGGGACCTTTAACCTTGGAAAACCATTTTTATAAAGAGAGTTTTGTTAACTCTTGGTTCTATCGCAAACGGTAACGCCTAAGTCTACAATGGATGAGCTGCATACACCAACTGCTAGAACTGATTGTTAACCCTACTCGGGTAAAACAGTTGAACAAACATGTGTTCCCTTTTTAGCCTAAACTATGTTTGCTCTGATCTTTCATACCAGATGAAAGTACGTAGGCAGAAGACGCGATGTCTTGGCGAGCAACCTCCCCCCCCCCCCCTTTCACTCGTAGTTAGCCGAACTACGTTGACTCTGACTTCTCACTTCAGATGAGATACGTAGGCACAAAGCGCCATTGCTTTGCCGAGTCACTTCTTTTTCTTTTGTCCTTGAGCCTTTAGCTAGATAGTTTCAATCAACCTTTTAGATAGACAACAAGCATGGATCCCGTCGAGTACGACGGACATGAGGGGTGCTAACACCTTCCCCTTGCGTAACAGACTCCCGAACCCGAGATTTGGTTGCGATGACCGATCTTATCCCTCTTTTCGTTAGGTTTTCTCTGAGCATTTCCTTTCCCTCTCTTGGGATAAATAACGCACGGTGGCGACTCTTCTATCATTTCCGGCCTCGATTTTCGCAGTAGCGACACCCGACGAACAGGACGATGAAGTCAAAGCCGAACACACTCCTCCAACGGCCAACGGGCAGCCCTTCCACCCAACATGCCCCATTCTAGACGGGGACTTCGAGATCATAGCCCTCGGCGAGGATGCGACCAGGAGCGTGAAGATTGGAGTTGGACTGCCCGACCTAGTGAAGAAGCAGCTGAAGGCCTGTCTCCGTGAGAACGTCGACCTCTTCGCCTGGAGCGCCGCCGAGATGCCCGGTCTTGACCCCGAGGTCGCCTGCCATCATCTCTCCATTAACCCAGCTACGAGGATCGTAGTACAACATAGGCGTAGGCAGTCCCTCGAAAATTTGGCGACTGCTGAAAAAGCTGTAAAAGACCTCCTAGAGGCAAATTTTATTTCAGAAGCCCGGTATTCAACCTAGTTGTCCAATGTTATATTAGTCAAAAAGAGTAATGGAAAATGGAGGATGCGTGCTGACTATACGGATCTTAACCAAGCATGTCCTAGGGACGCATATCCCCTCCTCAATATCGACAAGCTCGTCGACAACTCGGCGGGCTTCAAATTATTGTCCTTCATGGACGCCTACTCGGGATACATCCAAATCCCCATGGCTGAGGTCGACAAACAGAGCACGACCTTCATGACCGAGTTGGGCAACTATTAATACAACGTAATTCCCTCCGGCCTAAAGAACGTCGGCGCCACCTATCAATGGATGATGAACAAGGTCTTTCAGGGAGAGATTGGCGATATGCTCGAAGTCTACATGGACGACATGATCGTTAAATCACACACCGAGGTCGACCACACGGCCCACCTTAAGAAGGTCTTCGAAATAGCGAGGAGGTTCAAGATGCAATTTAACCCGGAGAAGTGCACCTTCGGTGTATGCTTGGGGAAGTTTCTCGAGTTTTACCTGACCGAACGAGGGATCGAGGAAAACCCAGACAAATGTCGGGACTTCTCCAAGTTTGCAACGCCGAGCACGAAGAAGTCGATCCAGTCGCTGAACGGGATGCTCGCCTTGTTATCCCAGTTCGTCGCCAAATCCGCGCAACATGCCCTCCCATTTGTCAGACTACAAAGGAAAGAGGTCGCGTTCAAATGGACGAAGGAATGCGAACAGACCCTCCTTCACCTCAAGTGTGTCCCCTTAGAGCCACCAGTTCTGACAAGACCACACGTCGGGGAAACCCTCTACCTATACTTGGTCGTTTCCACCGAGGCCATCAGCACCGTACTGATCTGAGAAACTCATGACGGCCAGAAGTCGATCTACTTCATGAACAAGGCCCTCCACGACCCTGAAGTGAGATACCAGCAGATCAAAAAAGTCACCCGGGCCCTATTCAACGTGGCCAGAAGACTCCGACACTACTTTCTAGCTCACACCAACGTGGTCAGAACCGAGCAACCTTTTAAACAGCTGCTCAGTAGGGCCGACATGTCAGGGCGCATGTTGAGGTGGTCGATGGAACTCTCCGAATTTAACATCCTCTACGAAGGAAGAAAAGCACTCAAGGCACAAGTACTGGATGATCATCGTCGAGATGATACCCGCCGCGGAACCAACTTCCGGAGCCCACAAGTGGACCATCTTCGTCGATGGCACTTCGAGCTCGATGGGAAGCAGTGCGGGCATCATCCTAGAGAACGAAGAAGGCACTGTTGTGGAAGTCTCTCTTGCCTTGACCTTCCCGACGAAAAACAATCAGGCCGAGTACGAGGCGTTCTTGGCTGGATTCCGCCTGGTGGAAGACCTCGGAGCAAAGGAGATCAAGATTTTCACAGACTCCTAGTTGGTCGCCTCCCAAGTCCGGGGTGAGTACCAAGTCAAGAACGACAATCTGGCTGAATATTTAGCCCTTATAGGGAAGCAGATGAAGAGTTTCGACTCTGCTGAAGTGCAACACGTTCCCCGTGAACATAACACCCGAGCAGATGTCCTCTCGAAATTAGCGAGCAGAAAGAAGAAGGGAGGGAACAAATCTGTCACCCAGGAGGTCCTCGCATGGCCAAGCATGGAGAAGGCGAAAGCGATGCTCGAGGTCAATGCCATTGGGGGCAGCGACTGTTGGATGACCTCGATACATACCTACCTTAGCACGGGACACCTCCCAGTGACGCGAAGAAGGCCAACACAGTCAAACGTCGAGCTTGCTCCTACGTGCTGCTCGAAGGCAGACTACACCGGAGAGGCTTCTCGATCCCTCTCCTCAAATGCGTTGATAAATCCCAAACCCCAAGCATCTTACAAGAGATTCACGAGGGCATCAACGTGCAACACCTGGGAGGAAGGCCTTGCGAGCTGGGTACTACTGGCCGATGATGCAGCAGAATGCTAAGGAGCACGTAAAGAAGTGAAACAGGTGCCAACGGCACGGGGACATGCACCCCGCCCCTCCAAGCGAGCTCAAGTCCCTCTCCTCCCCATGGTCGTTTGCCTGGTGGGGGATGGATATTCTTGGCCCATTCACCACAGGCTCCTACTAGAACAAGTAGCTGATAGTCGGCGTCGACTATTTTACCAAATGGATCGAAGCCGAGGCCCTCGCCAAGATCACGGCGCACAACATACTCCACTTCTACAAGAGGAACATCCTCGCCAGGTTCAGCGTCCCCCTGGCCATCGTGACCGACAACAGGACGCAGTTCACCGACAAAAATTTCTAAGACTTCGTGACCAAGCTCGGAACAAAGTAACACTTTACTTCAGTCGAGCACCCACAAATGAACGGCCGAGCGGAGGCCGCGAATAGAGTTATCCTGCGGGGCCTGAAATGCCGGCTCGGAGACGCCAAGAAAAGGTGGGCCAAGGAGTTCCACAGCGTACTCTGGGCTTACAGAATGATGCCCCACTCGACCACCGGGGAGACCCCTTTCCGGCTAACTTACGGGACCGAAGCGGTGATCCCGGTAGAAATAAGGGAGCCGTCTAGGAGAACTGAATCCCCCTCGAGGAGAAGGCCAATGATAAAGCCCTCAGAGATGAGCTCAACCTAGTCGAAGAGATCCGTTCAGGGGCATCTCTCTGTAAAGTCACGCTGAAACAAAAAATTTCCCTCCGCTACGACAACAAGGTCATAAAACATGAGTTCCAGGTCGGCGACCTGGTCTTACAAAGAAACCAGAAAGACTTGCGTAAGGGAAAGCTCGCCGCAAATTGAGAGGGCCCCTATCGTGTCCAAGACAAGACAGCGCACGGGGCCTACTACCTCGAAACCTTACTCGAGGATGAAATAGCTCGACCATGGAATGCTGAGAAGCTAAAAAGTACTACAGTTAAACACTTCCCGCGATGACCCACCTCGCGACCGCGGGAGCGCGATATGATACAAACACGTCTCCTAAAAATCAACGAGATAACAAGCGTATGCCCTTTTTTGTATGCAGGCAGAGCACTCTGTTCGAAGGGGACCCCTCGATCGAGAGCCATTGTCGCTGTACCGAGATGGCACAATACCCAGCTCATGATGGGACGTTCACGCACGGAGAGAGGACCACAACCGCAGTCTATCTTTGTAACAGACCAGGTAAGAACCCCGATCATCCGGCCAGTTCCCTACACTACCGGGCACAACAAACAACGTCGAGCTACCACTCCCAACAATATACAAACGAGCAAACAAGCATACAAAAACGTGCAAACAAGCATTAATAAGTAAATAAACAAGCACACACAAATACTTGGCAAAATGATAAACATTGATTACAATTACAGGAACTAGCCCAGTTGTTCGAGAATTACAAATAAGGGCACACAACCCGAGCAACAATCAAAAATAATAATCGGGCATGCAGGTCGATGCAAACGGGCACGCAGGCCACACCAATTCCTACTCATCAATACGACCTTCCTCTTCTAGGACGTATTGGTCCTCCTCGTCATCGTCGGGTCCGTCGGGCACCATGATGCGTTTGCCTTGGACTTGATGGTAGGGGCCAGTCCACTCGGTCACCAAATCCACGTCGGGGTTGGTAAGTCAAAGCTGGGCCATGACACTCTTGAAGCCTACCTCGACGGCCCCCAAGAAATCGTCTTCCAGTAGCCGAATCGTTTCCACCAACTCCCGTCGGGAAACCAGCAGCTTCTCCTCGTCAGACTCTTCCTCGACAGGAGCAAGCAAATCCTCGAGTTTGGCAACCTGACCCTTCAGCCCAGCCAGCTCATCATCCCCGTCCTTCACCATCTTCTCAAGCTCCCTGATCCACTCGTGATGGGCTTTGTCTTGCATCTCGTACTCCCTCTGATCGACAACTAGCTTGGACCGAACCTCCTTAGATATTGCCATCTCACCCTGCACAGTAGCTAAGTCCCCCAAGGAACAACCCTCCTTGTTAAGTACGAGGGCCGTTTCGAACGCCCACACCACCGAGGCCAGGTCGTCGGACAACATCTTCCTCCGAGCCTCCTTGCTGGAGGCCAGGATGGTCTTCATCTCCTCGGGAGCCAAACTAGGGACATTATCCCCAATAAAGAAATTAGGCTTGAGACAGCAAGGGGGAAGGACGAAACATCGATCAAGAGAGTTGTCCGTTAGGTCGATCAGGGACGCTTCAATCTCTTGTCGCCTCTTGGAGACCGGTGGCGTAACCGAGGAGCCGCTACCTTGCACAGACAAAACCAACCCTGCCGGTCCAGCACCGACCTCTTCCCTAACAGCAGCGGCCCTCCCCGCGGGATGTCAGCCACCCCTCTTGACCAGCTTCGTAACACGTTCTTCCATCGAACTCATAGCACCTGCAAGGAGAACATGAGAAAACAGTTAGTATAGAAATTTAAAACAGAACAAATAAAAGTCAAAGAAGCTGCTCGCTACCTAAAAAACAATGAGCCTCTGCCTCGGTCCGACACTCAAGGAGGTCCCTCGTATTGATACACCTAGTCTCGATCGGGACCTCCCCGCTAGCGTCGCAAATATACAGCCCATCCGGGGTCACGCATTTGCAAGGGGGAAAATAAAGTTATCGTCCTCGTCCAGATGGTTAGGTCGGTAGATAAAGCTCTCCGTACTAGATCAAAAATGCAATTCCATCCACTCCAAGGGGAAATGGGAGTAGAAGTCCACCTCGGACTTGCCATCCATAACGATAACCTCTCATCAGAACTTCGTATTAATGGCCTCGTCTATCTCCGGCGTCACCATGAACCACCTGCCCTTGAACCTTTGACAGAATTTGTGTATGCCCGAAAGAGCCTGGTCGACTGCTTCAGGGAAACCCAATTGTGTTGTCCAGACACAGTCTGCCGCTGTAAGTGGAAGAAGCAGAAGAATAGTGGTATGGTGGCCCCGAGATCGAGATATTTGCAGACGATCTCAAAGGCACGGAGGAAAGCAAGGGAGTTGGGGTGGAGCTGAGAGGGCGCCATCATCAGGTGGTCGAACACTTCCTGTTGGAAATCTGTGAACGGCAGGCGCATCTCCGCCTCCTTAAACTCAAATTCATACATAGGGAATCGACCCCCGTCATAGAGAGAGCAGATACGATCCAGTTCCCGAGGCCGACATGCCCTAAATTGACGAGGAACCCTGGTTTCTCCATCCTTGATCATGGCGAAGACGTCTGAATCATCGATCACGAACCTGGACATGTAGTTGAAGGGTTCGTCCCTGACCCATTCTCCGACCGGCCTGTCCAGAGGCTCCACAACGGTCCCATCTTGGCGACCCTCTTCATTGTTGGACAGGTACCACATTGTTTCCTCTACTTCACGGGCAACCATTTACCTGAAAAGCAGAGGAACTCATTGAATTCGACAGCTAAATCAAATTCACCCTTCCACTGTAGTTCAAGTGAAAGGGCGTGGACGCTTGAAGCCGAGAAGAACTACGACACGCCCCGGATCTCCCAGAAGACCATTCTGGGTTAACTCAACAATGATTGCATCTCCCCGGGCTACTCATCGCAAGGGCCAGGGACGATCGGTTAGAACCCTAGTTTTTAAGGACTCTTCGACGTATTCGCCAAAAAAGCCCACGGTCTCCCTGACAGGCCCGTTGGAGCCGCCGGAAACACCGCCTGAAGCTTACTAAAATAATAGTAGGGAGGCGGAAACTTACGTGATACGACAGAGAAAAGCGATTGCGCCGAGCAGAAATATTGTAGGCGTCGAGCAGGAAATTCAGAAGGTGAACAGCAGCGAGAAGACAAGAGAGCAAAAAGACGGGTTGAGCCCACGTATATATACGCCCTGGCATGAGAAACGAAGCATCGTTAGGCACTCAAGTACCTAGCCCGTAGCCTCCTTAGGATGACATGTGGCGGCCTTCAGCCTTCCCTGCGTCTCTTCAGGTTTCCCCTTCTCATCCACGGGCCTCCCCGTACATCATAGGCTCGCCCGACCAGTACAGCCGCGGACTGACCGATGAAGCAACATGCTCGAAACTTTTGCACCTTAAGTCATAGCTTGTTTGACCGTGAGCAATGACTTAGGGGCTACTGTTTTGGACTGGGCCGACACTTGGCCCATAGTCGAGCAGGCCCAAACCCCATCGGGTTGGAAGGCCCAATAATACCTAAGTCGTCTCCTCGTCGGGCAAAGACCTTTCTCCCGTCAGGCACGTACCCATGACAGTCGAGCTGGATCCTCACATCTGCCCGGCGCACTCTCCCTTCTGCCCCACTGTCGGGGCAGAATCCATCCAGCTCGGTGAGCTCCTCTGAACTCCCCCACGTTCTCAATGTGTCCCCTACACGGAGACACGTCATCAGGTAACTACCCGTGCCCTGATTTTTCAGTCCTCCACCTCCCGTATAGCACGAAGCAGTTACACTAGGGTAAAGACCACGTGCTGGTCTTCCTGACGCCACGTCAGCCCTAGCAGTTACCAGCATTGGGCCTGGCAACCCAGCCCAACGCGAAGTAACCGTTGGCCCTGCGATGGGGGCACACTATAAATACCCTCTTTCACTAGAGGGTCGGGTAATCTCATTCTTCTATCTCTGTACTTGTTATCACTCTTCCCGACTCTTACTTTGGTATCGAAGTGTGTTTCAGGTACACCCCCCTCCATTCTCCCAGTAGTCAGACAACTCAGACGCGTGGTCGGCCAGTGACTCCTTCTGATCAGGTACGGTCAATTATCAAGTGTTTCTAATGTTTCAATGAGTTCACAGAGTAAATCAAAATGATGTCAATAATGATTACCATAAGATTTCTCAAGTAGGGTTTGAGATTTAATTCATGTATTCAGAGAACACTTTTGAGGTATTGTGTTACACCAAAAGAATTATTAGGAGCTTTTTTATCTTGAAACCTACCTTAAACCCTTTAGGGAAGCGTCACAATACATATCACAAAAACTCATACTTACTTAGTTTAGCGGAATGTTTCCCTTCTCAGAGTACTTGTTGCATAATTATTAAGTGTTTCTAATGTTTCAATGGGTTCACGGAGTAAATCAAAATGATGTCAATAATGATTACCATAAAATTTCTCAAGTAGGGTTTGAGATTTAATTCATGTATTCAGTGAACACTTTCGAGGTATTTTGTTACACTAATGGAATTACTAGGAGCTCATGATGGTCGTATCGTGTTCTAAAAGTGGACTTTGGTATGTATTAAGCCTTGAATTTATTTGATGATACTTAAAATAAAAATATATCTTAGAAAATAGTGTAGCCTCTATAAGTTACTCAAATAAGTTTTTAATTCGTGGAAGATGATACTTTTTATCTAAAGTCATTTAGTTTAGTTAATGGTAGTTTATATACAATCGCATCCTTGTCAACTTTCTTCTTAGCCAAAAATACTAGCGCTATCCATGGGGAGGAAATAGATCTAACGAAATGTTTCTTCATAAGGTTATCCAAGTGGTCTTTAAGCTACATTGATTATAAAATGAACATCATGTAAGTGGAAAGAGATACATGTGCTACACCTAGGACAATGTCTATGGTGAATTTTATTTCCCTTTCTAGCAAAAAGGATGTCACATATTTAAAAAATGTCTTTATACTCAATTACTATTAGAATAAAGTGAAGGATTCGACTTTAGAATATACAAATAGACCCATATGAAAGTGATAAAATGCTTGTATTGTAAATGAGATATAACATGTGTTATTCTCGATGAATCATATCAAAAGGTTGAATTACATTTGACTAATGAACTCGAAATAGTATAACTTTCATTTTACCAAGCTTACAAGAACTGCAATCAAATTGAACAACACTAAAGGGAGTGGAATTTCCATTGTTAAATACTCTAAATATTGCCAAATCAGAAAACACATTTGAACTTGGGTGATCAGGACGCTTATGCCATAATTGAAAAATAAAAATTGCATAATTATAAGAATTAAAAGGTAATAAATAAAACAAATAAAAACAATGAATTAAGAGGAAAATGTGTCCAACTTTACCAATGCCCCTACCGATCATTACACTGTCGATGATCCAACATTTTAGCAATAACTAACCTTCTTACATCTTAATACTCACTTTTGTAAACATTAGGGAAATATGGTTTTTCTTAAACCTTTATTTTTTTTATGACAAATGTGGCTTATATTATTATGAATTCTTCATATAAAGAGGCTATATAGCATAAATATTGGTTGGATGTTATAGAAGTTGAACTTTTGTCACTAGAGGAAAATTATATATGGGATTTTATGCAAAGTCCTTCGTCTATTAAGCCTCTTGATAGTAAACTTATGTTCAATATAAAGGTTTGTTCATATGGATCAATGGATCTCAAGACGACATTGGTTGTTCTTTGATGAATGTCTAAAAGAATTACTTCGTAAAAAAACAACATTTATTCTCATTCAAACAATCATGGAACGAAAGATATTTTTCTTCCTCCCTGTAATGTAATTTGTGTAATTGTTTGGAGTCCTTAGGCAAAAAATATTTAAAAACAATGATAGTATATTCAAATCAAAGATTTAGAATACAGGCACTTATTTTTATGAATGTGTGTTTTAGCAAGTTTTAACTAAAAAATGGTTAAATGCATCCTAAGTTGCATGTTGCTAAAACACTCCTTCTAAAAAATAAATGGGAGTAAGTTAGCATCTCCTATAGCCATTTTCTAAAACACACCTATTTATTTTTTAGAAAATTATTAACTAAAAATTCATTAAATACACCCTAAGTTGCATATTGCTAAAACACACATTCATAATAATAAGTGAGTATATCCTAGCAAAACTCATATATATATATATATATCATTAATATTAATATAAGATTACACACGACACATTTTTTAATTAAAACAAAAATGAACTGAATAATAAGACTTAAACGTTAAAAGATGTTGGGTGAAGGTGAATCACCTTCAAACTGAGGATTCACAATGACTTTGACTCAGACTTCCCTTCCTAAAAGACAAAGGAGTAGCGAGGTTCGCTAGCCGACCTTGCCTAAAAGTACTTTTCTATGACGCTTAAGGGGTAAAGAATAGTTTTACTGAAACTAATGATTTTTCACTTGTTGGCTTTCCACCATTCAAACTTGGTTACTTCCTACGTTATTCGCCGACATTGAACTATTCTCTTGACATTCTTCTTCATTCAGATACTATTAAAATATTTGATGAAACATTTGTCTTCGACTAAATTTATATCTATGGGTGATACATCCTTTGAGTTTTGTTTATTTGATTCTGTTTCAATCTCCACTACTAGAAAAAACACCTTCGGTGGCACAATATTACAACGATCATATTTCCACCTTCGTCATATAATATTTGTTCGCGCATGTTTTTTTATTAAGAAACTTTTCATCACAGTTCCTTTAAAAAAATCATGGTCATGGAGTTTGAATGACAAGCTTCGTGTCCCAGCATAAACATTTTTTCATTTTTTTTCAATAAAAATTAGCGTGTGTCCCTTTTCATTTATTGTTATTTAAAAATTGAAAGTATAACAATCACAGTTGTTTAGTTCAGCCGTGGTTATATGTTCCATATTTCACAAGGATTGAAGCTTGCAACCGTTGGGAAATATTTTCCTACAAAATTAAAATACTAAAGGTACTTCGTTTCATTCATAACACACAAGAGTGCCCTAGCGAACAAGACGACAACAATAGCGAAACCTTCATCATTTTCATTCATTTCTGAAAAACAAATATCAGTTTTGGAAAGGAAACCATCATCCTTTTCAAATTATGATACGTTGTCAATCTTTCTCTCTGACGCTTTTGAATATTTTATGTCCTTCGTAAGGGTTATTTACCATTATTTCTCTCTAACGCTTCTGAATGTTAATGTTCTTTGCTAGGATATTGTGTATATTTACATTGTTATGTGTATTATTCTTGTTGCCATGTTCATGTTTTATTCAAATTTTGTGAATATGCTTTAGGTTTTTGTATTGAATATGTTTATGTTTTATTCAGACATTATGACACTTATGAATATGTTTATATATTGGTGTTGCCATTTTCATGTTTTATTCACACATTTTCATATGCATATAATAATATTAGGCCCGATGTTTTGGTGTTGTGACTATTTATGGCAAACCCCACAAATTATTTTTGTGATTCCCTTCACAACTGAAGTTGAGTTCAGCAAGTACATGCTTACCAATCTCTACGACAAAGTTGCTCGTGCTTGGCATCTCAACCAGCATCTCCAAAAACTTGAATCCGCAAGGAAGGTTGAATATTGTCAAATAATAGAAGCAGCAATTGAATATGGAAGCATATAATCACACTCATCACAAAAATATCTGTCGCACCTCGAAAAATCACATTTGAACATACGACCCTCACGCGAAAGGGCACAGAAATGCGGTTCGACAGAGTCGCCACCGAACTTTATTTTTCCTGAATAAACGGGAGAGGAAAATATTGAGAAAACCTCTTAAAACGAAAAGGATAGGAACAGGGCTGTCGCAACCAAGTTCCGGGTTCGGGAGTCGGTTACGTGAGGGGAAGGTATTAGCACCCCTCACGTCCGTCGTACTCGACGGGAACCTCTTAAGGTAATTGTGGGGAGTGTTGTTTAGTTTTACTTGTTTTCTTCTCGTTGATAAAGGTAGAATTGGTAGGTTAAAAGGTTAAAGGAGAGATGGGTGGCTAGAAGGTAGGGTGCTCGCCAAGGATTGGGGCCCTTGTGCCTACGTATGCTCATTCGGACGAGAATGAGAAATCAGAGCGTCGTAGTTCGACTGCGGGAAGGGATTGGGTGGAAAACGGAAGATGGATAGAAGTGTGCTCGCCAAGATCATCGCCATCTTGTGCCTACGTATCTTATATTCAAGAATGAATAAAGAATCAGAGCGTTCGTAGTTCGTGTAGACGACCACGAAAAAAAATGAGGTTGAACAGGTTGGGAGTTTGAGAAAAGAGACGAAAGAGTGACTGACAAGCAACCCAAGAGCATGCCTCAAGAGTTTGTCACTCAAGAATTCAAGGAATGCGAGACTCCAAGAACTCAGTTCTTTCGGGAATTGACTGAATAAGTTGAAGATGAAGAGTTAGATGTTTTGAAATCGAAAGAATGAATTAATAACAACTCAAGGGCGCGCCTCGAGAGTTACTCATTCGAATATTCAAAGAATGCTTGATTATGAGAATATTCCTCTTTCGTAAGTTTTTTAAAAAAGAGTTTGTGAAAGGATCGAATCGAAGAATGGCATGCGAGGCCAACAGGAAGTTGTTTTGAACATGGCTCGACGACGTGTCGAGGATTTGATTGAAAATGTGACCGACTTAACGACATGTCAAGGGTTAAGGTTGTGAGAAACGATATTAGTCCCTGAGGGTGCTCCTAATATCGAGACCACGAGGAATTGTGAATGAAATGTGGGTTGCGAATGCGGACGAGCATTCGACTTAGGAGAATGTTTAAAAAAGATTGAATTCGAAAGGTTGAGTGAATAACAACTCAAGAGCGTGCCTCGAGAATTATTCACTCGAAGACACAAGGAATGCTAGATCCCAAGTACCTCCTTCTTTCGGAGTTTTAATAGAGAAAATATTGAGAAAAAAGTGTTTGAGAAAATCAAAAGATTGAGTGAATAACAACTCAAGAGCTTGCCTCGAGAATTATTCACTCGAAGATCCAAGGAATGCTAGATTCCAAGAATCTCCTTCTTTTGGAGTTTGATCGAGAAAATGTTTTAAAAATGATTTGAAGCGAAAATGAAATAGTCTCGACTAAATTATCATCCATCAATAATTTGACCGATAATAATTATTAAAGTCATCATTGACTAAAGAATAAGAAGAAAAAAAAGGATAAAGAAAGTTTTGACGAAAAAATGGTCTCGGGTTTGTTATTATTCGTCAATAATCTGACAAACTATAACTCGGGGTATCGTCATCGACCGCAAAACACAAAAGTGGAACGAAATGTCCAATAACAAATGCAAAAAACGATTTGACCTTCAATATAAATATATAACCTTCTAAAAGAAATATAATATCGAAACCTAAAATAAAATAAAATTTCTATAAAATATATAACAATATATACATATAATAATAATAATATATACATATATGCTGGTAATAATTACATAATATAAAAAAAAGTTTTAAAATAAATGAAATAAATGAAAAGCGGAGAATAGAAACACATGGGTGAAAATAGGAGATGAGAATCATTTGGGCCAAGTGACCCATCATCCTAATGACGAGAATGACACGAGTGCAGACAACACACGCACAAAAAATTAGGGCTGAAACAACGAAACCCAAAATCGGTCCACCATACATGTTATTCCTAAAAGACGACAAAAAAAATTAAAAAGAAAACGGCCAGATCTGTTCAAACAAATTCACGAAATCTTCTTCACGATGAAGCAAAATCGGAAGACAAAGAACAACATCAAAACGTTCCACCTTCTTCACGATGTACTTCGATCTAGCTTCCTCGTTTTTCTTCTCTCGTTTCTGTTTCTGTTTTGTGCCTGTTGATGGGTTTGAATTTTGAAATGGGATTTAGGGTTTATGAGTTTTAATGAAGTTTGGGAAGCTGTTGCGGTTAGAAGGGTTCAGTTGAAGATCTCAAAGTGTAATTGGTTTCATGGTTGAAATGGGTATGGGGGTTGAGGAAGAAGACACAGGGCTTGTGGTTGTTCGAGGAAATGAGGGAGGAGGGTTCTGTTTTGACTTTCGTGAAGGAACTTCAAAGGGGAAGAAAAAAAAGCTGAGGTTCTGATATTGTTGATGAAGGAGGAGTTGATGAGTATGAGGATATTGGAATGAGATGATGTTTTGCGGATTCATGGAATAGTGCGGCTAGGTTTTTCTCTTCTCCAATCCGAAACTTTTATATTCAAGGTAGAATATTGATCCGCTGTCGTTTCAATTTCGTGTTTTGCAACTTTTCATGTTGGTGCCATTACTGGTTCGTACAAAGTGATGGTTTGTACGTTTTTTCCTTGTGTCCCTGTACTATCTGTGAAAGGAAATGGTGGGGCCTGGGGAAAATATGGCTTTGTGGTGTGCTGTTTTCAGTACCCCTCTTTTTTTACGTTTTTTCTTTCGTCTGAGGCACTTGTGATTTCCCGTGAAATTACTAAACTCTATACCAGAGTGGCTTCCGCAGCAAGCCTGTTTACATTGCTAAACCCCAGAAAAGAATTCAAAAATCATTAAATACTTTACCAAACGTTTGTGCTGTGCATGGTAATCCTAGAAACCTAAGTAACTTAATTTATTATGTGCACTATTATAACAAGACATGTTGTATATTTTTGCAGGGAATGCCTCAGGCGAGAAGATAAAAACTTCAGGCTCCTGTATCAGGTGTGGATAAATCATCCATACATTTTGGTTCTTGTCCAGTTCTTGCAAATAAGGCAGCTAATGGAGGAACTATCCAACGCACTCGACATTGCAGGCCATGAAATCGGAGAGTCACAAGCAAATTTCAACTTGAATAAAGGCCCCTGAAGCGGCATCTCACCATCACACTCCTCCTCAATCAAAATCGCAGCCTGTGAATCTTCCAAAGCTTGCTCCATTAAATTGATGTGAAGAAACACATCTTTAACATCAAACCCTGCCTGTGAATAACTAGGAGGCAAGGAATCATAGTGTTCACGAATGTTGGACATAAGCTTCTCAGGAAGCTGGCTACCAGGGTAAAGCTGAGTAAGGTTTCGAACGACAGTTCCCCAAACGAGATTGTTGCTAGTACGAGAAGTGTTGTCGTTGGGTTTGGAAGAATCAAGGTTAAGGTTAATATTGAGGGTGTTTTTGAGGGAAGCAATAGCTTCGGAAACATTGCGAGTGAGTTTGTTGAACTTCTTGTGGATAACGGAAGAGTCTTTGTTGTTGTGTTGTGATCGTGAAGATTGGTGGTTGATGTCCATGAGGACTTGTTCTACCATGTCTTCGTCGTATTCACCGTAGTCGTCACACTAAGATGAGCTTTTGAACTAGACTCCCATATTGTTTTGAATTCAAAATTTCATTTTAATCCATTGTTGTCATTTTCAGGTTGTGATTATGAGCACATTATGAGATGAGAATCGACGCGCATACACTAGCTACACGAAGGCTGAAACACCGCAAATTCATGTGCAAGAATATGCATTTTCCTAGACTGATTATGAAGGCATAATATTCCAACATTACACAGTGAGCATCCGACGCGGTTTGAAGCAACAACTTGCTAGTCTTGGATTTTGGCGTGGCTTGTGGTAAATGGTATGAGGTAAGTAGTGAAATCCCATGTGCTGTTATTTTGTTTTTCATACAAATTGATTTTGCTTCTCTTTGGATTTGCAGGACAAGCTGTACTGGTTTGTGCAGAGTGGTCTGTGTGCATTTGCAGATCTTTGTCTTGGTTTGTCAGTGAAAGAAACCATTAATTGATGTGCAATAGCTGGCAGTATGTGTGGAAAAGATCATATCATGAATGGAAATCAAGAGCTGCGTGTCTTTTTTTTTAATGATAATTCGTGGGGACCTCTGCTATGAAGAGAATGCAGGATTCAAGAATCATGGACGTTGGCCTCCTTTTTCAATTAAGAATCATGGATTGTGGATTTTGAAGACAAAACTCAAGATTGAGGCATAAAAATATATATTTAGGAGTATCCACGGCTATTCTTGGTCTTGGATCAGCATTTTAATTTTTTATAATCTCGCAATGCCTTATCATGACCATAAGTCTCTGTAAACTTAAATTCAGATTGACAATAGAATCCCATCTTGGAACTAACTGCCTGTGCCACTCTTTGGATTTTAACTGATAATGAATGAACCTCTCCTCATGATACTTGAATGATGTTTTTGGAGAAAAATCAAATTCAACTTGTAAGAAGGAAACTTAATCTCTTAAACGTAACCTTATGCCAACTTAAACACTTTGAATCATATCCATGGATATCCTCAACTTTTCCTAATTTAATATGAATTCAATTGAAATTCACCTTTTCTAAAAAACTTATCTTCATACCACATTTTCAACAAATGCTATTAATGGCCCTGATCATAATGCATATTCACAACACCCTTTTGATATCCAATGATCTTCAGTTGATAACATACGAACTCTAATACACTTGTCCACAAGATTCCCTTAATTCACATATCTTAGCATTAATTTAGCTGTAAATCCACAAAGCTCGAAACAACCCCTCCAATCACATCTTATAGAAATCAATTGAACCAAATGAAACAAAGTAGGTCACCTTGTACCATGACTCAAACTCGAAATTAATTCATGCCTTATAATTGAATGCATAGAAAGGTTACCAATCCACGTAACCACTTGGTATAAGGAAATCTCAAAAGGTAGGACAAATTTGGGGTATGACAGATGCCCCTATCTAATTGGCTTATACCGAGGAAGATGAACGACTAGCTCATTCTTCTAAGGTAGAAGTCAATTAGATATGAAGAAGACCCTAAATTTGTCCAAAAAGAAAAGAAATGCTCGGGAATTGAAATGTCAGACGAGGTGTACCCCAGAGTAGACTGTAAATAACTGGGAAAAGGTCACCATCATCAAAAGGATGATGAGACGAAACACACAAGGCTACTATCACCAAAAGGATGATAGAGTAAAACACAAAACAAACAAAAACGCACAATCTGGCACCAATTCAGGTAACAGACCCCCCACCAAAAGGATGACGGAGCGAAACAAACACAAATAAAATCGCACAATCTGGCACCAATCCAAGTGACAGACCCCCCACCAAAAGGATGACGGAGCGAAACCAACACAAAAACGATATCGCACAATCTGACACCAATCCAAGTGACAGACCCCCCACCAAAAGGATGACGGAGCGAAACACACACAAACAATATCGCACAATCTATCATTAATGACCATGATAGACCCCCCACCAAAAGGATGACGGAGCGAAATAAATAAACGATCGCACAATCTGACATCGACGAAATGTCAGACCCACCACCAAAAGGATGATGGAGCGAAACAAACAAACTATCGCACAATCTATCATTAATGACCATGATAGACCCCTCACCAAAAGGATGACGGAGCGAAACACAAGCAAAATTCGCACAATCTATCACTAACGACCATGATAGACCCCCCACCAAAAGGATGACGGAGCAAACTCGAACAAACTATCGCACAATCTGACATCGACGAAATGTCAGACCCATCACCAAAAGGATGATGGAGTGAAAACACAAACAAACACATCGCACAATCTATCATTAATGACCATGATAGACCCCCCACCAAAAGGATGACGGAGCGAAACACAAGCAAAATTCGCACAATCTATCACTAACGACCATGATAGACCCCCCACCAAAAGGATGACGGAGCAAACTCGAACAAACTATCGCACAATCTGACATCGACGAAATGTCAGACCCATCACCAAAAGGATGATGGAGCAAAAACACAAACAAACACATCGCACAATCTATCATTAATGACCATGATAGACCCCCCACCAAAAGGATGACGGAGCGAAACACAAGCAAAATTATCGCGCAATCTGACATCGACGAAATGCCAGACCCACCACCAAAAGGATGATGGAGTGAAACACAAACAAAAATATCGCGCAATCTGACATCGACGAAATGCCAGACCCACCACCAAAAGGATGAGGGAGAGAAAACACAAACAAAATATCGCGCAATCTGATATCGACGAAATACCAGACCCAACACCAAAAGGATGATGGAGCGAAAACACAAACAAAACATCGCACAATCTGATATCGACGAAATACCAGACCTACCACCAAAAGGATGGTAGAGCGAAAACACAAACAAAACATCGCACAATCTGACATCGACGAAATGCCAGACCCACCACCAAAAGGATGATAGAGCGAAAACATAAACAAACAGGTCGCTATCACCAAAAGGATGATAGGACAACACCAATTTGAAGTTTACCAACATCAAAAGGATACAGGCTAGGTTGAACTGACGAAGTTCGACTATCACCAAAAGGGTGATAGTAAGGCAATTGACAACGGTCACGCTTGCTGGGTACAACTCACTGGGGAACCCCCAAGAGGAAAATTGGGTTGAAATAAATCAGCGGGGACGGCCACCGACTTGCTTGGATATCATCGTTTTGCTGAGATGGTTTCATGGTTACGCCCATGAATTCTGAAGAGGATGCCCCTGACTGGGCTGAATTTGTCTTGATTCCTTGTCTTGCTCAACAAAAGGTTGAACAACTTCATGAGGAACGCTCACGGTCTTGCTGAAGATGCCCCTGCTCGGGTTGGATCTTGCACTGAACTTCTTGGATTTGCCCAACAAAAGGTTGAACAACTTCGTGGAGAACGTCCACGGTCTTGAATGATATGCCCCTGACTGGGATGTATATTAACTTGAAGATCTGATCAACCCCGAGGTTGAAAATACGTCATGGGAAACACCCATGGTCTTGAAAAGAAATGCCCCTGACTAGGCTGATGATTGCTTTGAAGCTCTTGAAAATCGTGGGACAAACCCACCATCTTGCGGAAGACGCCCCTGACTGGGCGGTCGACGGTCTTGGAAATCTTCAAGATTGATCCTGGACCTTGACTTGCATATATGAATGCTGGATGACATTCCATACGAGTGGAAGTGCAAATGCAAATGCTAACGAGCGGAGATGCAAGAGCTGGGGAAGTATGATACGATTGGGTATGCAAAATAATGCAAAAAGGCTTATGACGATGAATGCAATGCGTATGATGCATATGATGCAGACGGGTGATTGGAAACGTAGGTGGAGACGCCAGCGTGGTGGACTTTTGGTAATTGCCAATGCGGATTGGACTTCGGGTGGTGGGAGGGATTGACTGCCTCGACACGCAGTTTGCTGAAGAAGTCATGATTGGAGCAGAAGATGTCCTTGATGTCCCAAGTCTGGGATACTTGGGTGACTGTGAATTTGCTTCAGAGAGAATTGCAGCTCTGCTTGATGGTCAGGATGACCTGGTCTTGCCCCAGTTTGAACTTGTTAATGATATGCCCCTGCTCGAGCTATTGAATAATTTGCCTCAGCCTGTGAGTTTTGAGGTAGCCTTACTTTGTGCCAACCACTGAAAGTCAATTTCCTCCTTGATTGTCCTTTGTTGAGATGTCCTTGAATACCTAGCACTGATTTGCAATTAAAACTGTACATTCATAAATGGTAATATTAATGTAAAAGTTCGATGCAAGTTTTGAAAAAGTGTTATTTTACTGAAGTGTCGTGGTAGTGAGACGAATGAACCATTAGCTCAAACGTTGTGCTGATTTTGATTGGTGTGAAAGATATATCAAGAGAAATGACACCAACACTGATGATTAGAAATCATGTGAGGAGTCAGGTTACGCAACCTTGCGGTGTTATGCTTTCAGAATAAACCTCGCCTCAATTAGGTCTTTTGAGGGTTGTAACGTGGTCTGATTCACGGTTAGGAAACAAAGGATGTTAGGCTCAAAGTATGATTTGTATCCACCCATTCTTCTTAACGATCTCCAATCCTACGTTCAGTTAATTCTGCACATGCTTGACGGTGTAAACTTGAAGGTTCAAGATTTGCTCGATGTGGCAATCACCTTATTTTGGTTTTTGATGGATGTCAGTGACCCTTTTGATTTGGGTGGCCACTGAATCTTATTTTGTTTTTGTTGAGGGTTTCGGGGTCCTCTTTTACTTTTATTTTGATCCCTAACTTTTGTATGGATTGACTTTGTTTGTCAGATCCATCGGGATTGCCTTGATTTTGCCTAAGTCCCCTCTAAGGTGTCTGACTTAGCAGGCTTTTGATTTTTTTTATTTTGTTGTGACTGCCATAGCATAGGTCATTGATGAACAGTCGTCTTCTGGATTTCGCTTTGTTGATTTGAGTGCGGGGTTGAATTAGCTGAACACTACCCTGCCCCAGGTTAAGTGTAAGGGTTTAAATATCCGAAGGAAACTGCTACTTCTAAGCTCGAAGTGGTTTACTAGGGATTAACTCCTTATATCTCCGGTGTTTTGGGGAATTGAAGCAATGCCTGTACATCATTGACGAGATTCTATCTGAAAGCATACCGTTTGCAATTATGGGTATCTCGTTTTCATCATCCTCCCTCAAATCATGCTAAACAACAGTGAATAGAGTGGAGTGAATAAATGTGTCGGTGTAAAAAAGAGTGAATACGACATAACTAATTCAAAACATGCATAAACGATACATTAATGAAAACCAAATACGAATGGCAATTGTTCAAAGCATACAATACTTAAATAAACAAAGACAAAACATAAGAAACTGCGAATAATGAAATGGCAACATGACTGCCTTCTTCGGGGAATGAACTTGACTGGAATTGATTGTTGGCACTAGTTGACCGGTGGCATTGGATTGTTGATGATATTCAGAGGCTTTCCATTGAAGTTGATAGCATCTCTGTCGATCATGTCTTGAATTATGTGCTTGAAAGCCCTGCAGTCCTCAATGGTGTGACCTGGAGCGCCCTTATGAAATTCACAATGAGCATTTGCATCGTAGTCGGCAGGAATGACAGTTGGGGGAGCCAAGTCTCTTGGAACAATAGCCTTCTTCTCCATCAACTGAGCAAAGATTTTGGCATATGACATTGGTAGACGATCAAAGACTCTATCTGGTCTCCATGTTCTCTGCGGACGCTGTGGGCGAGTACCCTGTCGTTGCTGTGTAGCTTGCATCTGTTGTTGCTGAGGAGGATACTGATATCCTTGCTGGTTGTAGGCTTGTTGCTGAGGAGCCTGTTGCCTTGGCATCTGAGCTTGTGCTGCTTGAACAGCTGGCTGATAAGGCATTGGAGCATATTGCGCAGCGGCAACATATGGATACTGATAGTAGGGAACTTGATAAGGCATAGGAGGAGCTTGTTGAGAAGCTTGCCCTTTCTGCACAAAGATGGCATTTGTTTCGCCCTCCTTCTTCTTGTATCCATTAAAAGGCCTCTTGGCATTAGCCTGGCTATTAGAACCTCCTGGGATCTTCCCACTCTTTAGCCCTTCCTCAATCCTCTCACCGACGATCACCAGGTCAGAGAATCCAGCGGAGACACTACCGATCAGCTTCTCGTAGTATTGGCCTTGCAAGGTACCCATGAAGATGTCAATCAACTCGCGGTCAACAAGAGGTGGATGCACCCTTGCGGCTAGCTCTCGCCATCGTTGCGCGTACTCCTTGAAGGATTCGTTGTCCTTCTGAGTCATACTCTGAAGCTGAGTACGATTTGGAGCAAGATCTGTGTTGTATTTGTACTGCTTGACAAATGCATCAGCTAGCTCAGCCCAAGTACGCATACTATTACGCTCCAACTGCATATACCATTCGAGTGATGCCCCAGACAAGCTGTCCTGGAAGCAATGGATCATGAGCTTCTCATCTCTGGCATAGGCAGCCATTTTGCGACAGTACATCTTCAGATGAATATTTGGGCAACTGAGACCTTTGTACTTCGAAAATTCGGGCACCTTGAACTTGGGAGGAATGACAACATCGGGCACCAAGCACAATTCCAGAGCACTGAAAGAATTTGAATTGTGCCCCTCCATGGCTCGGAGTTTCTCGGCTAGATCTCGGCACATCTTCATGGCTTCAAAATCCTGAGCAGCAACAGGACTGGCAATGGGGATAGCAGCATGATAGTTCTGATCGTCGTCATACTGATCCATCAGAGTATCTTCGACATGAGGAACCGGGATTTGCACAGCAGCAGGCTGGGCATGTGGGATAACTCCAACGGTAACTCCAGGCGCTGGGATTAGCTGAGAAGTGTTTCCCTCGACTGCGTTGTTGAAGTTCAGCGGCATCCCATGAGAACTTGGAATTGGAACCAAAGGGACGGCAGTAGACCCTTGTCCATTGTGGTTGACGACAGCGGCGGCTTCACGCTGTTCTTCCTCTCTCCTGGCTGCGAGGATGGCTTCGAGGATCTGGTCGATCTTTCCTTTCATAGAATCCAACTCTTCCCTGAAGGCGACTTGCTCCTGCTGAATCTTCTCCATCATACGTCTGGTATTGGCTCTAGTTGCGTACTGGTGTCGAGGAATCAGCTTGATTTACTGGAGAGGAAGGAACAAAGACATAAGATTCGGTTGGAGGAATGGAGATGCAAAAATGCACAACATATGCAATGCGAATGATATGCAAGATGCAATGCAAGATACAAGATCCAGGATCACAGGATCATAATCACACAACTCCTGAAGCTGGTAACTGTAATAGATAAGTAACCATAACTCCTGCTCAAAGAACATTGACAGGTACAACCTATACGGGAAGGTCTAAACATTCTACCCATAAACCCACTCACGGGGTGGTTTCTATGTTTGGTTCCCAGGATCACGGACACTAGTCGTATTAGCGTCACGCAACAGGCTGGCTGTATTACGATGATAATGACGATAAGGTCTCTCCTGAGCGGGGTCCTCATGCTAGGCCCACAAGGAGCGAGTCCTTGGAGACTAACATTACACGACCACCAATATCAGAACTGGTGCTAACAAAAGGTTCCCAGAATCACGGACCCTTCATTAATCAAGTCGTGCAACAGGCTAGCTGCGTTACCACGAGATCTACGAATAGGTCTCCTCTAGAGGAGCTTTCATGCTAGGCCCACAAGGAGCAAGTCCTCGGAGACTAACACTACTCGACTACCAATTCTAAACTATGTGTTCTCTCTGCTTTTACCAAAGCTCGGGTGTAGAGCCTTACTCATGATGTCATCCCAA
Organism: Lathyrus sativus; assembly: GCA_963859935.3. Lineage (NCBI taxonomy): Eukaryota > Viridiplantae > Streptophyta > Magnoliopsida > Fabales > Fabaceae > Lathyrus > Lathyrus sativus. The sequence continues at coordinate 122,944,964 of OZ012735.1, forward strand.
CAGGCAACCGAGATAGCAAGAACAAATAAAATCTACAAGAGAACAAATACGAAAAGAAAACAAATAAAAACAAACACTCCTCACAAACCAAAAGATAGGCTCGACTCTCTCTTTGCGTGGAGCAAAACTTCCCCAGTAGAGTCGCCACCTGTCGCACCTCGAAAAATCACATTCGAACATACGACCCTCACGCGAAAGGGCGCGGAAATGCGGTTCGACAGAGTCGCCACCGAACTTTATTTTTCCCGAATAAACGGGAGAGGAAAATATCGAGAAAACCTCTTAAAACGAAAAGGATAGGAACAGGGTTGTCGCAACCAAGTTTCGGGTTCGGGAGTCGGTTACGTGAGGGGAAGGTATTAGCACCCCTCACGTCCGTCGTACTCGACGGGAACCTCTTAAGGTAATTGTGGGGAGTGTTGTTTAGGTTTACTTGTTTTCTTCTCGTTGATAAAGGTAGAATTGGTAGGTTAAAAGGTTAAAGGAGAGATGGGTGGCTAGAAGATAGGGTGCTCGCCAAGGATTGGGGCCCTTGTGCCTACGTATGCTCATTCGGACGAGAATGAGAAATCAGAGCGTCGTAGTTCGACTGCGGGAAGGGATTGGGTGGAAAACGGAAGATGGATAGAAGTGTGCTCGCCAAGATCATCGCCATCTTGTGCCTACGTATCTTATATTCAAGAATGAATAAAGAATCAGAGCGTCCGTAGTTCGTGGAGACGACCACGAAAAAAAATGAGGTTGAACAGGTTGGGAGTTTGAGAAAAGAGACGAAAGAGTGACTGACAAGCAACCCAAGAGCATGCCTCAAGAGTTTGTCACTCAAGAATTCAAGGAATGCGAGACTCCAAGAACTCAGTTCTTTCGGGAATTGACTGAATAAGTTGAATATGAAGAGTTAGATGTTTTGAAATCGATAGAATAAATTAATAACAACTCAAGGGCGCGCCTCGAGAGTTACTCATTCGAATATTCAAAGAATGCTTGATTATGAGAATATTCCTCTTTCGTAAGTTTTTTAAAAAAGAGTTTGTGAAAGGATCGAATCGAATAATGGCATGCGAGGCCAACAGGAAGTTGTTTTGAACATGGCTCGACGACGTGTCGAGGATTTGATTGAAAATGTGACCGACTTGACGACATGTCAAGGGTTAAGGTTGTGAGAAACGATATTAGTCCCTGAGGGTGCTCCTAATATCGAGACCACGAGGAATTGTGAATGAAATGTGGGTTGCGAATGCGGACGAGCATTCGACTTAGGAGAATGTTTAAAAAAGATTGAATTTGAAAGGTTGAGTGAATAACAACTCAAGAGCGTGCCTCGAGAATTATTCACTCGAAGACACAAGGAATGCTAGATCCCAAGTACCTCCTTCTTTCGGAGTTTTAATAGAGAAAATATTGAGAAAAAAGTGTTTGAGAAAATCAAAAGATTGAGTGAATAACAACTCAAGAGCTTGCCTCGAGAATTATTCACTCGAAGATCCAAGGAATGCTAGATTCCAAGAATCTCCTTCTTTTGGAGTTTGATCGAGAAAATGTTTTAAAAATGATTTGAAGCGAAAATGAAATAGTCTCGACTAAATTATCATCCATCAATAATTTGACCGATAATAATTATTAAAGTCATCATTGACTAAAGAATAAGAAGAAAAAAAAGGATAAAGAAAGTTTTGACGAAAAAATGGTCTCGGGTTTGTTATTATTCGTCAATAATCTGACAAACTATAACTCGGGGTATCGTCATCGACCGCAAAACACAAAAGTGGAACGAAAAGTCCAATAACAAATGCAAAAAACGATTTGACCTTCAATATAAATATATAACCTTCTAAAAGAAATATAATATCGAAACCTAAAATAAAATAAAATTTCTATAAAATATATAACAATATATACATATAATAATAATAATATATACATATATGCTGGTAATAATTACATAATATAAAAAAAAGTTTTAAAATAAATGAAATAAATGAAAAGCGGAGAATAGAAACACATGGGTGAAAATAGGAGATGAGGATCATTTGGGCCAAGTGACCCATCATCCTAATGACGAGAATGACACGAGTGCAGACAACACACGCACAAAAAATTAGGGCTGAAACAACGAAACCCAAAACCGGTCCACCATACATGTTATTCCTAAAAGACGACAAAAAAAATTGAAAAGAAAACGGCCAGATCTGTTCAAACAAATTCACGAAATCTTCTTCACGATGAAGCAAAATCGGAAGACAAAGAACAACATCAAAACGTCCCACCTTCTTCACGATGTACTTCGATCTAGCTTCCTCGTTTTTCTTCTCTCGTTTCTGTTTCTGTTTTGTGCCTGTTGATGGGTTTGAATTTTGAAATGGGATTTAGGGTTTATGAGTTTTAATGAAGTTTGGGAAGCTGTTGCGGTTAGAAGGGTTCAGTTGAAGATCTGAAAGTGTAATTGGTTTCATGGTTGAAATGGGTATGGGGGTTGAGGAAGAAGACACAGGGCTTGTGGTTGTTCGAGGAAATGAGGGAGGAGGGTTATGTTTTGACTTTCGTGAAGGAACTTCAAAGGGGAAGAAAAAAAAGTAGAGGTTCTGATATTGTTGATGAAGGAGGAGTTGATGAGTATGAGGATATTGGAAGGAGATGATGTTTTGCGGATTCATGGAATAGTGCGGCTAGGTTTTTCTCTTCTCCAATCCGAAGCTTTTATATTCAAGGTAGAATATTGATCCGCTGTCGTTTCAATTTCGTGTTTTGCAACTTTTCATGTTGGTGCCATTACTGGTTCGTACAAAGTGATGGTTTGTACGTTTTTTCCTTGTGTCCCTGTACTATCTGTGAAAGGAAATGGTGGGGCCTGGGGAAAATATGGCTTTGTGGTGTGCTGTTTTCAGTACCCCTCTTTTTTTACGTTTTTTCTTTCGTCTGAGGCACTTGTGATTTCCCGTGAAATTACTAAACTCTATACCAGAGTGGCTTCCGCAGCAAGCCTGTTTACATTGCTAAACCCCAGAAAAGAATTCAAAAATCATTAAATACTTTACCAAACGTTTGTGATGTGCATGGTAATCCTAGAAACCTAAGTAACTTAATTTATTATGTGCACTATTATAACAAGACATGTTGTATATTTTTGCAGGGAATGCCTCAGGCGAGAAGATAAAAACTTCAGGCTCCTGTATCAGGTGTGGATAAATCATCCATACATTTTGGTTCTTGTCCAGTTCTTGCAAATAAGGCAGCTAATGGAGGAACTATCCAACGCACTCGACATTGCAGGCCATGAAATCGGAGAGTCACAAGCAAATTTCAACTTGAACAAAGGCCCCTGAAGCGGCATCTCACCATCACACTCCTCCTCAATCAAAATCGCAGCCTGTGAATCTTCCAAAGCTTGCTCCATTAACTTGATGTGAAGAAACACATTTTTAACATCAAACCCTGCCTGTGAATAACTAGGAGGCAAGGAATCATAGTGTTCACGAATGTTGGACATAAGCTTCTCAGGAAGCTGGCTACCAGGGTAAAGCTGAGTAAGGTTTCGAACGACAGTTCCCCAAACGAGATTGTTTCTAGTACGAGAAGTGTTGTCGTTGGGTTTGGAAGAATCAAGGTTAAGGTTAATATTGAGGGTGTTTTTGAGGGAAGCAATAGCTTCGGAAACATTGCGAGTGAGTTTGTTGAACTTCTTGTGGATAACGGAAGAGTCTTTGTTGTTGTGTTGTGATCGTGAAGATTGGTGGTTGATGTCCATGAGGACTTGTTCTACCATGTCTTCGTCGTATTCACCGTAACCGTCACACTAAGATGAGCTTTTGAACTAGACTCCCATATTGTTTTGAATTCAAAATTTCATTTTAATCCATTGCTGTCATTTTCAGGTTGTGATTATGAGCACATTATGAGATGAGAATCGACGCGCATACACTAGCTACACGAAGGCTGAAACACCGCAAATTCATGTGCAAGAATATGCATTTTCCTGGACTGATTATGAAGGCATAATATTCCAACATTACACAGTGAGCATCCGGCGCGGTTTGAAGCAACAACTTGCTAGTCTTGGATTTTGGCGTGGCTTGTGGTAAATGGTATGAGGTAAGTAGTGAAGGGTAGATTTGATTTTAAATGTCGAATTCACCAATTTCCTCTGTTTTTCAGGTGTAAATGGCTGCTTGGGTCCAAGGAATTACTGAAACCGACAACGAGCCAGACTCTCTGATGGCACAGGCCGGCGAAAAGCGCATGAGATCTGCCGCGGACTGGGCTGGGGAGGAGCCTTTGAGCATCTCCTCTCGCTTCATTATGGATGAGTCTGACATTTACGCCAATGTCGAGGACTGTCTCGAGGGTTCCCTTGTAAACTGGCAAGTGTATAAACTGCGAGCAAACTACAGGATATGCTCGACATTTAAAGGGATGAGGTTCCCTATGTACGAGTTTACCTTCCGAGAGGCGGGATTGCGTCTGCCCTTCACTGACTTCCAGCTAGGGGTTTTTGATTCGCTTCGGTTGTCACCCTCACAACTACATCCTAATGCAATCGCGTTCATGCGGGCGTACGAGATAGTTTGTCAACATCTTAATATCGGGGCCACTCTCACCCTCTTCTTCCGTATTTTCCACCTCCAAAGACAGACGATAGATGGCCGAAATAGCTGGGTGTCCTTAAAGCAGCCGAGAAGGCTCTTCCAGGCATACATGGACTCCATCAGGGCTTTCAAGGACCGATATTAAGTTGTCAAGCCCGTTACGCATATGGCCGTAGATTCACTTTTTAACCTCGAGGTCTAAGAAAGGGACGGGCAGTCGGAGGAGGTCTTAATGCCAAAGATTCCACTAGTTTGGACGGAGGAACACTTCGGCAAGGACACAGATAGCTATATAGTACGGGCAGGCTCACTGGACGCCGATGACCGGGTAGCTTACTAGAAGTTGGTCGCCTTCGTGGCTAGTTTCACCCCTACTAAGTGTGTAATGCCGGATGGGAACTTTATCCTCGATTCGCATAGGGAGATTCATACGGAGTCGCACTTTATCAATATGAGGGCCCACCTCGAGTGTGCGTTCGATGAGAAAGTCATGCGCCTCTTAGATAGTGGGTTCGCTTTTCACTTGGACCTTGTCTACATGTTCGTTGTTGGTTTGTTTTGCTGACTTTGTTTATTTTTCTCTTGTAGTAGAAATGACGAGCATGCATGAGTGCGTGAAGAGGTTGACGACCAGCAAGGGCGTGAAGAAATCTGGAAAGGGAAGGGTTGCCCAGGTGCAGCAGATGCCTGGTCCCGACCAATGACCTGGTGGCTCGTCTTCTTCTCCCCAGGGAAGCCAGTTCCTTCCTCACAAGGGACACCAAAGAGACCGCGGGTCGGTGAGCCACAGACCGTCGACTTCATTGAAGGTAGTTCCGAGGAGAGGTTCGTTCCCCCACCCTGTCATCTGTAGCCTGCACCCTTCTGTGGGGCCAACTCTCCAGTGGTGGGTGTTGCGGAGACAAAATCCATCTTGGATGCTGTTCGGAAGACGAGGAAGAAGGTTCTGGCGGAGGACCTGGCCGTAGTGATTCGGGTCTTCGAGACAGCTATGGTCCTCAATGATGAGGCTTGCTCTTCAGCCGACTTTTCCAAGTTGCAGGCCAACCTTATGACCGTCAAGGCGGAGAGGAGAAAATTGGTTGTTGATCTCGATCAGGCGAAGGAAGATAGTGTTGCCCAGCATAAGCTCTACGACGAGGTGGAGAAGCAGTTGAAGGCCGCAGGCGAAGACAGGACGAGGCTCTTGGCACGGATAGCCGAACTGGAGGCGACTTCCCAGCCCACAGAGGACGAGATCGACGAGGAAAAGCTCATGGCATCTCGGGCGGCTTTGGTGTCGAGGATCCGGCAGCTCGAGCAGGATTGCTTGGGGGCGCTCGAGGTGGACTATGACAGCGTCGTGGAGCAGCTTTGGCTCGTGAACCCGAACGCCCAATTTACCACCGTGGGGACGGGGCCCTTCCATCAAGTCATCGAGGGGTGCGTGGTCGCACCGAAACCCGAAGAGGAGGACAAGGCTCTGGTCGAGGATGGTGGCGAGCAGGAGGAAGCCTTTTAGTTTTTCTGTTGTTTTTCTAGCCTGCGTACCTGTGTTATTTTCTTGGCCTACAGCCTACTTTTGATGTACCAGTTTCTGGCCTGCTTGGACATTCTTGTAAGTTTTTTTTTTTACAATGGGTTTTGCCCATCATTTGGATATATAATAACTTTACTTTTATACATTTCTTGTTTTATGTTTCTATGTTTGAATTATATTTCTGTTTATGTTTCTAGCTCGACATGTTTGATGATCGACTGGGCGGGGAACTGGTCGGGTGATTGGAATTGGTATCCGATCGGTCATGGGGCCAAGATCTCGGTCGAGGTCTTTTTCCTGGGCATGAACCTCTCATCGCGAGCTGGGTGTTCTGCCCTAGTGGTACAACATCAGTGGAGCTCGCTTGAGGTGTCCCCGTTGGATCAAGGGTCTTGCCCACACACGAGAAGGGCTGACTCTTGTCTTTTTCGTTATAAACTTTAGGAGTCGCGTCTGTACCATGTTGCGCCACTGTGGTCGCGATGCTAACGGGTCACGGGCAGTGTCTAACTATAATATTGCTTGAGTTTTTTGTGTTCCATGGTCGAGCAAGTTCTTCTCCGTATAGGTTTTCGAGGTAATAGGCCTCGTTTCCTGTTTTGTTTTAGACACGAGAAGGCTCTTCCCAGTTTGTAGTGTGCTTGCCTTCGCGTGAGTCTTTTTGGTTCCTTCGTAAGACTAGGCTACCCACCTAGAACTCACGCTTGATGACTTCGTTGTCATGCTGCAAGGTTATCCTTTGTTTTAGTGAGACTTCACGTAGAGATGCCCCCAACCTGATTTCCTCGACCAAGTCGAGTTCTTCCCTTAGTGCTTCTTCGTTCGCCTCCTCGGGTAAGGGGGACTCGGTTCTCCTATAAGGCTCTCTTATTTCAACCTGGATCACCGCCTCTGTCTCATAGGTCATTCGTAATGGGGTCTCCTTGGTTGTTGAGTGTGGAGTGATCCTGTAATCCCAGAGGACGTTGTGTAGCTCCTTAACCCATCCTTTCTTGGTGTCTCTCAGCCTTCGCTTCAGTCCGTGTAAAATTACCCTGTTCATGGCTTCGGCCTGCCCGGTTTACTGCGGGTGTTCGACCGACATGAAGTGTGTTTCGTGCCTAGTCTGGCAACGAAATCCCGAAAGTTCTTGTCGGTGAACTGTGTCCCATTTTCGGTGACGATGGCCTGGGGTACACCAAATTGGGCAAGTACATTTCGTTTGTAGAAACAGAGTATCTTTTGGGCTGTGATTTTGGCTAATGCTTCGGCTTCTATCCACTTAGTGAAGTAGTCGACACTGACTATCAAATATTTATTTTGGTAGGATCCGGTGACGAAGGGCCCGAGGATGTCCATCCCCCACCATGCAAAGGGCCATGGCGATGAAAGTGTTTTAAACTCGTTTGGTGGGGCCAGGTGCATGTCCCTGTGCCGTTGGCATTTGTCGCACTTCTTGACGTGCTCTTTGGTGTCTTGCTGCATGGTGGGTCAATAATATTCTGCTCGTAGGGGCTTGCAAGCAAGTGATATTCCGTTGAGGTGTTGGATGTTGATCCCTTCGTGGATCTCTTGGAGTATGCCCGATACTTTGGATTTGTCGACGCACTTGAGAAAGAGGATGGAGAATCCCTGTCTGTATAGTTTGTCCTCGATCAAGACGTATGAGCATGCTCGACGTCTTACCACACTTGCCTCTTTGGTATCGTTGGGCAGGTGTCTTGTGCTGAGGTAGGTGTACACAGGGGTCATCTAGCATTCACTGTCTCTGATAGTGTTTACCTCGGCAGTTATCCTGCCTCTCTCGATGCTGGGGCGAGTGAGGACTTCTTGGATTACGGAGTTGTTTCTGCCCTTCCTCTTTGTGCTAGCTAATTGTGACAAGATGTCTGCTTGGGTGTTGTGTTCGTGGAACGTGTTGTACCTCTGCAGAATCGAAGCTCTTCATTCTTTCTTTTACCAAGGAGAGGTACTCTGCGAGGTTGTCGTTCTTGGCCTGATATTCTCCCCGTACATAGGATTCCACGAGCTAGGAGTTGGTAAAGATCTGTACTTCCTTTGCGCCAAGGTCTTGGGATAGAAGGAGTCCTGCGAGGAACACTTCATACACGACCTGGTTGTTCGATGTTGAGAACACCAAGGCGGGGGAGACTTCTATTAAGATACCTTATTCGCTTTCCAGTATGATGCCCGCTCCACTTCCCGTCGAGCTACAGGCGCCATCGACAAAGATGGTCCATTTGTGTGCCCTGGGGGTCGGGGACTTTGTGAAAGTCATCTCTGCGAAGAAGTCAGCTAGGACTTGAGCCTTGAGGGTTTTTCTGCTCTCGTATTGGACGTTGAAATCGAAGAGTTCGAGCGACCATCTGAGCATTCTTCCCGACATGTCAGGCCGCCCGAGTAGCTGTTTGACGGGCTGGTCGGTTCTGACTATGATCGTATAAGACAAAAAGTAATGTCGTAACCTTTTGGCCGCGTTGATGAAGGCCAAAGCGACCTTCTCAATCTGCTTGTACCTAATCTCAGGCCCTTGGAGGGCTTTGCTCGTGAAATATATCGGTTTCTTCCCTTCGAGAGTTTCATGGATCAGTGTTGCACTGATGGCTTCCATGGCGACATCGAGATATAGATATAAGGTTTCCCCGAGCATGGGTCTCGACAGCACTGGCGGCTCCAAGAGGACTTGCTTGAGGTGGAGGAGAGCCTGTTCGCACTTCTCAGTCCATTTGAATGTGGCCTTCTTACGTAGCAGTTTAAAGAAGGGGAGAACATATTGTGGAGACTTGGCGACGAATCGTGACAAAGACGCGAGCATCCTGTTTAGTGACTGGATAGACTTCTTTGTGTTCGGGGTGGCAAACTCGGAGAAGGCCCTGCACTTGTCTGGGTTGGCTTCTATTCCTCGTTCTGTTAGATAGAATTCGAGGAACTTGTCTGCTCGTACACCGAAGGTGCACTTTTCCAAGTTAAACCTCATCTTTCACTTCCTCGCCATTTCGAAGACCTTCTTGAGATGGGCAGTATGGTCGACCTCTTCTCGTGACTTCACGATCATGTCGTCCATGTAAACTTCGAGCATGTCTCTGATTTCTCCTCAGAAGACCTTGTTCATCATCCTTTAGTAGGTCGCTTTGACGTTCTTTAGACCGAAGGGTATTACGTTGTAGTAATAATTGTCTGACTCGGTCATGAAGGTCGTGTACTGCTTGTCGGTCACGAAGGGTTCCAATATAAAATTTGCCTTTAGAAGGTCTTTTACAACTTTTTCAGCAACCTGCGCTTTCTCGGGAGACTACCTACGCCTATGTTGAACTATGGCCCTAGCAGCCGGATTTATAGAAAGGTGGTGGCAAGCTACGTCGGGGTTGAGCCCGGGAATTTTAGCAGCGCTCCATGCGAATAGGTCAGCATTCTCCCGGAGGCAGGCTTTGAGTTGTTTCCTTGCTAAGTTGGGGAGGCCCGTGTCGATCTTCATGCTTCTTCCGGGATCGTCTCCTAACGTGATGAGTTCGAAGTCTCCATCTGGAATGGGGCGTGTCAGGTGGGAGAGTTGTCTGTTGTCTACTGAAGGCGTGTCTTCGAACCCTTCGCTTTGTCCCTGCTTACTGGGGAAATGGTTGTCGAGGTCGACGTAGTTGACGTGCGGGAGGGGCTTCGGATCTTCTGTTTGGGCTGGTCTGTCGGCCGATTTGGTGAGGACATTGATGGAGTTGAGTACTTTGAGCGCCGCCTCGAAGCATCTTCTGGCCGCCTCGATGTCCCCGTGGAGGGTGACGACTCGCCCTCTAGTTGTGTAATATTTCATTTTCAGGTGGACTGTCGACGGTATCACGGTCAGCTCGGCCAAAGTTGGCCATTCCAAGATGCATTGGTATAAGGAATGGCATTCAATTACCAGAAAGCAGACTTTCACCTGTCGGGCTGTCTCTTCGGCCCTGAATGTGACGAGCAGTTCTACGTATCCCCAGGACTTAGTAGTGGTGTCGTTGAAGCCTTGGAGGTTGGAGCCCACATATGGAGTCAAGTGGCTCTCGTCGAGTTGCAGGGTCGTGAACAGGTGGGCATACATTATGTCCATCGAACTCCCGGAGGCAGGCTTTGAGTTGTTTCCTTGCTAAGTTGGGGAGGCCCGTGTCGATCTTCATGCTTCTTCCGGGATCGTCTCCTAACGTGATGAGTTCGAAGTCTCCATCTGGAATGGGGCGTGTCAGGTGGGAGAGTTGTCTGTTGTCTACTGAAGGCGTGTCTTCGAACCCTTCGCTTTGTCCCTGCTTACTGGGGAAATGGTTGTCGAGGTCGACATAGTTGACGTGCGGGAGGGGCTTCGGCTCTTCTGTTTGGGCTGGTCTGTCGGCCGATTTGGTGAGGACATTGATGGAGTTGAGTACTTTGAGCGCCGCCTCGAAGCATCTTCTGGCCGCCTCGATGTCCCCGTGGAGGGTGACGACTCGCCCTCTAGTTGTGTAATATTTCATTTTCAGGTGGACTGTCGACGGTATCACGGTCAGCTCGGCCAAAGTTGGCCATTCCAAGATGCATTGGTATAAGGAATGGCATTCAATTACCAGAAAGCAGACTTTCACCTGTCGGGCTGTCTCCTCGGCCCTGAATGTGACGAGCAGTTCTACGTATCCCCAGGACTTAGTAGTGGTGTCGTTGAAGCCTTGGAGGTTGGAGCCCACATATGGAGTCAAGTGGCTCTCGTCGAGTTGCAGGGTCGTGAACAGGTGGGCATACATTATGTCCATCGAACTCCCGGAGGCAGGCTTTGAGTTGTTTCCTTGCTAAGTTGGGGAGGCCCGTGTCGATCTTCATGCTTCTTCCGGGATCGTCTCCTAACGTGATGAGTTCGAAGTCTCCATCTGGAATGGGGCGTGTCAGGTGGGAGAGTTGTCTGTTGTCTACTGAAGGCGTGTCTTCGAACCCTTCGCTTTGTCCCTGCTTACTGGGGAAATGGTTGTCGAGGTCGACGTAGTTGACGTGCGGGAGGGGCTTCGGCTCTTCTGTTTGGGCTGGTCTGTCGGCCGATTTGGTGAGGACATTGATGGAGTTGAGTACTTTGAGCGCCGCCTCGAAGCATCTTCTGGCCGCCTCGATGTCCCCGTGGAGGGTGACGACTCGCCCTCTAGTTGTGTAATATTTCATTTTCAGGTGGACTGTCGACGGTATCACGGTCAGCTCGGCCAAAGTTGGCCATTCCAAGATGCATTGGTATAAGGAATGGCATTCAATTACCAGAAAGCAGACTTTCACCTGTCGGGCTGTCTCCTCGGCCCTGAATGTGACGAGCAGTTCTACGTATCCCCAGGACTTAGTAGTGGTGTCGTTGAAGCCTTGGAGGTTGGAGCCCACATATGGAGTCAAGTGGCTCTCGTCGAGTTGCAGGGTCGTGAACAGGTGGGCATACATTATGTCCATCGAACTCCCGGAGGCAGGCTTTGAGTTGTTTCCTTGCTAAGTTGGGGAGGCCCGTGTCGATCTTCATGCTTCTTCCGGGATCGTCTCCTAACGTGATGAGTTCGAAGTCTCCATCTGGAATGGGGCGTGTCAGGTGGGAGAGTTGTCTGTTGTCTACTGAAGGCGTGTCTTCGAACCCTTCGCTTTGTCCCTGCTTACTGGGGAAATGGTTGTCGAGGTCGACGTAGTTGACGTGCGGGAGGGGCTTCGGCTCTTCTGTTTGGGCTGGTCTGTCGGCCGATTTGGTGAGGACATTGATGGAGTTGAGTACTTTGAGCGCCGCCTCGAAGCATCTTCTGGCCGCCTCGATGTCCCCGTGGAGGGTGACGACTCGCCCTCTAGTTGTGTAATATTTCATTTTCAGGTGGACTGTCGACGGTATCACGGTCAGCTCGGCCAAAGTTGGCCATTCCAAGATGCATTGGTATAAGGAATGGCATTCAATTACCAGAAAGCAGACTTTCACCTGTCGGGCTGTCTCCTCGGCCCTGAATGTGACGAGCAGTTCTACGTATCCCCAGGACTTAGTAGTGGTGTCGTTGAAGCCTTGGAGGTTGGAGCCCACATATGGAGTCAAGTGGCTCTCGTCGAGTTGCAGGGTCGTGAACAGGTGGGCATACATTATGTCCATCGAACTCCCTTGGTCGACTAGGATTCAGCGGACATCAAAGTTCGTCGTCTAAGCTCTGATCAAGAGGGGAATGCTGGAGTTAGGTGCCCCTCTGGGAAGTTCCTCGAGGTAAAAGGTGATCGGGGCTCACTGAAGAGGAGGAAATCTTGTGGTCAGGAGACGCACAGGGCCATTGTCGGAGGGAATTGACGCTTCCTAGACCCTCTTGGCCTTCGGGTATACTATTTTAGATGCCCTTCTTTCATTAAGATCTCGATTACGTCTTTGAGGTGGATGCAATCTTCTGTTAAAGAATTCCGAATTGCGGGAAGCTATGAGTAGCGTGTACTCAGTGAACCGGCCCGCTGGTCCTTTCTGTTTGCAGGGTCAGTCTTCGCGCCTAATTAATTAATCACTTTGGGTATATGATAATTAATTAATCACTTTGGGCCTAGTATTATTGGCCCATGTATTCTTTCTAATCTACAATTGTTTTGTTGTGTTTGTGTAAGATATATAAACACTAAAAACATTTGTAATGTAAACAATGTGGGACTACTATGAAACATCATCTCATATTATGGTATGTTATCCATCTTATCTTTTCACATGCTACTGCTATTCAACGCCATTTGAATGTAGATTCATTTCATGATTCACTTAGTTATCTATTTTTGATTTTCAAAATTATCAAAAAATTTCATTCGCTTAGGGGAATGTAGTTTTCCATAGCCAACTTCAAAATTTAACTCGTTGATTCATTGCCCAAAAATTATCATGTGCTTTCGACACTTATTTGTAGAATAGGTTGTGATAAATAAAGAAGAGAAACAATAGTAGCTTGAACTAAGGCCATAGTAATGTAGATTGAAAGATATTGGATGGGGTTTTAGCTTTTAGTATCCTTTTAGCTTCATTAAATCCTAACCCCCTACTTCAATCTTGTCCACAATCTTCAAAAAAATTCATGGTCGGTGGTATGGAAAAGCTCATTGAAATACTCATACCAGATTACTAAAATGGTTTTGTGCTCTATATATGTCAGGTAATGTTAATCAATAACAAACTCGGTATTATTCAATTAGTACTTTGGTATTTTGTATCTAGAAAGACAATTTGAATATTTTATCTCTAATACAACAATAATTATAGTTGATTTTTACTGACCCTTCCTCAATATATAAAAATGTAAAAACAGGTTTAAATTTTGGTTAGCGGCATATTAGTTAGCTAAATATGTATTTTTGGAATGTGTACATGAATTTTGTAAACAACTCAACATATGATGATTATGATCAGAGGAAAGCCGAAGTCTCTAAAATGATTACCTATCCTACTGAAGCTTTCTCCAATCAGGAAAGACTGATAACACAACTTGTAAGAACCTTAAAATAGGTAAAACATCTCCTTCACTCTCACTCAATAGTTGTTCCTTTGGCTCGTGGATAATTGATTCGGGAGCTAATGATTGCATGTTTTTTATTAAATTGCTTCAAGTAATATATCAAACCAATTAATGTAGCTAAACTTGTTGGAACAATTAAGTTCTCGTCTGGTTTTTATGTTGAATTTTTTTATATATAAACCTGAGTTTTCCCTTAATATACTCTGTCTCTAAATTATTTTCATACATACCTCAAGATGTTGGGAATATTGGTTTATTGGCTAAATACTTAAAGAGTTTGTATCACATGGTGGCTACTGCAAGAAATGTTCATTCCTCAAGATGTTGTTGGTACTTAATTTTTGACAAAATGTTGCCCTATGGCACCATAGATTAGGATATCTATCACAAAATATATTTTTCAATTCAACATGAGTTTCCTTCTGTGAATGTTGATGAGAACTCATATTAAGACACATATTTAGACTATTTTTCATTCACTCACTACATAAATGATAACTTCACTATCTCTTGATGTGATACTTGCTAGAAATTCATTTAAGGAGTTCAGTCGCATAGTCTTAGACTTGAATTTCTAAGCCGAAAAATACTCCACTTGATGCATCCATTAAACTGCATCAAAACACAGCTTTATCTGACTACACACAGACAAAGCATTTGCTTCATATTTTGATGGTTATTTTGGATGGAACAAATTATGGTTTCCTTCAAGGATATTCATTTAGCAGCACTCTTATTAGTATACACTGTACTTTATATTTCAAATAAGTCAAGTCTGTCAGTCTTTGATATATATTACACTAGCATAAGAGTAACATGTGAAAAGATGAGATGGATAGCATACCATAGTAGGAGATGATATTTCATAGTAGCCTCACATTATTTATATTACAAATGTTTTTAACGTTTATATATCTTACACAAACACAACAAAACAATTGCGGATTAGAAAGAAGACATGGGCCAATAATACTAGGCCCAAAGTGTTTTATTTAAATTTTTTATTAATTAATTAATTATAAAAATTAATAATTAATTAATTAAAATAATACTAATAAATTAATTATCCTAGTCCAAAAAAAAGTCGCAAATTAAATTTTTTATCCTAGTCAATAAAAAAGTCTCAAATTAAAATTTTAAAAATGATTTGGCATTGACATATCATCTTAGATAGTACCACATCATTAAAAAAAGTCAAAAATTGGAGAGGGGACTAAAATCAAACTCAAAACTTAAAAAAAAGGACCAAAATTATAATTTTTAAAATGTGGAGATCAAAATCCAAAAAAATACAAAATAGAAGGACTATTCACACACACACACACACACACACACACACACACACACACACACACACACACACACACACACACACACACACACACACACACACACACACACACACACACACACACACACACACACACACACACACACACACACACACACACACACACACACACACACACACACACACACACACACACACACACACACACACACACACACACACACACACACACACACACACACACACACACACACACACACACACACACACACACACACACACACACACACACACACACACACACACACACACACACACACACACACACACACACACACACACACACACACACACACACACACACACACACACACACACACACACACACACACACACACACACACACACACACACACACACACACACACACACACACACACACACACACACACACACACACACACACACACACACACACACACACACACACACACACACACACACACACACACACACACACACACACACACACACACACACACACACACACACACACACACACACACACACACACACACACACACACACACACACACACACACACACACACACACACACACACACACACACACACACACACACACACACACACACACACACACACACACACACACACACACACACACACACACACACACACACACACACACACACACACACACACACACACACACACACACACACACACACACACACACACACACACACACACACACACACACACACATATATATATATATATATAAAGTAGCCTTAGATCTAACTAACTGTACAGCTGGCATATAGCTGTAACAGATCAATGACACGTTGCATAACAACTACTCTCTATTAGTCCCCCTTAGAAACTGAGGGTGTGTTTAATAAACTAAGTTTATTGAACACTCGCAGTTTATCACGCAGAGGTAAAAACTTGATGGCTGAGAGAGGTTTAGTCAACAAATATGCCCACTAATCTTGGGCAGGAACATGCTCCACAATTAGGCTCTTAGAGATCACTTTCTCCCTTACAAAAAATATATCCAGTTCCATATGTTTTGTCCTGTCGTGCAAGACAGGATTGTGTGCAAGTGTCACAGTGCTGAGGTTATCATACAGTAGTTTAGGAGTAAGAAATCTGCAGTGAAGTTCCTGTAGTAAAGACTGAACCTAGATTATTTCAGATGCTAACAGTGCCATACTCCTGTACTCAACTTCAGCACTGGACCTTGCCACCAGCTGCTGTTTCTTGGACCACCAAGAGATGAGATTAGGACCTAGAAACAAGAAAGCTCCTGATGTTGACCTTCTGTCATCAGGGTCTGATGCCCAGTCAGCATCACAGAAACCAAGTAATGACAGAGGTTTGTGAGGTGCTGCAGGCTGAATCAGTAAACCATAGTGCAGAGTCCCACTAAGGTATCTCAGTATCCTTTTAACTGCTTTCTAATGCTCTTCCAAAGGATTTGACAGAAATTGGCACACCTTATTGACATAAAAGGAGATCTCTGGCCTAGTAAGGGTAGCATACTGAAGGGCACCCACCACAAACCTGAACTGGGTGGAATCAGAGACAGGTTCAGAACCAAACCTAGAGAGTTTACTGGTAGAGACCATAGGCGTGGGCATGCCATTGGCATTGATCATATTAACTTTGGCTAGCAAATCTGTCAAGTATTTGGCTTGGGATAGAAGCAAGGAGCCATTGGGCAGATGAGTGACTTCTATGCCAAGAAAATAATCCAAATTGCCAAGCTGTTTAAGTGAGAAATCAGAATTTAGCTAGATGATTAGACCACTGATGAAGGCAGAAGAATTACCAGTGATGATTATATCATCAACATACACCAACACCATGATACTTAGGCTGCCAGTATGGAGAATAAAAAGGCTAGGATCACACTTGCTAGAATGAAAACCATGACTTAGGAGAGAGCCCTTGAGTTTATCAAACTAGGCTCTAGGAGCCTGCTTAAGACCATAAATGGCTTTGTTTAATTTGCACACCAAAGTCTTGTCTGCAGCTTCAAAGCCAGGAGGCTGGTGCATGTAAACTTCCTCTACAAGTGTGCCATTTAAAAAGACATTGTTCACATCAATTTGCTGTATAGACCACCCGTGAGTCACAACAAGAGTGAGTACAGTCTTGACAGTTACAGGCTTGACCACAGGAGAAAATGTCTCTGTAAAATCACTGCCAGCCTGCTGATGAAACCCTTTGGCCATTAATCTGGCCTTGTATTTGTTGATGGTTCCATCAGGGTTCTCCTTGACCCTAAATACCCACTTGCAGCCAATTGGCTTCCTAGAATCAGGTGGAGACGCCAAGTTCCAGGTCTGATTCTTTAACAGTGCAGTGTACTCATCTTTCATGGCCTGAAGCTAATAAGAAGAGGCCAAGGCTTGTCCAACAGAATTAGGTTCCATATGAGTAAGTAAGAGGGTAGGTTTAAGTTTAGGTTTAGTAATACCACTTTTAGACCTTGTTTGCATGGAGTGAATATTGTGAGGATGAATGGAAGGGTTAGGCAGAAGAGGTACAGTATTGATGGAGGACTCAGAGGCAGGAGAAGAAGGGGAAATAGTCAGAGCCTCTGCAATATCAGACTGCAGAGGAGTGATAGACAAAGAATTGACAGGTGTAGTAGGAATGGGAGAAGAAGTAGCAGATTCTACAGCTACTGAAGGTGAACCAGAGATAGGAGAAATAACAGAGTTAGAAGGAGTAGGACTGAAATTGCTAAGTTCAGGAGAAGGTGTATGAGAGGGTGGAGTGGGAACAGAAGGAACATGAGTGATAGGCACAGTAGAAATAGCCATAGTGACAGAGTTAGAAACATTAAGAACAAGAGGGAAGGACTAATAAGAAGGAGTAGAGGGGAGTGAAGAAGATTGATCAATGGCAGGAGATGAAAAGAGAGTAGGATAGGGAAATTTAGACTCATTGAAAATGACATCTCTAGAGACATAAATCTTGCCAGTGGCAGATAGGCACTTGTAGCCCTTGTGAATGGTAGAATAACCAAGAAAAACACACTCTTGGGACCTAAAGTCCAATTTATGAGAGTTGTAAGGGCGAAGAAAGGGAAAACAGGCACAACCAAAAACTCTTAAGTGAGCATAATCAGGAAACTTGTGAAACAGTTTGAAATAGGGAGTTTTATGCTCAAGAGACACACTAGGAAGTCTGTTTATGAGATAAGTGGATGTGATAAAGGCATGATCCCACATTTGAAAGGGCAAGGTAGAGTGAGCAAGCAAGGCTAAGCCTGTTTCAACTATGTGTCTATGCTTGCGCTCAACAATGCCATTCTGATGGTGGGTATGGGGACAAGTGAAACGATGCACAATGCCAAGATCATTGAGATATTTGGTGAGAGGTCTAAACTCACCACCTCCATCCGTTTGAACAACTTTGATTTTATGGTTGAACTTAAGTTCCACCATAGTTTTGAACTGAACGAACTGAGAGAAGGTATCAGACTTTAGCCTAAGAGGAAAGATCCAAGTGAACCTAGAAAAGGCATCTACACAAGTGAGAAAGTAGGTATAGGAACCTGAAGATTTAATAGGTGCAGGACCCCATAAATCACAAACCATTAATTCAAAAGGATGATTATAAACAGTAGTGGAGAGAGAAGTAGGAAGTCTATGAGATTTGCCTAAGGAACAAGCAGAACAAAACTCTGCTGCAGACTTAGAAGAGAGAGAAATGCAGCAGGTTTTGAGCACTTCAGCAAGAACTTGATGATGGGGATGACCCAACCTGGTATGCCACAAAGCATACTTACTGAGAGTAGGAACAGACTTAGCAGTAGAGTTAATAATAGGCAAATTAACAGCAGAAACATCATTTTTATTCATAGAAAATGAAGGATTACAATCAGTAATAGTATGACTAATATCATTGGAATGAGAGACAGTATTACATGAAGCCCTAGGATTACAATTATTGAAATCTAAAGCTAAGCTAGAATGGAGACTAGACAAAGGCTTTGACACTTGAGAGGAAGGAATCTGAAACTTGTAAAGACCATCATCTCCAACAATACCATGAAGAAGCACCTCAGAAGAACCCTGAGATTTGACAAGACAAAAAGAAGGATGAAATTCAAAGAAAACTTTGTTATCTTGTGCAAATTTACTTACACTAATGAGATTTTTGGTGATGTGAGGAACAAGAAGTAAGTTGTGAAGTATGAGAGGTGTGTGAGACAGATGAGAGGAGGAAAATTTCATGGAACCTATAGAGTTAATGGACAAACCTTGGCCATTTCCCATGAAGACTTATTTAGAACCAGTCACAGATTGAGCATCAGGCACGTTGGAAGAGTCAGGTGTAACATGGTGTAAGGCACCTGAGTCAGGATACCACCATTGGTTACTGAAGTTGGGATCAGAACTAGCTACAAAGGCTTGAGGAGGAGAAGGTCGTGGTACAGCTGGTCTAGGTGAGGAATAACCGACGACAAGAGCATACACAAGACGAACATTCGCCAGAAATGGATTGAAGGGAGATTGTTGCGGTGGAAACGGCTGTAAAGAGGACTGAGTGTACCTGTAGTAGCAAACAGAGGCATCGTGTCCACTTTTGCGACAGATTTGACACTGAGTTTTGCCAAAACGACCGGCGTGACGATCAAAACGACTGCCACTACGCCCTGAACGACCTCCTCTGTTGTAACGACTGCTTTCTGCGTGAGCATTAACATGACTAGTACCAGTTGGAAAGGAGTCAGAAGCTTGTGAAACAGAGTCAGCCTGAGAAGAGGATTCAGACGATGGAACCTACGTTAGATTGACAGAAGCAGGTTCAGTGAGAATCACTTTCCTGTGTTTCTCCAATCGAGATTCATGAGCAAGAAGACTGGATTCAAGATCCTCCAACGTACTGAGATCTTCCTTACTATTGACAGCAGCAACAATCGAATCATACTCCTCAGGAAGCGCATCCAGCACAATCTCAATTAGGTTACGCATCGGAACAGGATCTCCAACTGAAATCAATGATTCATTGATTTCGTGAACTCGCGCCATGAACGCTTCAATATTGAGATTACCTTTGGAAAGACGGCGAAGTTCAGATCGTAGCTGACGAGCCTTCGTCGTGAGCTGCACGGCGAAGTAGCGGTGAATTTCCGTCCAAACCTGCCATGCGTGAGTATAATCCACAAGTTTGGGAAGAAGCGAGTCAGCAGTCGTGGAGAGAAGCCACGTGCAGACAAGAGCATCCTGTTGCTCCCAATCAAGATACGCATCAGTGACTTCACTAAGCTTCGAATCAGAAGTCACCGGCGAACGTTGCGGAATCACCGGAACAGTGACAAAGCGTTGAAGCTTGTGGCCACGCACAACTCCATCGATTTGCTGCTTCCACTGTTTGAAATTTTTATCATCAAGATTTTGAATTAGTGGTTTGTGATTTATGGGGTCCTGCACCTATTAAATCTTCAGGTGCCTATACCTACTTTCTCACTTGTGTAGATGCCTTTTCTAGGTTCACTTGGATCTTTCCTCTTAGGCTAAAGTCTGATACCTTCTCTCAGTTTGTACAGTTCAAAACTATGGTGGAACTTCAGTTCAACCATAAAATCAAAGTTGTTCAAACGGATGGAGGTGATGAGTTTAGACCTCTCACCAAATATCTCAATGATCTTGGCATTGTGCATCGTTTCACTTGTCCCCATACCCACCATCAGAATGGCATTGTTAAGCGTAAGCATAGATACATAGTTGAAATAGTCTTAGCCTTGCTTGCTCACTCTACCTTGCCCCTTCAAATGTGGGACCATGATACAGTACCACAAGAGAGAGAAAAGAAGAAAGATGAAAATCTCATATATTGATCTTAGATTGAAAGAGTACAAAGGCATGGTATATAAAGTAGCCTTAGATCTAACTAACTGTACAGCTGGCATATAGCTGTAACAGACCAATGACACGTTGTATAACAACTACTCTCTATTATATATGTGTGTGTGTGTGTGTGTGTGTGTGTGTGTGTGTGTGTGTGTGTGTAAGCCGGAAAAGGGTGAGAATGATTCGGAGTTCTTGCAGAATGGAACCATGCAGGACCAGACACGAGTGAGATCTTCCAACGAACAAGGCTTTTTTCACATAAGCCATTTCATTTGGGACCCCGGAGATCCACTCTTTTTGCTATTCCAAGAGAATGGGGATCCTGTGTTTTCACATCAAGAAGAATTTTCTTCAGAGGAACAAATACTTTTGACTTCCAAAACCAAGAAAACTTATTGGAAATATCTAGATGAAAGATGGTTGAGGAAGGATATGGAAGAACATAATTTGAGATTATCGATTGATCGCGAGAGATGGATATATATATATATATATATATATATATATATATATATATATATATATATATATATATATATATATATATATATATATATATATATATATATATATATATATATATATATATATATATATATATATATATATATATATATATATATATATATATATATATATATATATATATATATATATATATATATATATATATATATATATATATATATATATATATATATATATATATATATATATATATATATATATATATATATATATATATATATATATATATATATATATATATATATATATATATATATATATATATATATATATATATATATATATATATATATATATATATATATATATATATATATATATATATATATATATATATATATATATATATATATATATATATATATATATATATATATATATATATATATATATATATATATATATATATATATATATATGATCTTATCGAACGATCAGAGAAGGAGGGGGTGTACCTACAAGGCACTCTGATGCTAAAGTAAGAAAACGAGCAAGTACAGAATATGCGTTTTTAGGTAAGAAATTGGATACCCGACTCTCTCTAGTGAGAGGGTTTTTATAGTGCCCTCAACGCTTAGCCATTGGTCCCTATTTTCGGGACGAGATAACCGTTTTTAGAAGAATAGATAACTGCCAGAAATAGTCGTTGAAACGGGCAGACGGGTCCATAGCTAGCCATTGTGACGGGAAGAGGCAGAGTTTCGGGCACAAGCGTCTTGGCTGTTTTTGGATGGTGGAACCGTGCGTGACGGGTAGAGATGGACGGGAAGAAGTGTTGTGACCAAGGGTAAATAGGTCATCTTCCCATGTTGGAGGGGCGGTAAGGTAAACTCTCTCCTTACGAGGTTGGACTTAGGCAATTTGGGTCGTTCTGGGAGCAGAAGTGGGTTGGGTCATGCCTAGCCATTGAGCCAGTCCGGAACAGCAGCCCATCAAGTCGTTTCTACCAGGCATGGTAGTGATGACTTAAGGGTGGCCTGCTCCCGAGCAGGATCGTTGTACGTCTCCTTATGTTTCGGTGATCACTTGCTCGTGGTCGTGGGGTTGGGGATATTGAGACCTGGGGAGCCCAACGGTTGATGGGATGTGAAGAGTGGGGTCGCCACGTGTGCCTTAAGTTGTGTGCTGCATTAAATACAAGATGATGGCTAGGTTAGGGTCATGATGATGCCCTATTCGCGCGTGCTCGTGCATGTGCCTTGAGTCTGCTTATAAATAGCGAAGGAGTCCGTTCATTCATAATTTTCACTTCCTTCTTCCATTGTGCTCATTTCTACAACCATCGTCTGCCACCATCTACTTTGCCTCGACCACCTTACGAGGTTCTACCAAGACCGTATCCTCTCCAATTCATCTTCCTCGACCACATAAGTACTTCTATCCATTGCTTGTTTTCTGTTTTTCTTTGTTTAAGCGCTTTAGATTGCATGTGGTTAGGATTGAGCATCTTAGTTAAGGTGTATTCAATGGTGGTGTCGGTGGTAGATGGTGGTGTGGTCATCTGTCTGTCGACGGCGTCGTAGTCGGCCTCCACTAGGGGGTAGGTTACCACCCTTTAGATTTAGGTGATCCATAATCACGTTGTTGTTAGGTTACCACGACTTCTGGTGGTTTCCCTTAGAGGCCATTGGGTTTCGTGACCGGGGGCTATCCCTGAATGTCTTAGGTAGAATGGTCAGGGACTTTCCATCCTGGGTAGCTGCGCCATTTGAGTGGGGCTTAGGTCGGGGATGCTCTTCCTCGACCCTTCGTGTGCCCTTTCACTTGACTAGCAGCGGAAGAGTGTATT
The DNA here is from genome assembly GCA_963859935.3 of Lathyrus sativus. Taxonomy (NCBI): domain Eukaryota; kingdom Viridiplantae; phylum Streptophyta; class Magnoliopsida; order Fabales; family Fabaceae; genus Lathyrus; species Lathyrus sativus. The sequence goes on from OZ012735.1 coordinate 122,968,020, forward strand.
TGATTTGGCCATCAAATTTACTGTTTTCCTCTGCTTTTCAGGTAAAAGGGATGTTGCACAGGAAAGGAGAAGATCGCTACAGGGATTCATTTGAGGACAGCTCCTCGGATAGCACAGATACAGATGAAAGTTCTCCGTCGCTTGAGATTGTGGGGACATCAACGGTGTTATAGCTGGAGGATGAATGGACTGTGGCCGAGCCTATGGAGCACGCGTCCATCTTTGCCTCTTATACTGGGAACGCCTTTATGACGGTGGGACTGGAAGAAGAATGGAGGGTGCATTTCCCTTTTGGAGAAGATCGCATTTGCTCGGCTTACGGGGAGCGCTTCCCCATGTATGAATACGTCTTCAAGGAGATAGGGTTAAGATTGCCTTTCACCGATTTTCAGCAGGCTGTCTTTGCCCCTCTTGATTTGGCGCCTCCACAGTTGCATCCCAACTCCCTTGCCTTCATGCGGGCATATGAGTTGGTATGTGAGCACCTGCAGATTGGTGCCACCCTTCCACTATTTTTCACAATTTTCCATCTTCAGTGACAGGTGTCAGGGAAGAGGTTTGGTTGGGTTTCCTTGAAGCAAGGGAGGAAAATGTTCAAACCTTTCTCTAAATCCATCCAGACATTCAAGGAAAGGTTTTTTGTGATCGAGCCGGTGTCGGAGGCGGCTACCGATTCGACGTTTGTCTAGGAGGTCTCCACGGATGAGAACGAGGAGGATTTGTTAGACGAGGAGGGCAAGATAGTCGCCCAAAGGCTTTTTACTTTTCCCTTCTGCTGGAGCGGGGCTCATTTTACCCGCCCGACTAATGAGTATATAGTTGCCCCTCACCAACTTGCTAAGGACGGCCGGATCAGTTATTCCAAGCTGGTGGCCTATGTGGATAGCTTCTTCCCTGCCCAATGCGTGACTCGCACGGGGCGACCTTTGTACGAGGAAGATGGTGGGCTGCAGGTGGAAGCCCGATACATCAACACAAAAGAGCTCCTTGAGTGTCGTACTCGCGAGGAGGCTTTTAAGCTCTTAGGTAGTTGTCGCTTTTCTTACATTCTGCCCGAAATCTTTATCTTTCCATGCTTATGTGTTTATTATTTTGCAGGTAAAATGCCTTCGGCGCAAGAACGAATGATGAAGCATGCCTTGGGGAATATGAAAAGTGGTACCGCCCTGGGCAAGAGTCATTTTGGCCAGCGGGGTTCCTCCCATAACTGGCTCGGGGACCTCTTCCGTCTACCCAGACATCACCGATGCCCGTGAGTTCCAAGCCCAAATGTCCTCATCCGAACGAGGTTATGGACCTCAGTCGGGATTCTGGTAAGAGTAACTACGAGTTTCCCCCCTGTTTTCTTGAGAGGAGTTTTTTCGAAGGGGCCTCCTTATCTGTTCCTCGAGCGGAGTCTCTTAGACTCAAGGAAATGGATCGTCTTTCTAAAAGGGCCAGTCTCGCCCAGGACTCCTCTGCCTTAATAAGGGTCTTGGAAATGGTCGTGGTCTACGCCGAGGAGAGCTCCCTGCTGGAGCTAGAGTTGAAGATATCTCAGGCCTCGATGACGGCCCTGGAAGAAAAGGTTAAGAAGCTCTAGGAGGAGAAGGAGAAAGAGCTTGGGGATGTTCGTAAGAGCCACGAGGAGGCGGTCCAGGAGAGGGATGTTGTGGCCTCCAAGTTAAAAGCTTCTGAGGATCTGGTGCAGAAACTGCAGGCTGTGGTTGCCCCTGTCGAGGATGAGCCCGAAGAGACGAAGCAGCTGGCGACTCGCTTGGAGTTGGTTGCCCGGTTCGTCCAGGCTGCTGACAACCTAGTGGCTATCAGTGAGGAAGCCTTTCAGAACACAGTGAGTCAGATAAAGGTGGTGAACCTAGGGGTCGAGCTGACAACTGAGGGTACTGGGTTCCTTTATTCGTTTAAGGATGGCCATATAGTCATTCCCGAGTTCCTTCAGATCAAAGCCGGTGAGGGTGAACGGGGGCAGGAGCTACACGAGGACATCCAGTCCGAGGAGTAGTTATACCCGTTGGCCTGCATGCCATTTTATGTAATTTTCTATTGTATTCTTATTTGAGGGGGAATGGCCCCCTTTTAATTATAACATGCACAATTGCGGTCCTTCGTGGTCGCTTAAATTATATGTACGTATGTATGCAGCATATCCGTGTGTTTGTATGTTTATGTTTTGCTGAAAATTTCCTAAGTGTTCTGCGCCATCCAACATGGCCGTCAGAAGCACTTAGTCATATGTTACGTTGGATATTTCCTAAGTTTTCTGCGCCATCCAACGCGGTCGTCATAAACACTTGAATGTACTCTATGTTCCAAGTCTGCTCGACGGGTGATGTTTGACAGTGCGAGGAATTGATCGAAAGGCCTGGGTTATTTCCGGGCAGGGCAAAACTCAGGTCACGATCGTGGACTGAGTCTGCGGCGTGAACCTCCCATCGTGAGCTAGGGATTCTGCCATTCATGGTACCATGTAGACGGAAACCTCGGTCGAGGAACCGTCATCGAGCATGGGTAGGCATTTTTTGCGAGACCCTTGCTTGGATTCTTTCGGGGTGCATTGCCTGTACACAGGTGTGCAACCTTTAATCATTCGCTGTGCTCGACGCTTGGTCTGGGCACGTCGATGAAGGGGGCCTTAGTTGTAATATTGCTTTATCTTTTCGGTGTTCCATGGTCAAGCTAATTCTTCCCTGGTTAGGTATTCTAGGTAGTAGGCCCCGTTCCCCGTCTTCGCTCTAACGCGGTAGGGTCCTTCCCAGTTTGCGGCAAGCTTGCCCTCTCTGGAATCTTTGTGATTCCTCCTTAGGACGAGGCTGCCTACTTGGAATTATCGTCTGACGACCTTGGTGTTGTGCCTAATTTTTATTTTTGTTTGAGCGAGGCTTTGCGGAGGGCTGCCCCTGTCCGAACCTCCCCGACGAGGTCGAGTTCTTCCCTAATGGCCTCACCTTTTGTCTCTTTATCCAAGGGTGCTTCCGTTCGTATGGTCAGTACGTGCGTTTCGATGGGGATTACCGCCTCTGTTCCATACGCTAGGAGAAAAAGGGATTCCCTGGTGGATGAATCAGGGGTAGTACGGTAGGCCCAGAGCACGCTGTGCAACTCCTCGACCCATTATTTCTTTGTTTCGTCCAGTCTCCGTCTGAGACCTCATAAGATTACTCTGTTTACTGCTTCGGATTGCCTGTTAGTTTGAGGGTGCTCGACGGATGCGAAGTGTTGTTTAGTGATAGCTGAGCGATGAATTCCTGGAATTTTTTGTCCATGAACTGTGTCCCGTTGTCTGTCACGATTGCTTGAGGAATTCCAAAATGGGCAAGGATATTTCTCTTATAGTAACGAAGTATGTTGTGGGCTATTATCCTAGCCAGAGCTTCGGACTCTATCCACTTGTGTCGCTACTGCGAAAATCGGCGCCGGCTGACAGAAGAGTCGCCACCGTGCGTTATTTATCCCTCAGAGCGGGAAAGGAAACGCTCGAAGTAAACCTCGCAAAAAACGGGGAAAAGGTATGGTCATCGCAACCAAAACCTGGGTTCGGGAGTCGGTTACGCAAGGGGAAGGTATTAGCACCCCTCACGTCCGTCGTACTCGACGGGATCCACGCTTGCTTGGTTTGTCTAAAGGATGCAAAACAATCTATCTACGGCTGCTAAATCTAAACGAAAGGGAATTGACTCGATAGAGCGTCGCACTCTATGCCTACGCATTCTCAAGGGAGAAAGTCAGAGTCAACGTAGTTCGGGACTACGGGGAAATTGGCTCGCCAAGACCTCGCGTCTTGTGCCTACGTACTTCCACTGCATGGAAGATCAGAGCTTTACGTAGTTCAGACTAACTACGGCTAAACAAAACATTCTCACACAGCAGTGAGAAAAAACAATTGGTTTCACAGGGTCTGGAACCTATGGGCAAAACTATGATTTGGTCTCAAATGCACTTGGGCAAGAGAGAAAAAGGGTTGCAATTAATCGTCAGCGGGAAAGTCTCGATCGCACAGCCGCGAGAGAACAAAGATTAGTCGTTAGTGTGCTCGCTAGGATATCGCATCCTATGCCTACATATCCTCGTCTGGTACGAAGAATCAGAGCAGCTGTAGTTCGGCTACTTCGGGACCACAGCTCCAATCTCGTTTTATTAATCTCTGAAAAATGGTTACAATGAGCGAATACTGAAAATGAATCTCCTAAGAAACGCTATCCTATCCTATCCTGAAAAATCGAATGAAAATAGAGCCCCCTAACAAATGGGCTTCTAAACTATCCTAAAAAGATGTAAAATAAACTCGGTGAAAATATATCCTAAAAGAAAATGAACTCTAAAAATATTAAATCGACACTTTAATATTTTTTCCTTTTTCTTCTTTTCTTTTCAACATATTTTTCCCTTTTCTCAAAATATTTTTCTCTATTTTTTCACAATATTTTTCTCTATTTTTTCACAATATTTTTCTCCATATTTTTTCAATATATTTTTTTCTATATTTCTTTTTCTATTTTCTTTTTCACAATTTTTTCATAATATTATTTTCTTTTCTTTTTTTTTCTATTTTTTCAAATATATTCTCTTTCTTTTCTTTTTCTAACAACTTTAAACAAAATAAAAATAATAAAAATAAAAAAGTACAAGAAAAAAGGGAGGGGGGTATCAGTTATTACAGGGGGAGTAAACAAGTAAGAAAAATAAAAAATAAACAAAACTGAACTGCAGACTGGGCCCAGCCCAGCTGCTATTGTTGCAACACGGAAGGGGGGTACGTGAGTGAGCTGAGGGTGTGGCTTAGCAGAACACACGTTGGGCCTAGCCTACTTTCCTCAGCCAAAAACGGGGGTGTGGTGTCTCCCAAAAACGTGATTGGGCCTGAGGCCCATGACCCTTCTCCTTCCTCTCTTCCTTTTCCCTCAGTTTCTGAAAACCCTAGCTGAAACCCTAATAGCCTCTCAGCCGCCGCCGCCGTCCAAGCTTCCCTTCTCCGTCTCTCTCAAACTCCCTCGTCTCTCTTTATTCTTCAACTTCCTGTTCAGTCTTTCTCCCTAACCTCTCCTGATCTCCCTCTCAAACACCATGCTTACTCACAACAACACCAAAACTTCTAACACGCATGTTTCCGGAGAGGATCTTCGAAGCGCTTGAGTGTTCTTGAGGACGCGTTTTTAGACGAAGACGAGAATGTAAAGGGAGCTACTCGCGGATAAACATCAACGAAAATAATCGCAAGAAAGAACCTGGAGATCTGAGGGTTAACTCGTGTTCTTCGTAGATCCAGATGAAGACGATTTGGACGCATTTGAAAATCTGGGAGCGTGTTGAGGAAGGTTTTCAAAGGATCTTCTTGAAGATCTGTAACCTGGAGACGTCCTCTGATGAACCTTCATGGAGGAATGAGTTTGTTGGATCCGGACGAAGACATTTTAGATCTTCTGGGATGAAGACCTAACGAGGATGGCTGAAGATTCTTCTGGATACGCCTTGAAGATCTTCGTTCTTCTGGAAATTCCTGATGGTGATTGTTGCTATTTTCTGGAATTGGTTCTTGATGGATGATTCGCATGGATCTGAGAAAAAATATATGGAAACTGATGATTGTTGATGAATTCTGGAAAACAAGGATGAACACTGATGATGCTGATGAAGATGATCGGCGAAGATTGATGAGGATCAGAGAAAGGAGATGAAGATCATGAGTTTCTGGACGATCTTGTGAAGAACAATGATGGTGTTCTTGAGAGTTTTGATGAATGAATCTGGAGAGTTGAAGATTGTTGGAGGTTCTGGGATTCTTGATGTTTCCGGTGACATTGATGGTGACCGGAGAATGAGGTTAGGGTGGTTGTGACCGGAGAGGATGAGATTGAAGGAGAAGGGAGATGAAGATGGTTGGCCGGAATCTGGAATTAGGGTGACTCCGGTGAGGGGGCGGTGGCCGCCGGCCATGCAGGCCGGCCGGTGGAGATTTCCGGTGAGGGTTAGTAATGGGACGCGTGGCTGCAGCTGGTGGAGGGGAGAGACGCATGTGGGACGCGTGTCCCCATGCGTGGCAGAGAGAGGGGGTGTTGCATGCGATGAGGTGGCGTGCGTGGGACCTGCAGCGTGGGCCCAGCCTTTGGCCAACACGTGGCGCTGGGGTTATATAGCACTGAGAAGCTGGAATCTTCTGGAACTTTCTGGCACTTGCTGGAAAAAACTAGAAGCTGCTGGAGAGAACTTGGACTAATCTGGACTTTTGTTGGATTGGGCTGCGAATTATTGTGGACAAAAATTGATAACTTCTGGACAAAAGCCACAAACTGGGCCTTACGAGTTGAATGCTGAAGCCCACTACAAAACTGATAAAATCTCACCAAAAAAACTGAAAATGACGTGAACAAAATTAAGAAAATGGATAAAAAAAACTAATGAAAATAATTACCACTAATTAATCTCAATTAATCCTAATCTAATAATCCCACTAATTGATTCCTAATAAAACCTAGAAAATCTATTCATTTATATCTAAAAACAATTATTTAATTTCTATTAATCCTAATTTTTATTATTCTATTTAATATGCTAAGAAAAATTCACTAATATTCTACACTAATCTAAAAATGATTTTAAAAGCTATTAAAACTATTTAAAAATTATATTAATATTCTAGAAAATCCTATATTATCCTAAAAAATCTATTAAATCCTAAAATGGTTAAAATCTATTTAAAAAAAGAATTAAAACTATTAAAAAATTCTATTAAACCTAAAAATGATTTAAAAATCTATTTAAGCCCTAAAAAAAATGCCAATAAAATCCAGAAAAATAACGATAGTTCCCGAGGGAACAAAATAAGCACCGAACGACACAAAAATAATCGGTAAAAATAAACGGGCACCGAAATATCCCAAAAATACGATTCTACCTATTTAAACTGATAAAAAACACCTGAGACGCGCGACGAGAGCTGTGATCCCTGATAAAATCAATACAAATGAAAAATGCAATGTATGTAATATGCAGATGCGAATGCGATTATGCGTCGAAACCTCGAGCCAGATACGAGACCCGGTTGGTCAAATTTTAGGGTGCAACAGCTGCCCCTATTCAAGCGGCTTCGACCTGAATGGGTGAAGAGCGCTCAGCCTTCAAACATTCAAGGTAGATGACGGTTGAATACAAATGGAACCCTGAAAATTGCCAACCGCAAGAATATACTGCAAAACTGCTTGAGGAATAGCTTCCAATAAACTGAAGTTTGGTTGTCACGGCAACAACTGGTCAATTTTCTGATAAATTTTCTTCTCCTTTTCAACACCTGTGTGACGCCACAAGTATTGAAATAACGCTTCGGGAAAGCAAACGACTTGATTCCCATCTCTCTCATGGGATCAAATCTGGTCAACTCACAGTTCACTGCGAACTTGAGGACAATTCTCCTGGGGGAATTCTGAATGGAACTGCCTGGCACCTATTCTGACGAAGGGGGCAGCTTCAGAAGTATGATATATGTCAATCTTCGTTGTTGTTTTTTCGATGCTGACGTAACAACCAAATATGAAGAATCACTCCGCTGGGGAAGTCGAGAAGCTGAACCACACAACTCTGCAGGTGAACAAGTTCGAAATCCAATAGGTAACCACTCTGGTCTATGTTTCGACATGCGTATGCTTGATAATGATGCAATGCCCTATATGAGATGTATATGCTATGCGTTCTATTTGAAAATGCGATGCCCAGACGGCATGGATATACTATATGTTTGATAAATGCAATGACTATACATGCAAATGCTAATGCATGCTCGAGCTGCCAGAGAACACCAGGTCTGAAAACCACTTGGCAAAATAAATGCTGAAGGTAGACGTCAACTCTACTGGGGATGAACTGAAGTCACAGGATTATCTCAGCGAAATAAATGCTGGAAACAGGAAATGAAATCCGCCGGGGATAACCGTTCTGCTGGAGAAATGAGGAGGCAACCCTGCTTGGCGACTTCACCGGGGAAAGAAAACAACTCTGCTCGGGGAATGCTCTCTTCAAACCATTGGCAACTGGTTTCACTCTGCAGGGATTGACCCCAAACTGAGGTTGATTACGTGCGGCACACTGCTGGAAATGCCCCTACTATCAAGGATATCAATTTTAATTTGCTGAGGATCCTTCTGATCCTACTCTGATACGGGGTAAAATACGATCTCGACTCTTCCGGGGATAATAAGCAACTTTCATCTGCTGAAGAGTGGCAATTCTGATTTAACAACATCCACAAGGATTTCAACCATTAATCGGAGTACTGGTACCCGTCGAGCTTCGTATCGGGGAACTTGACAACATGCGAGTCATTGGGAAATACTGTGTCAGATACCTTTAGGTTTTTTGTTTTTCTGGTTTAAGATAAACATGGACTATGTACACAGTGGAAGATGTGGAAAATACTAGACGAGAACTAGCATTCAAAGGTAGACTACCAGGCGAGAACTGATAGGAAAATAGGTTAGGAAAATTGATTTTTGTTTTTGAACATCAGACGGGGCTGACTGGAATTACAGACTGAGGTATAGACAACCAGGCGAGAACTGGCTGAAAGCTCACGTACACCAGACGAGAAATGCTATACCACATAGGTTAAAACACATGAGAACTGATTACGCGACGACATGTACCAGGCGAGAACTGATACAACACTCGAAGAAACGGTGACCAGACGAGAACTGGTTACCAATAAACTGCACCAGGCGGGAACTGATACTTACAATAAACTGCATCAGACGAGAACTGATACTTACGGAAGGGTGGGCCAGACGAGAACTGGTTACCGATTTGCCAGGCGAGAACTGGACTTTGGAAACGACTGGTCACTGACACGTAACAGGTTTAAACTGCAGGATGATGATCCAATGACAACATGACCTTTTTATTTGAAAGGTTCAGGTTTTGATAAGGGTACTGACATGATTCCCCGATACTCAACTCCGGCTGGGGATAAACAGACTTGTTTGAATGACTTGCCCCAATACACTCAGCTGGGGGTAACAAGACTGGCTTGAACAACTTGCCCCTGTCTAACTCCTGAGAATACTCGCTCTGAACAGCTTGCTACGAGAAGACTTCGAGAATATTTGCCCCGACATCTGCACGACAAAAGAATTCAATCTCCCATTAAACACCTAACAACCCAGTTGATTTCAACATTCTCCGCGATGACTTGCCCCTGAATGAGCGTTCTAGCGACTTAACCCGATCTGATTATCCACTGGAAGTATCTGCTTTCAAATCTCCACGCTATGAATAACTGCCCCTGATTGGGTCTCGAGAAGACTTACTTCTGATTAACTACTTCTCAAATAAACTGCCCCTGATTGCCTGAAGCTTCGGGACTTGTCCTCAGACTGACTGATTCCGAACTCACTGGAAGTCAATGCCCCTGATTCATCGGGCTTCACAACATACACCATTCTGGTTCAGACTGCTGAATTACTCAGTCCTGCTTGATGATTCCCTGCTGGAATTTCTTTCATGTCAACTACTAACCTGCAATTAGAAATCGTTTGTCTACGAATGGTAATCTTAATGCAATGGTTATGCAAATTTTTAAAAAAATTTGAGCTGTCACTCATTTACATGCATATGACTGTGAGTGACGAATGAACCAAAGTTCAAACGTAGTGCTTACGTGGTCAGTGAAAAATACAATAAGGATGTGACTAGCAAGTCAAGAAGGAGTCAGGTTACTCAACCTTATCGTAATGCGCTTCAGACTAACCCTACCTCAATTAGGTCTTTTAAGGGTTGTATCATGGTCGGGTTCACGATTCGTGAAACAAAGGATATTTGGCTCAAATTTTGATCTGTACCCACCCCTTCTACGTGATGATCTCCGGTCCTAAGGTTCAGTTAACCTGGCCCAAGCGCTCGCCTCTTCGAGAAGTATGTTGAATGGTAAGAACCACAATTAAGGAACTCACAAGGCTTTTCGGAGTGATAGTTACTCCTTCTTCGCTTTCGGTGTCTGTGTACACGACTTTGTGATTTGCTGGGGAAAATTTTCTTTTTAATCCCTTCTTTTTCATTCTTTTGATTCCCTAACTTTTGCCTGGACTGACTCATTTTGAGTTCTTTTCGATTTTTCGATTTCTTTTGAAGTCCAGCGGGATGCCCTGATTTTTGCCTAAGTATTAGCTTTCTCAGCTTTTCTTTCTTCTTACTTAGCGGGCTTTCTTTCTTTCTTTCTTTTGGAACAAAGTCGTGTGACACTGGTTGTCTTGATTGCTCCGAAAGGATTGTAACTGTCTCACTCCTGATTGGTGAGGTTTAACCTCTTGGAAGGTGTAAGCTGATTGGTCCTTAACAGACAACACTCCTCTGTAAGACTTGAACGCTCGGTCAAGCTAACTGACAACTACCCTGCCCCGGGTTAAGATGTGAGGGTTTTAAAAGTCCGAAAAAACTTCTACTTCCTGGCTCGAAGTGGTTAACAAGGGACTAACTCCTTATATCTCCAGTGTTTGGGGATTTGAAACAATGCCTTGTACATCATCGGTACAGTCTTATCTGAAAGCATACAATCATTGGTTATAAGTTTCAGTTTCATCATCCTCCCTCCTAATTTTGCTAGTCACAGCGATAAAGTGGAGTGAAAAAATGCAAGTGTCAGTGCAATGCAATAAATGAGCGACAGCGACATGACTAATTCAGAAAAATGCATAATCACTTTATTATTATCACCATTCGAAACATACAATGTTTAAAAGCAGGTAGTAACTAACAGAAAAGAAACTACAAATGCAAATGACGTATAAAGGTCTGAGAACTGCCAATGCTGAGGCGCCTGCCTGTCTGAATCACTGGCTTCTGCTGGGGAATACTTTCCGAGTCTACGAGCTTAGACAGCTGAACGGTTGGGATGAACAAACAGAAATCCTTCTCGAAAGGAAATGCGATCCTGATCAATCAACTGCTGTACCTTCGCCTGAAATGCTTTACAATCTTCCGTCGAATGCCCTGGAGAGCCACCATGATAACCACACTGAACGTGGGGGTTATACCCAGGAGGGTAAGGTTCTGGAACTGGCTTAAGAGCTTTCGGCTCCACCAAAGACTTCTGGATCAAAGATGGTAGCAACTGGCTATACGGCATCGGCACTGGGTGAAAAGGAGCATTCCTTCGTTCCAAATTGTTGCGAGGTCGATTCTGATTCTGACGCTGATTCTGATAACCTCGGCCACGAGTTTGCTGCTTTGCAATGGAAGCGACATAAGATTCCTGATATGGTGCCCCAGGTACGGCTGTCTGTCCAGAATAACGAGACACAGAAGGTACTGATCTCTGATAAGATGATGAACCAACAAAATTCACTGATTCGCTTCGAGGATATTCAACCTTTGGCATGACTGAGTTGATCACAACTTCTTCTTCAGATTGAGAGCTATAGAGGGATTCAGTTTCACTGGCCTGACCTCTTGAAACATTCGGGATTCTTCCAGTCTTTACACCATACTCGATGTGCTCTCCCGTCCTTACCAACTCAGTGAAATCCGGTGCAGTTCCAAGCATTCTTTCGAAGTACGGGCTCTGCAAGGAGTTTACAAACATGCCTTTCAGCTCTTGGTCTAGGAGCGGTGGTTGCACTCTACCAGCAAATTCTCTCCATCTCTGAACATACTTTCTGAAAGATTCATTGTTCCCTTGAGACAATTCTTGCAGTTGCATGCGAATAGGAGGCTCGTCAAGATTATAGTCGTACTGCTTCAGAAAAGCTCTGGCTAAATCCATCCATGATCGGATCTGATCACGCTCTAACTGCATATACCAACTCAGAGGTGCCCCAGTCAGACTATCTTGAAAGCAATGAATCATCAGCTTGTCGTTGTGCACAAATGAAGTCATTCTTCGGCAGAACATCACCAAATGTTGCTTCGGGCAACTATCTCCTTTGTACCTTTCAAACCTCGGCATTCTGAACTTTGGAGGTAACACTAGGCCAGGAACCAGACACATATCTGCAGCACTAGGAGTAACAGCGTCTTTACATTCCAAGGCTTTGAATCTCTCCTCTAATGCACGAAACCTTTCAGCATACACGGGAGCTAATGGGTCTTCATTCTTGGCTGTCGGGACCTCTCTTCGGGGCTTTGGCACAGGGAAGGCAAAACCCTGGTAGTCTGAGACATCAACAGAAGGAGAACGTTCACCTCGGGCGACAAACTGCTCACGCAGACCTTGGTCTTCAACAGATGGTTGCACAAGCTGAGCTGCAGTAAGGTTGTTCACTTGCGGGATGTCTTCCATGGGATCATACAGAGGGTTGGACGCCATAGTGAACCCTGTCAAGGTATTGGGAGACTGGAAATTGCCTTCAGACATAGCTACCAATAGTCTTCAGCTGACTTCGATGCTTGACTCTGCTCAAATCTACTCAACCCCTAGGCAGGTCTTCTGACAATCAACAGCTGCTCAATCCAAACTCCGGGTAATCACCTTCAAGAAACAAAGGCTGGATCAGAACTCTGGCTAGCTGGAGGATGATATGCAATGCAGCACTGATATGCACATGATATGCAAAATGCAGCAAACAATGGGACCACAGCCCCCACACAAAATCTGAATACTGCTGCGCTGCTGACGGAGACGTTCTCTGAAAAGAAGACCAGAATAACGGGTAGGTTGGAAGTCAAGTTTCCTGCACAAAAAAAAAAAACCCACTCACAGGTGTGGACCTATATCTGATAAGGTACGGCATCCTATGCGGTCGTCAGCGTCACAGACTTTCAGAACTGACGATACGATTCCCAGAAGGAGTGGCATCATCAAGTCCTGAAGAGGCCTCACTTAGCTAACTTCCAAATGATCGGTCCCCAGAGTCGACAATTCACCAAACCAGCAACCGTCTCAACCCAAAGGGTTGAAAGTGAAGCCAACCGGATGAACCTCGTCTGAGCGTGGATTTCATGAGACACTAGTGCCTACAAAGCAAGCACGCGCCCACTAATTTCCACTCTAAGTCTAGGGTGCACTCAAGCCCAGGTCCGGCTTCTCTCAATCATAGAACACCCGTAACACCCCAACAGCAACAGATAATATCGATAAATAAGCCCCAAATAGACAAGCAAACAAGCGCTAGGATTGACTCTCTTAAGGGACGTTGGATCCCAAAATTGACTCGCTTTCGGGACGTTGGATCCCTAGGAAACTATCAAGTCCCCAGCAGAGTCGCCAGCTGTCGCTACTGCGAAAATCGGCGCCGGCTGACAGAAGAGTCGCCACCGTGCGTTATTTATCCCTCAGAGCGGGAAAGGAAACGCTCGAAGTAAACCTCGCAAAAAACGGGGAAAAGGTATGGTCATCGCAACCAAAACCTGGGTTCGGGAGTCGGTTACGCAAGGGGAAGGTATTAGCACCCCTCACGTCCGTCGTACTCGACGGGATCCACGCTTGCTTGGTTTGTCTAAAGGATGCAAAACAATCTATCTACGGCTGCTAAATCTAAACGAAAGGGAATTGACTCGATAGAGCGTCGCACTCTATGCCTACGCATTCTCAAGGGAGAAAGTCAGAGTCAACGTAGTTCGGGACTACGGGGAAATTGGCTCGCCAAGACCTCGCGTCTTGTGCCTACGTACTTCCACTGCATGGAAGATCAGAGCTTTACGTAGTTCAGACTAACTACGGCTAAACAAAACATTCTCACACAGCAGTGAGAAAAAACAATTGGTTTCACAGGGTCTGGAACCTATGGGCAAAACTATGATTTGGTCTCAAATGCACTTGGGCAAGAGAGAAAAAGGGTTGCAATTAATCGTCAGCGGGAAAGTCTCGATCGCACAGCCGCGAGAGAACAAAGATTAGTCGTTAGTGTGCTCGCTAGGATATCGCATCCTATGCCTACATATCCTCGTCTGGTACGAAGAATCAGAGCAGCTGTAGTTCGGCTACTTCGGGACCACAGCTCCAATCTCGTTTTATTAATCTCTGAAAAATGGTTACAATGAGCGAATACTGAAAATGAATCTCCTAAGAAACGCTATCCTATCCTATCCTGAAAAATCGAATGAAAATAGAGCCCCCTAACAAATGGGCTTCTAAACTATCCTAAAAAGATGTAAAATAAACTCGGTGAAAATATATCCTAAAAGAAAATGAACTCTAAAAATATTAAATCGACACTTTAATATTTTTTCCTTTTTCTTCTTTTCTTTTCAACATATTTTTCCCTTTTCTCAAAATATTTTTCTCTATTTTTTCACAATATTTTTCTCTATTTTTTCACAATATTTTTCTCCATATTTTTTCAATATATTTTTTTCTATATTTCTTTTTCTATTTTCTTTTTCACAATTTTTTCATAATATTCTTTTCTTTTCTTTTTTTTTCTATTTTTTCAAATATATTCTCTTTCTTTTCTTTTTCTAACAACTTTAAACAAAAGAAAAATAATAAAAATAAAAAAGTACAAGAAAAAAGGGAGGGGGGTATCAGTTATTACAGGGGGAGTAAACAAGTAAGAAAAATAAAAAATAAACAAAACTGAACTGCAGACTGGGCCCAGCCCAGCTGCTATTGTTGCAACACGGAAGGGGGGTACGTGAGTGAGCTGAGGGTGTGGCTTAGCAGAACACACGTTGGGCCTAGCCCACTTTCCTCAGCCAAAAACGGGGGTGTGGTGTCTCCCAAAAACGTGATTGGGCCTGAGGCCCATGACCCTTCTCCTTCCTCTCTTCCTTTTCCCTCAGTTTCTGAAAACCCTAGCTGAAACCCTAATAGCCTCTCAGCCGCCGCCGCCGTCCAAGCTTCCCTTCTCCGTCTCTCTCAAACTCCCTCGTCTCTCTTTATTCTTCAACTTCCTGTTCAGTCTTTCTCCCTAACCTCTCCTGATCTCCCTCTCAAACACCATGCTTACTCACAACAACACCAAAACTTCTAACACGCATGTTTCCGGAGAGGATCTTCGAAGCGCTTGAGTGTTCTTGAGGACGCGTTTTTAGACGAAGACGAGAATGTAAAGGGAGCTACTCGCGGATAAACATCAACGAAAATAATCGCAAGAAAGAACCTGGAGATCTGAGGGTTAACTCGTGTTCTTCGTAGATCCAGATGAAGACGATTTGGACGCATTTGAAAATCTGGGAGCGTGTTGAGGAAGGTTTTCAAAAGATCTTCTTGAAGATCTGTAACCTGGAGACGTCCTCTGATGAACCTTCATGGAGGAATGAGTTTGTTGGATCCGGACGAAGACATTTTAGATCTTCTGGGATGAAGACCTAACGAGGATGGCTGAAGATTCTTCTGGATACGCCTTGAAGATCTTCGTTCTTCTGGAAATTCCTGATGGTGATTGTTGCTATTTTCTGGAATTGGTTCTTGATGGATGATTCGCATGGATCTGAGAAAAAATATATGGAAACTGATGATTGTTGATGAATTCTGGAAAACAAGGATGAACACTGATGATGCTGATGAAGATGATCGGCGAAGATTGATGAGGATCAGAGAAAGGAGATGAAGATCATGAGTTTCTGGACGATCTTGTGAAGAACAATGATGGTGTTCTTGAGAGTTTTGATGAATGAATCTAGAGAGTTGAAGATTGTTGGAGGTTCTGGGATTCTTGATGTTTCCGGTGACATTGATGGTGACCGGAGAATGAGGTTAGGGTGGTTGTGACCGGAGAGGATGAGATTGAAGGAGAAGGGAGATGAAGATGGTTGGCCGGAATCTGGAATTAGGGTGACTCCGGTGAGGGGGCGGTGGCCGCCGGCCATGCAGGCCGGCCGGTGGAGATTTCCGGTGAGGGTTAGTAATGGGACGCGTGGCTGCAACTGGTGGAGGGGAGAAACGCATGTGGGACGCGTGTCCCCATGCGTGGCAGAGAGAGGGGGCGTTGCATGCGATGAGGTGGCGTGCGTGGGACCTGCAGCGTGGGCCCAGCCTTTGGCCAACACGTGGCGCTGGGGTTATATAGCACTGAGAAGCTGGAATCTTCTGGAACTTTCTGGCACTTGCTGGAAAAAAACTAGAAGCTGCTGGAGAGAACTTGGACTAATCTGGACTTTTGCTGGATTGGGCTGCGAATTATTGTGGACAAAAATTGATAACTTCTGGACAAAAGCCACAAACTGGGCCTTACGAGTTGAATGCTGAAGCCCACTACAAAACTGATAAAATCTCACCAAAAAAACTGAAAATGACGTGAACAAAATTAAGAAAATGGATAAAAAAAACTAATGAAAATAATTACCACTAATTAATCTCAATTAATCCTAATCTAATAATCCCACTAATTGATTCCTAATAAAACCTAGAAAATATATTCATTTATATCTAAAAACAATTATTTAATTTCTATTAACCCTAATTTTTATTATTCTATTTAATATGCTAAGAAAAATTCACTAATATTCTACACTAATCTAAAAATGATTTTAAAAGCTATTAAAACTATTTAAAAATTATATTAATATTCTAGAAAATCCTATATTATCCTAAAAAATCTATTAAATCCTAAAATGGTTAAAATCTATTTAAAAAAAGAATTAAAACTATTAAAAAATTCTATTAAACCTAAAAATGATTTAAAAATCTATTTAAGCCCTAAAAAAATGCCAATAAAATCCAGAAAAATCACGATAGTTCCCGAGGGAACAAAATAAGCACCGAACGACACAAAAATAATCGGTAAAAATAAACGGGCACCGAAATATCCCAAAAATACGATTCTACCTATTTAAACTGATAAAAAACACCTGAGACGCGCGACGAGAGCTGTGATCCCTGATAAAATCAATACAAATGAAAAATGCAATGTATGCAATATGCAGATGCGAATGCGATTATGCGTCGAAACCTCGAGCCAGATACGAGACCCGGTTGGTCAAATTTTAGGGTGCAACAACTTGGTGAAGTAGTCCACGCATACTATTAAGTATTTATTCTAGTTGGAGCCTACGAAGAAGGGTCCCAGGATGTCCAGGCCCCACCAGGCGAAAGGCCACAGGGAGGACATTGCCTTGAGCTCGTTGGGTGGCGCTAGGAGCATGTCTTTGTGCCGTTGGCATTTGTCGTATTTCTTCACATGTTCTTTCGCGTCGTTTTGCATGGTCGGCCAGTAGTACCCTGCTCGCAGAGCTTTCCTCGCGAGGGACCTCCCACCTAGGTGCTGGGCATTGATCCCTTTGTGGATTTCGCGTAGGACGTGGGCGATCATTTCTTCCTCGACGCACTTAAGGAGAGGTATGGAGAATCCTCGTCTGCACATTTTATTTTCTATGAGGACGTATGAGCATGCCCAACGCTTTATAATGCTGGCTTCCTTTGGATTAGGTGGTAGCTCATTTTTGGTGAGGTAGTTGTACACTGGAGTCACCCAGCAGTGGTCGTCGCCAACGACGTGCACGTCGAGTGTTAGGGATTCCTTCTCGATGCTGGGTCAGGGAAGTATCTCTTGAATGACAGATTTGTTTCCCCCTTTCTTCTTAGTGCTGGCGAGTTTTGACAGGATATCTGCTCGGACATTGTGCTCGTGAGGGACGTGCTTGACTTCCACTGAGGAGAATTTCGCCATCCTTTCTTTGACCAGGGCCAAATACTATGACAGGTTATCGTTCTTAACCTGGTACTCTCCTCAGACTTGAATGGCCACTAGCTGAGAGTCGATGCAAATGATGACTTCGTCTGCACCTAAATCTTCGACGAGACGTAGGCCGGTCAAGAAAGCTTCATACTCAGTTTGGTTGTTGGAGGTTGGGAAAGATAGTGTAAGTGAGACTTCAATGAGGATTCCATCCTCGTTTTCTAGGATGATGCTTGCCCCGCTGCCTGGCGAACTAGAGGCATCGTCGACGAATATGACCCACCTTTGGGCGCCCTCGCTAGGTTGTATGGGTGAAGTCATTTCTTCCACGAAATCAGCTAGTGTGTGAGCCTTCAGGGCCTTCCTGCTCCCGTACCAGATGTCGAATTTTGACAGTTCTAATGACCATTTGAGCATCCTCCCGCCCATATCTAGGTGACTCAGCAGTTGCTTTATGGGATGGTCTGTGTGTACCACAATGGTGTGGGCCAAAAAATAATGTCTTAGTCTTCTTGCAGTATTGATTAGGGCGAGAGCCATCTTCTCTATTTGTTGATATCGTGACTCAGACCCTTACAGCGCCTTGCTCGTGAAATAGATGGGTTACTGCCCCTCCTGGGTTTCACGGATGAGGGTTATGCTTACAGCCTCAGTTGCAACGGCGAGGTAGAGAAAGAAGGTTTCCCCGTTCTCTGGTTGTGAGAGGATCGGAGACGCAAATAGGGCTTTCTTCAAGTGGAGGATAGCTTTGTCACATTCTTCTGTCCATTCGAATGTGGCCTCCTTGTGGAGGAGTTTGAAGAAGGGGAGGGCGTGTTGGGCAGATTTAGCTACGAAACGGGAAAGCGATGCGAGCATCCCATTGAGGGACTGGATGGACTTTTTTTTAGTTTAGCATGGGGAACTCGGAGAAGGCTCTGCACTTGTCGGGGTTAGCTTTAATTTCTCTTTTGGTTAGATAGAAACCAAGGAACTTGCCCTCTCGTACCTCACACGTGCACTTCTCCGGGTTGAAGCGCATCATTTACCTATTGGCCTGCTCGAAAACCTTCCTTAAATGAATCATGTGATCTATTTCATCGTGGTACTTCACGATCATGTCGTCCATATATACTTCGAGCATGTCCCAAATCTCTCCTCAGAAGACCTTGTTCATCATTCTTGGGTAGGTAGCACCGACATTCTTTAGGCCGAAGGGCATTACGCTGTAGTAATAGTTGCTCGATTCGGTCATGAAGGCCGTGTATTTCTTATCGCTTTTGGCCATGGGTATTTGGTTGTAGCCTAAGTAGGCGTCCATGAACGATTATAATTTAAAACCGACAGAATTATCCACTAGTTTATCTATGTTGAGGAGGGGGTATGCGTCTTTAGGGCATGCCCTGTTAAGATCGGTATAATCAACATACATGCGCCATTTTCCATTATTCTTTTTAACGAGTACAACATTTGGCAGCCAGGTAGAGTACTTGGCCTCTGATATAAAATTTGTCTCTAAGAGAACCTTTACAACTTGCTCGACAACCACCATTTTCTCCGGGGACTGTCGTTGTCTACATTGGGCAACGGCTCTAGCGCCAGGGTTGATGGTAAGGTGGTGATAGGCCATCTCAGGGTCCAATCTAGGCATCTCCATGGCGCTCAATGTGAACAGGTATGCATTCTTCTAGAGGCATGCTTTTAGTTGTTTCCTCACTAGCTCGAGGAGAGTGGCTCCAATATTCACTCCTCGTCGGGGGTCGTCGCCGAGTGGGACGAGCTCGAATTCTCCATCTGGGATGGGGCGCATAGAATGGGCGGCTTCGCTGCTACTGGAGTGGGTGTCCGAAGGTGACTAGATCTCCCTTTTCTGGCCGTCTTTGGGGAAGCGGTTGTTGAGGTCGATGGTGTCGATGCGAGGGAGTGGGTTTTCTTCGTTGGAGCTGCTGGGTAGAGGTGATTGGGGAGGAGTCTTTGGTCTGGTGGTGATAGTGTGCAATCTTTTCGATGCTGCTTCGAAACATCTCCTCGCGCCTTCTATATCCCTGTGAAGAGTTACGACGAGGCCTTTGGAAGTGTAGTATTTCATCTTCAGATGTACCGTTGAAGGCACGGCCACCAGCTCGGCTAGAGTTGGTCGACCGAAGATGCATTGGTAGAGGGACGGGAAATCTATCACGAGGAACCAAACTTTGATAGATATGGCCTTCTCCATGGACCCGAAGGTAACAATCAGCTCAACATACCCCCAAGGCTTTGTTATTGATCCATTGAACCCTTGGAGGTCAGAGCCCACGTAGGGCATCAAATGTGACTCATCCAGCTGGAGAATGGAGAACAGCTGGGAGTACATGATGTCGATGGAGCTTCCTTGATCGATAAGGATTCATTGGACATCAAAGTTCGCCATTTGAGCCCTGACAAGAAAAGGGATGCTGGCATTGGGTGCTCCGCCGAGGAGCTCTTCTCGATAAAATAAAATGGGGACGGATTCTCCTCTAATCTTGTCAAGGGTGGAGTTTCGGTTTGAATTGCTTCCTATGAGGTGCTCGAATTTCCTCTTGACGGATCCTATTGTTACTTTGTTGAATCCTCCCCCTGAAATGACCATGGAGGAGGGGAAATTCTCCTACGGGCTGTGCACTGCGAAATATAAAGGGGCGGAGAGCCCCTTGGGGATGCAGAAGTCCTTAGGTCGAGAGATACTCATGGTGACCCGGAGGCTGGTTTCCCCGGGGGCAGGTATCTCTTCCTTGACCTTCTAGGTTTCTTGATCGTCTGGTCAATGGGTTTCTTTTCGATTGGCGGACTGTTTCAGGTTCCCGTTCCTGATGATTATTTTGAT
This sequence comes from Lathyrus sativus, assembly GCA_963859935.3. Lineage (NCBI taxonomy): Eukaryota > Viridiplantae > Streptophyta > Magnoliopsida > Fabales > Fabaceae > Lathyrus > Lathyrus sativus. The sequence continues at coordinate 122,988,378 of OZ012735.1, forward strand.
GGCATCCTTCAAGTGGATGTAATCTTCCATGATATGGCCGTGACTCTTGTGAAACCGGCAGTACTTGGATTTGTCCATGTTGGGCTTGGTTGGTATCTGTTTTGGAAATCGGACTCCAGCTTGGCAAAATTCTGAGTTGGCGCACTCAGTGAGGATTTTTTCCCTTGAGACCGTCAAGGGTGTGTAATCGTGGAACCTGCCGGATGGCCCTTTATTATCCTGGGTCTCTCGGGGACGATCCTCCCGTCTTTTATCTCCTTGACGGGAAGTCGGAGGCTCGTTGATCCTATTTGATCGGACATTTTCCCAGTGCCTGGACTCTTGGGCAGAGCTGCCAACTTCCTTCTCCTCGTACAAAATATATGAATGAGCTATGAGGAGGAAAGTGTCTAGTGTGGCAGGGGGTCAAAGACCTATAGCTTTGGCGAAGTCTGTGCGGGGGCGGAGCCCGTGTTCCAGTAGGAACCTTTTCATGTCATCAATGGTGGAGACTTGGATGACCTCCTTATTGAACCTCTCAATGTAGGCTCACAGAGGTCCGTCCCTGCCCTGAATAATGGCCTCGAAGGAGGCTTCGATCTTCAGATGCCATAAAATGTCTGGAAAAGATTCTTCCCAGTTGCCTCCACGAGGTGATGGAGTCGTCCGGAAGCCCTTTGTACCAGGTCATTGCCTCTTTCCTGAGTATGGTTGGAAATAACCTGCATTTGATGGCGCCCCGAATGTCGAATAGTCGAGCAGCGCATCGATGTTTTTGATGTGCTCATCAAGGTCAGTTGTCCCATCGTACGTGCCTAGAGAAGGGGGTTTCTCTAGTCCTTTTGGGAGGCGCATGGCTATAATTTCTTGGGACAATGGACCGCGAGGCTCATCGTCGCTACTGTTGTTGGTCCAGGAGGGGGAACGTGCGTTACGTCCATAGGTAAGACGGTGGCTGCGTCGCGGAGACGGGGTTTGTGCTCGCCCTCTAGATTTGGGCGGTGAGCGTGGAGACTCCATCGGGTGTTCTCTTCGGCTCCTCTTGGGCTGCGAGGACTAATGGTTCTTAGAAGAACGTTGGTCGTGTTTGTGGACGACCATGGTCT